>CM060249.1:3380000-3968789 GCA_030684275.1 Acipenser oxyrinchus oxyrinchus
TTACACCCATGCCTATGTGCAGGCCTTTTTAAATTTTATAATCGGTCAGCAATCTCCCTCCTGATCTGTGAGGGCGCTGTATAAGTGTGCCCCATGCCGGCCATCCAGGAAGGGGGTCGGAGTCACAATACCAGAAGTCATTGCCTTAATACGGTAGGTGATGTGTCAGTCATGGATTGGAGGACATGTGATTGCACTCGCAACCGAAGGGGGCGTGACTGAGGGTGTATCGGGATGTGGCAAAGCAATCTGTTCCTTTGTTATGGTTTTACGAAAGGACCAGGAAGGCGTAAAAGCGAACCGCGAGTTTACGTGCTGTATTCTGTAGTCTAATAATTGTTACTTGTTTGTTATTGTTAGACGGCTAATCGCCAGGAGCTGTCGCCACGAGGCCAGCTCTACGCCCCGACACCTGTTTTCTTTTTCCAGGTCATTTAATAAGATACAGCAAATGGGGGAACTCTGTTTTCTGTTTGTTTTTTATATTGTCCATTAACCCCACTGGGACCCCTATTTTATTATTATTTTAAGTTTTAATAGATAATAGAGGACTCTAAAAACTCAGACATTCTGTACTGAGTCCACTAGGGGGGGAGCTGTGATGCTTGATGTTACCACATCAAGAGGGATGCTCAGCATATTGGATGCCTTATAAATTATAAGGGTACACAAAGCATCTTGTAGTAAAGAAAGCAAAATAAATATGAAATGCATAGCATAAGCATGAGAAACTGCAGAATTCCAATGGGACATTTATAAGGGTACAACTGGAAAAAAAATAACAGGCGAGTACGACATTGGTGACGGGGTTAACACTAAATGGTGATTGTAAAGTGGGCCACTCTGCAATGTTGCAGTGGATAAACCGTTCGCTATAGAGCGTAGAAACTTGCCAGCTACCATACTATTGCCAATATACTGTAGGCACAGATATAGGCACATTATTGTTGTTTTTAATATCCAGTTTTGGATTGATCTGCATTCTGCTTCAACTTTTCCAACACAAGCTTGTATTGACGATAATAGGGTAAGGGTTCCAAAATCGAAATCACATTTAAATGAAAACAGCAGCATAGAGAAGCGGGGGGCTCCTGAGTGGCGCATCCGGTAAAGGCGCACTTTATTAATACAGTGCATTTAATAACTTAACATTAAATCTGATTATTCTCAATTACTTTAGCATCTCTGCACCTGTACTGGTGTGCTCACATTGTATACACTGCTTTCATTACGACGCATGGCTCAGTACCTGGAGAGACGGGGTGATGGAAGTGAATACCATCATGTCTGATCCGCTGCAGCAGCTTGTGTGGTTGACTCTCGTGGAAAGGCAGCTTCCCCGTCACCATGGCGAAGAGAATCACTCCTCTGTGAAGAAAACACACCTGGTTAAACTGTCTTGGTGTACAGTAACAGCAGTGAATGATTAAAAACAGCTGTCCAGATGTTAGCTTAAGACTCTTTATGAATGCAAGACTGTTATTGTACTGTCTATCACACTGCCACGTTTTTTTTAGGGGCAGTCTGGTCCCAGGGGTGCGATATGGTAACAAAACATTTTTAAAGCAGTGGAAATCATGCTAAACTATGAAACCGAAGAAACGGAAAAGATGATGTAAACATAAGCCTTGCACTACCTACTTACAGACTCCAGAGCTCTGCCTGCTCTCCATTGTACTTCCTAGCAAGTAGTATTTCAGGCGCAGTGTAGGCCACTGAGCCGCAGAATGTGCTCATCAGAGCACTCTTGTCAGTGTTCTTGTTAGCAAAGCCGAAATCTGCAGAGGCAAAGACTGCTGATTCAGTAATATCTGGGGTTAGGGGTCAGAAGGTGATAACTACGGATTATTTAACAATTTTGATGCTGCTATTCACGTACTGGTATTTAAACTACAAAAAAAGTTCCTTTTGAAATATATAAATTAAAGTAGAGATTCAGCTTTATAATAAAACAACAAATTATTACACAACATGCATAAAATGAAAAACAACATGCAAAAACGAATTTCATATTTTGACAAATGTATTTGGGCAATCAACATATTTTGTATGAAACCCACTTGTTGCTAATTATTGACAATTATCATGATTGAAAACCAGCACATGATGATAATTATAGAATAAATAAATACATGATCATCAAGTGCTGAAAAATAAATTGCATCAATAAAAAATACATCTCTTCACAAAACTTTTCCCTGCGCTTTGCTGTTGAAAATGTGTGTTTGCAAATTCCATAAGGTTTGATGAATACAAAAGTTTTTATTTAAGGACATTAGCCTATATAGTCGTTAAACAAAAGTGATTGTAATTGTAGTTCCCCTTTCCCTGTTTCTACCCCATCCTAAAAGGCTAAATAAATAGTGTTGTGCAAATCAGGTAGCTGCAAGTTCCCCTTCGCCGTCTGCTTTTAGGTCTGGTGAGAAGGACAGCTCTACTGTGGTGCCTTCACCACAAAAAGGACAACCACCTTAAAAAACAATGCTCACAAAATCATGCTTTCTTTACCTGTCAGTTTTACAAATCCTTGGCCATCTAATAAAATATTTTCACACTTCAAGTCCCTGAAAAAAAGAAGAAAAAAAAAGATGTATATTACAGACCTCAACATGGGCCACCAACAACACATAATAGTGTGGGCTCAGGCTATGCAACTGTGAATCACCTAGCCCAACCCCAAACAATACATCTAATAACACATAGTGTGGGCTCAGATGGCAAACACTTGATGTTACTTGACCTGGGTATTATCAATACATCTAATAACACATACAGTGCAATACTCAGACTATGAAGCCTTGATGTTGCTTGACCTGTGTACAATGTGGTTGTTGTGGCAGTGTGCCACGGCACTGATGATCTGCTTGAATATGATGCGGGCATCGTCTTCATCAAGCCCCGGATTGCCCCTGCAGCTTGACACCGCGTTCACGTACTCCAGTAAGTCTCCGTGCGATGCCAGCTCCAGCACCAGGTAAAAGTGCCCGGAAGAACGAAACGTCTCATACAGCTGAATCTGGGGAAGAGATCTTTACTCAATGATCTTGAACAAGCTGCTTACATTACAGTACCAGGATCGCCAAAATAAAAACGTCAATAATTGTATATTTTGTACAGTAATTAGTGGAATTAAAGGGGTAGAACTTTACTTTAAATGTCTAACTATTCTGTGTTATTACACATAATTATAATGTTATAATACATAGTATATGCTTAATGTATAAATGTTTTTCACAATATACTTAAGTACACAACTGTATCAGAAAAGGTTTAGGGTTAGGGTTATACTGTGCAAAAATCTTTACACATTAACATTGTAACTATGCATAATAACACTGTAAATATGTGTAGTACACATGTATTTACTAAGTAACTACAATGTAAATGCACATTAATTACAGACACAATGTAAAGTGTTTCCTACATTAGTATAACAACTTTCTTGCAAGTACCTTCCTACTTTATTTTCACTTTGAATCAGATGTGCCCAATTTTCCTGCCACCACACTTCCTGTGCAGCAGGTTTCAGGGTCCCACCTGATGCCATGTGCACATAGGGAGTTGATAAGAAATATACAAGAAAGTGGTATGCTAAAATTGGTTCATGATGTTTGCATTTCGTTTCTGTTAGTTGCTACTGGCCACCATTAACGTCAGTATAATCACTGCGTGTTGATTGGCCGAGCTTTCATTCTAATCAGATTTCATTTTGGCATGAGTCACAGATCTCCTCCCATTTCGCTTTGTGTCAGTGCTCATTCGTTGATCAACAAGAGAAAACTTTAGCAGTGCAACGTGAAAACAGCAGTATGAAGAAATTATCATTATTGTGAAGTAATAATCATTTTCTTTAGTGTGGCGGAGAAACTATCTGAAATATTCAAAACGAACATTGCTGCACATTAATTTGAAGGCAAAAATCCACGTTAGTGTTCACCATAAATTACACAGTTGATAAATATTACAAATAATTATCATAACGCGTTTTGCCTTGCACCCATTTACCACATTACCAGAATTTGTGCAAAACGTTCTAAAATGGCAAGTGATGTGTGGGACAGTAGGGATTAACAATAACATAAAAAACAGGATCAAAGCGCAGTTTAGATTTTGGTAAGCGAGTCAGAATCGGGATGCAGATGGAGGTGTGCTTCACGCTTTCCAAACACGGGCCCAACTTGCAAGGTACATGTTAAGCATAGTGAGCAGCGTTTTCTTTTGTTGTGATCCTGGTATTTTCTGTTATGAGGACTGTAATAAACGAAAACCAAAATGGTGAGGTGTTTTTTCTTTGTACAATGCCCCCTTTTATAAAACATTTTGAAGAGTTTATTTAAGTTCAATTTGAGTTTTCACTTGCGTGCACATCTAAAAAAGGCAGAAGTAAACCACAGTAATATTACTTTATGAAAATGTGTCTTTTGCCACTTTGTTTCTTGTGCAGAAACCACAATACCAGGGATAAAATAAAATAAAAAGTCTACTTTTATACTGTAACTGTTGTACTGAGTACCCAGGGTCTGGAAAGTATGGGGATGATTGCTGAGAATACTATGGAGATTAAAATCAAGTACATCATTAGTAGCAGTAGTGCCTGTTACATAATATATTTAAGGGGTATTTTAGCCCCTATTGTGCATTGTTTGACTCAGACCTGCTTGTACAGTGTTTTTACACTATTTTTTTTATAACAGCATCCCTTTTTTAGAATATCTTGAAACAAAACTCCCTCTCTATAGCAGTTACTGCACAGTGTAATATTTCTTAATGCTTGTCATTTGAGGTTTAACTTAAGTGTTATATTACAGTACATGACTGAGTGATACAAGCAGAGGGGACAAAGCTTGTGGTATTTTCAGCTTCTTTGTTCATGGTGAATTGGTTATAATTGATCAGTTATTTTTTAAGGCCTATTTTGGATTCATAAAGGTATTGTATACAGATATCTATACATTTTTAAAGTATTTATTCATTGGCACTCAAATTGTCTCAATTTTTAAAATGTTCACACCCGGCTGTGCATTTGAGTACCTGCACTTTTTTGTTGACAATTTCACCCCTGAGCTATACCAAATGTACCCATACCAGTTGAATTGCATTGCTAATCTGTGCTAGTAAAGTGCCATGGTAGCATGGTACTACAGTGGTAACGTTTTGGAATTTTGACATGCCAATGGTATCACAATCATACAGTATAAAACAATAAACAACAGTAATCCAAAATATAATGTAAAACCCGCAGGAAATCAGGCGAAGTAGACAAACGTTTCGGGTTTTGGTCTATCACTGTACTAGTGTACTAACGTG
This sequence comes from Acipenser oxyrinchus oxyrinchus, assembly GCA_030684275.1. Classification (NCBI taxonomy): domain Eukaryota; kingdom Metazoa; phylum Chordata; class Actinopteri; order Acipenseriformes; family Acipenseridae; genus Acipenser; species Acipenser oxyrinchus. The sequence goes on from CM060249.1 coordinate 3,385,308, forward strand.
GGCACTAACCAAAACGTTTGTCTACTTGACTTAGGTTCATATATTTAATTTATTCATAAATACAGTATAGTAAAAGCAATACTGTAACGGTATTTCACAACGCTGCTGTGAAATCTGAGAAAACTATGAAACCTACCACGCACGGGTGTTTGTAAGTGGCATTTAAAGCACATATTTCTCTGTTCAGGAACTTTCTAGAAAACGCCGGAGGAGCTTCTGAAACTGGTATAATCTTGATTGCAACCTGGAAGACAAAACTGTGAGCAGTAATAGGTGCAGAGTGGCCATGTGACTTCAGCCGTGCTGCATATCAAAAAATACTGTCGCTTACAAGACTGTGAAAATACAATTTTACACACAAATCACAGCAGAGAAACACGTCTACATTAATAAGGGATAGATCGCAGTTAGTTTAGGTGTCGTAATACAGTTTGTACACAAGAGAAATGCACCATCTGTGCAGGCTGCAACACTGAACAGTAACACTACTGCATGAACAAAACACAGGGTTATTTTTCAGGTAACCGCTAAGTTATCTTATCTATATTTAAAAAGTCGGAATGGTCTCTAATGCTTTCTGAATGTCTCTGGCTACATTATCACTTATTTACCATGTTATGGTTCTTAGTCCTGAGGTCCGTGGCCAGTTTATAATTCTGGCAGATCTTATCCGGTGTTGCATACCCAAGGTAAACCTTGGAGAATGCTCCCGTGCCGATTTTCACGGAGGAGAGAAGGTATCCGTTCTCCCGGCATACACCGGCCTTTTCTGTCAGACTCTTCTGCACGTTTTTAGTTTTGGCGCAGCTCATATTGAAATACTCACATCTCAAATCCAGGTGTACATAGCCTCATCTTTTTAATTTTAAAGTTCAATATGTTGCTTTTTCATATATTTTACTAAGCATAAACAAAAACCAAAAAAAATCGAACAACGCAAATATCCTAGGTAACTTGTTTTTTCTTCTTTGCTTTCATTATCTTATATATAATGTTGTTTTTGCATAATCTTCTTTTGCATACTCTTATGCTATGTTAACTGACATAGCCTATAACTGTTTTGGGATGGTTTCCATGGAGCTGTAGAACAGGAAGACAAAGATAGTCTAGAACAAAAATGGAAAAAGGGATTCTAGAACAGTAGAACATTTTATAATGCAATGTTTTCTTTTATTGACACAAATATTACATTGAATGCAAATTACATTATTATTATTATTATTATTATTATTATTATTATTATTATTATTATTATTATTATTATATGCAGGAATATTTGTTTTAGTTTTATTACGTGTTGATGTTTCCATCTAGTGTTCTTGACTTGAATTGCAATGCCACAGATACTACAGTGCAGTACAACAGTATCCAGTACAAAGCAACAGTATAGAGAGGTACAGCTGCACAAGTTTAATATCCTTTTAAACCCTTGACATGCTGTCTTATGTGGGTATTTTAGTTTGTACACCTGAGGGTTTGCATAACACTAGGGTGAGAAATATATATATATATATATATATATATATATATATATATATATATATATATATATATATATATATATATTGACCCCATGTTAAGTATCCAGCTAAGTTAGGTAATAAGAAACTGGTCAGCACCTTACCTTCTGTCACTTTAGCCTTACACAGAAGTATGTAGAAAACCAATTGCTGAAAGGTTAAACATACACAGCTATAAAGGTCTCTGTTTCCATTAGTCTCAAAAGGGACCTGAGCTTCAGGTGTTTACTCAGCTGTGCACACTCAGCTGAAAAAAAAACACTGAAGTACCTTACCCAGTAAAAATGAGATTGGACACATTTTGGGGAGCTTCAGCAAATGCTTAGTCACTGATAATATTTTTAAGATGAGCATTTCTGGTATCAACAACAGCTGCTGTGAGTAGGACTGGAGTAGTCACTGGAAGCTCATACTGCTGTGTGTAGGACTGGAGCAGTCACTGGGAGCTCACCCTGCTGTGTGTAAGACTGGAGCAGTCACTGGGAGCTCATACTGCTGTGTGTAGGACTGGAGCAGTCACACTGGAAGCTCACCCTGCTGTGTGTAGGACTGGAGCAGTCACACTGGAAGCTCACCCTGCTGTGTGTAAGACTGGAGCAGTCACTGGGAGATCACCCTGCTGTGTGTAAGACTGGAGCAGTCACTGGGAGCTCACCCTGCTGTGTGTAGGACTGGAGCAGTCACTGGGAGCTCACCCTGCTGTGTGTAGGACTGGAGCAGTCACTGGGAGCTCACCCTGCTGTGTGTAGGACTGGAGCAGTCACTGGGAGCTCACCCTGCTGTGTGTAGGACTGGGGCAGTCACACTGGAAGCTCACCCTGCTGTGTGTAAGACTGGAGCAGTCACTGGGAGATCACCCTGCTGTGTGTAGGACTGGAGCAGTCACTGGAAGCTCATACTGCTGTGTGTAGGACTGGAGCAGTCACTGGGAGCTCACCCTGCTGTGTGTAAGACTGGAGCAGTCACTGGGAGCTCACCCTGCTGTGTGTAGGACTGGAGCAGTCACTGGGAGCTCACCCTGCTGTGTGTAGGACTGGAGCAGTCACTGGGAGCTCACCCTGCTGTGTGTAGGACTGGAGCAGTCACTGGGAGCTCACCCTGCTGTGTGTAGGACTGGAGCAGTCACTGGGAGCTCACCCTGCTGTGTGTAAGACTGGAGCAGTCACTGGGAGCTCACCCTGCTGTGTGTAGGACTGGAGCAGTCACTGGGAGCTCACCCTGCTGTGTGTAGGACTGGAGCAGTCACACTGGAAGCTCACCCTGCTGTGTGTAAGACTGGAGCAGTCACTGGGAGATCACCCTGCTGTGTGTAGGACTGGAGCAGTCACTGGAAGCTCATCCTGCTGTGTGTAGGACTGGGGCAGTCACACTGGAAGCTCAACCTGCTGTGTGTAAGACTGGAGCAGTCACTGGGAGATCACCCTGCTGTGTGTAGGACTGGAGCAGTCACTGGAAGCTCATCCTGCTGTGTGTAGGACTGGGGCAGTCACACTGGAAGCTCACCCTGCTGTGTGTAGGACTGGAGCAGTCACTGGGAGCTCACCCTGCTGTGTGTAGGACTGGAGCAGTCACTGGGAGCTCACCCTGCTGTGTGTAGGACTGGAGCAGTCACTGGAAGCTCACCCTGCTGTGTGTAAGACTGGAGCAGTCACTGGAAGCTCACCCTGCTGTGTGTAAGACTGGAGCAGTCACTGGGAGATCACCCTGCTGTGTGTAGGACTGGAGCAGTCACTGGGAGCTCACCCTGCTGTGTGTAGGACTGGAGCAGTCACTGGAAGCTCATCCTGCTGTGTGTAGGACTGGGGCAGTCACTGGAAGCTCACCCTGCTGTGTGTAGGACTGGAGCAGTCACTGGGAGCAGACCCTGCTGTGTGTAAGACTGGAGCAGTCACTGGGAGCTCACCCTGCTGTGTGTGAGACTGGAGCAGTCACTGGGAGATCACCCTGCTGTGTGTAGGACTGGAGCAGTCACTGGGAGATCACCCTGCTGTGTGTAGGACTGGAGCAATCACTGGAAGCTCACCCTGCTGTGTGTAGGACTGGAGCAGTCACTGGAAGCTCACCCTGCTGTGTGTAGGACTGGAGCAGTCACTGGGAGCTCACCCTGCTGTGTGTAGGACTGGGGCAGTCACACTGGAAGCTCACCCTGCTGTGTGTAGGACTGGAGCAGTCACTGGAAGCTCACCCTGCTGTGTGTAAGACTGGAGCAGTCACTGGGAGCTCACCCTGCTGTGTGTAGGACTGGAGCAGTCACTGGGAGCTCACCCTGCTGTGTGTAGGACTGGGGCAGTCACACGGGAAGCTCACCCTGCTGTGTGTAGGACTGGAGCAGTCATTGGGAGCTAAAAGTAAAAATAAATGTGTGCCTTGGAAGGTTTTACTAAGCTGCTGGATCACGAGGAAGGAAACTTGGTTGGACTTTAAAAAAAAAAAAAAGAAAAACTCCAGAAAACCCCAAAAAAACAAATGTAACAAAAACTGTTTAATTCAGGATATTCTGCACAAGGGCCCAGTTTCAGTCAGTCATTTTGTTAAATCGCCCATTCCATCAAATTCATTATCCTTGGCTTGATCACTGACTGACAAGCACATGGTAGCTTGGCAGTGTGTAAGATGATGTGTAATCTGTTCAATTCATCTTGAATCAATGGCTGACAGAGCTGTACTTACAGGCTGCTGCCCAAGTCTTACCTGACTAGCAAGGTTAGGCTATCAAGGGGATACATATATACATTATATATCTCCTGTTCAGTATATAATTGTACCATGTTAAGTTTCCTATCTATATCTATTTTAGAATGCATAATGTTTTTTTCTTCTAATTTTTGGCAGGGCAATTTCTCAAGCTCCATATACAATGCTCATTAAAAGCAATGGTAAATAAAGGGTTTATCCCTGGTGAAAGAATGAATTAATAAATATCTTGAGACAAGTAGGTAAGTGAGTGTGATTCTGTTCTAACTGCGACTCAATTGATAGCCCTGTTTAAATAGGGCGTTTTGTCACCCTCTTGTGTGAATTGATAAGAATGAAAGTGATGTCTCTGAATTATGTTCTGCATATTAGTACTGTTGTATAGTCCCTTCAGATGGTTACCCAAGTTAGAAACAAAGCTTACTATATTCTATTTATTTTATTAAAATTGAGATGAATTATATTTTATATAAGTGTATAATTTAGGTTTTATTTAACTAGAGAAGTGGTGTCTTATTTTTAAACTGCTTGCTTTGTATGTGTTTTTCATTTATGCATGAAACAATTTGTTTCTGGTAACTGTAAAGTGCTTTGAGATGCGGTGTAACTTGTATTGGATTCTATTGTAGTGTAATAAAGTATTCTCTATTGAGGGTGATAAGTAGCTAATTTGAATCTGTTGGTACAGTGGTTCTGCTGGTTTTTCAACTGGTCTTGCAGATGCAATAGACTGTACTACTGACTGAATATGCTGCTTCAGTGGTCAAAAAACAGCTAATTTAAAGACCCTTTACTTTAAAAGGCAAGTGGTTGTTGATGCACTCCTAATTGTGTGTAACCGCTGTAAACCTGTGATAGAGATTTCTATACCAGTTGGATTACCAGTAAGAAACCCATTTTCTAATAATTTCTGCTCTACCGCAGTTACTTAAAGTATCTGAGCTCTGCAGACCAGACCTGATATGATGCAGGGTGTTTATTCAAGGCAAGCTCTTCAGTGTTTATGAAGTTAGTAACAATTACTGAAAAATAGCTCTGTGACCTACCTTAGCTGTAACCCTTACTTTTTTTTCTTGTTCTGTTTTTGTTGACCCTCGTTGGACCTGGATATTGCACTTCATAGTGGCACGGCTGTGGGTTACTGTGGAGGTGTTCTCAGTTGGCCCTCATTGTACCTGGATATTGCACTTCATAGTGGCATGGCTGTGGTTCACTGTGGAGGTGTTCTCAGTTGGCCCTCGTTGGACCTGGATATTGCACTTCGTAGTGGCATGGCTGCGGTTCACTGTGGAGGTGTTCTCAGTTGGCCCTCGTTGGACCTGGATATTGCACTTCATAGTGGCACGGCTGTGGTTTACTGTGGAGCCGTTCCCAGGAAGAATTGCTCAGTTCCTTGTAAATCTTACCCCTTTTTCTGGCCACTTCATTCATGCTTTCAAGTAGCGTCAGGGAACAAGAGACACTATGTGCTTCCTTTTCCTTAACGTATCGAGTGAGAATCAGCTCTGAAATGCCTTCAGTGCTCTCTGGTGAAGGAATGGTCGCTCCACTGGAGTCGATCTGCTGGTAGGTCCTTTAACTGTTTATTATGAAGGCACTTGAAAACAATTGCAGGTGCAGCTGCCCAGAGTTTTATATTTTAAAACAGCGTACCACCCTTGGAGTGTAAGGGGTAGAAGTGGGTTGCAAATTGACCATTTGTGTTACTTAAGTGCAATCCCACTGCAATATCGGTTTTCAATCTGATTTGTAATCAATGGGACAGGGACAGGTCAGTGTTTCTGCTGTTCGCACAGCTGTAAACACTGTCTATCATTAATCTCTACGTCTGGTGTGATGTTTGCTGACTACAGTAATTTTTTTTGTGCTCTTTTGCCCTAAGACTGAATGTGATTAACTAAAATTGACAGACAAACCTACACAAATGGACCAAGACATAATTTATATAATTCTTCAGACCGTTTTCTTTCTTGTTTTGCTTTATCGCCCGACAAAAAAAAAAAGATAAAGAAAAGCATAATATTTTTTTAAAGCATTAAAAAATCTAATTTCCTCGTAAAAGTGATAGCAGTAAGGGCTTGCAATACCGCATTCAGCTGCAAACCATTTCAAATACCCCCAAGTCTGTAATAGCCCAAAGTACCAAAGCATATCATTAGGCCTTTCCATCAATACTGTCTTCATGCTGGCAGTCCAAGGCTTGGAAACGTTGCATCCAGACCTCTTGAGGAGGCGTTAAAACAAGACTGCAGCCTGGAGATCACAGGTTCAATCCAGGCTATGTTACTGCCGACGGTGACCAGGGGTTCCTAGGGGCGGCGCACAATAGGCGAGCACCGCCGGGTAGGGAGGGCTTAGGTCGGCAAGGGAATCCACAGTTCATTGCTCATAAGCGACCCCTGTGGCTGATAGGGTGCCTGCGGGTCTGCAGTGGAGCCATCAAATCTGTGTCGTCCTCCGGCACTATAGGTCTGGTGTTTCGCTGTGGATCCGCAGTGCGAAAAATGACAGATTGGCAGGAACACGTTTCGGAGGACGCGTGTTTCAGCCTCCGTTTCCTGAGTCGCCGGGGGGTTGCAGCGATGAACCGGGATACAGACAATAATTGGGCATTCCAAATTAGGGAGAAAACCGAGGTAAAAAACCATTGGCGACAACTAAATTTTTAAATATAATTAAAAAATTAATAAATTTAAAAAAAAAACAAGCCTGCAGGTCTATCTGTACAGATGGTCCAGTATAATCAGTTCTTTAATCAGTTCTTTAGTTCTTTTCCTCTCTCATGGGCTGGCTTACAGTAACTGGTCAAGCTCTGAGGCGTTTAAATCAAATGATTTAGAAGCCACAATACATCAAACTGTTCTTACTTTAACAGCAAGGTTCAGTAATTTCTAAGAAAACCATACAAGACACAGGCTACATTTGGTGGAGCTGTTGCCAAAATAATCAGGCTAGTGGTTATAAGGTTCTTGACATGCTGGCAAATAATTAATCCCTAAAGAGACAATGGGGGAAAAAAAGTAAGCAGAGAATATCACATGAGCACCAGTACGTATCTCGTGCTTCCCACTTCCAGTAGTATCTCATGCTCGTCATGTTTGATCTAATGCTCACAAGTTGATACCTTGGCAGGGTTCTGCCCAGGAATTCTGTACAGCTGGGTGGCAGAACATTATAGCCGGGAACACTTTTAACGGAAAAATAAACTTGCCTTACCTTAAATATATAATACGACAAAATAATGAATAATGTGTTGTCTTCCGTTGACTATATCTGGTTGCGCTTTTTTATGTTCTAAATTCTTTTTCATGACTGTTTTTTATTCTGGTAAATGGCCGTGCTTATTTAGGACCTCTACGATTTGACTGGGGAAAGATAACGTAGGTTTATTGGAGTTCACAAAAAAAAAAACCTGTAACCTTTGCACTTCATTTTTAGCTTAATTATTGAGCTTATTGCTTCATTTAAATTGTTTTTTTTATGTTAAGTTTTCAGTGCATTTTGTTAATGCACTTTTTTGTTTTTCGCTGTTCTACATTTTTTGAATGCAACTGTTCATTAACATTTTAACACAACAGTACTAACACACGTTTGGTCACCATCAGAACTGTTGCACTTAAGCATTTGTATGTCAGCTGACAACAGCTGATACCCCATCATGCCTTTCTTCTTAAAGGCGTACAGCCTCTATATATGAAACCCCAATATCTCTCACATGGTGCCTATGTATAGCTATTATGTACTATATATATCACCTTGCAGTACAATAATACAACAAAAAATGGACTGAATGATAATACCCGAAAATAATCTTAATATTTTTTTAATAAAGTAGCCGGCGCAGACATAGTATTAGGCAGTGGACTGCGCCGATCGCCGGCTTATTTTGACCCCCTGCATTCATTGTCACTATTTTTGCTTTGAAAATAATCACATATTTTTTTTAGCCTCTCAAAGTGCTTCACACAGAAAACCCACCCCTTCAACTCTCTGATTGGTTAAATGTTGTGCCAAGACGTAACACAGCTGTTATGTGGTTCCAAGTTTTTTTTTCACGCAGCAACGGTCTGCTAGAAGTAAAATCCATCCTTATTGTTAAAGGCACAGTAGCATCTGCAAGACGGGCGGATTGGATTTTTTCAGCCACTTTGCCGGGCAGCCCACCCGGCTGAAAAGGCCTGGGGAGAACCCTGCTTGGGCGCCCCAGGCTGTGTTTATTTCTGCAGCCCACATGTGGTCTTGCTCCCAAGAAGAATGAGGCTTCTATGCAAGCCAGAACACAAAGTGGCTTCAGTGTACAGTACACTGCCTTTTGATGGGAATACATAAAATTTGCATGAAATAATGTAATAACAGTTTTTCTGTCAAAAATACACTTGGGGCAGAAAATCTGGGATCAGCTCAGTTATTGACACATGGGAAGCGTACAAAGCAGTTTTTGACACATGGGAAGCGTACAAAGAATTCACAGATGTTTTTTAATTGTATGTATTTACTGCAGTTCTCATGAATGAGCTGACAGGCAAGGCAGGTGCACCCTGACCCTCTGTCCATCAGTCTGGAGCCAATTGTGTCAAATTATGTTACAAACTAAATTATCAGCTGTTATGTAGTATATTGTAATAAGCATGTGTGTCTATTGTACATAAACAAGCACTAGTTAAGGAAAAAAAGTAACCCTGAATGAGAAAGTTGTTCATGGACATTGTTTGTCTTGGGATTTTGGGAGATGGGACTCCTCAAAGGGGAAGGAACACTTGATTTTGGGAGCTCCATGCTTTTGAAAAGCAGCAGCCATTGGGATCCAGGGAGTTAAAAAAAATTAAAACAAGAAAATATAAATAGCTTTAACCAGAACTCTTCCACCCAGCCCAGGGCTGAGCACACATGATCAGGACAAGTGGCAAGTGTATTATCCAGAAAACACTTGACAATGAAATGGATGGATGCCACTGTAAGCATACTCCCGGATTTCCCCTGGAGAATAAGGCAAAAGGGAAAGAAAAACACATGATTAAGAAAAAAGTAACATCATATTACTGCTCAAATAAACACCCATACAGTTTCAATTCTTCTCATCCCATCGAGACAAGTGCAGTAATTTCTGTTTGTTTTCTTTTGATTCTGTCCACCCTTGGTCGTACTTGCTTTTTTTGCCAAGCTTTGAATACAAGGTCGCTGGCAGTTCAGAACTCATGACACACAATGTGCTACTGTTATTCAAGAATGAAATACAGGCAGCAACTAAAAATACCATTCTATTGGCATGGCGTTTGGTAAAAGCTATCATTCTCTAGCATCCAATAGATGTCATTCCTGACTTCAGTAGAAATGATTTGAATTTTCCCCAGAGCGATGACCTAATTCATTCTTCCAGTGAATCTTGGAAGGAAGACAGAGGCAGTGAGTTAGAATGATGTAAACCTCAATTACGATATCTCTCTTTTAAAAAAATAAATAAATAAAGAATACATTCAAGGGGATTATTTTAGTAAATTATTATTTATTTTTATTGCTTAGTTGTTATTTAGTGCTTATGGAAGCGTGATAAATGTGTGGCAGAAACAGTTCCAGATGTGCTCACAGTGGTTTTGCAAAGTCCTGTCTTGTATTGTGAATGAAACAACATTATATGCAACCAAGAAGGTTGTTATCTTGTGATAAACATAATGTTTGGGTAGTCTCAACAACCTGGCTTTTCCACGTTTTTTACTAACACAAAACCTCCAGCTGTAATGAACATGAGGTTTTCACTGTGCTATGCTTGTGATTGAGAGGATACACAGCAGGGGTAGAGAGGGGTCTTTTCCTCTTCCCCTCTAAGTGCAGAAGTACACCAGGGTTACTGTCAGGGCTGTGCCTGGGTAAGCTAATAAAAACGGTTGTCCTTTTTAGGCTCTTGGATGTCTTTTGCTTACCTAACCAAGAAAACATTTAGCTACTTGTGGTTGACACCAACAGAAAATCAAGCATTTTTGAAAAGTTTTTTTTTTATAAACCATTATTAAAACAAAGTAAAAGATAATCCATGCTAAAGAACAATAAGTGCATGGTTGAAGCAGGGTAAAATAAACAATAATAGCACACAATTAATATGGCATATAGTTTCTCAGTTCTGACATGAAAAAAAACAATAATGTAAGCCCTCAGTTCTTTAATAACTATTCATTTAAAATGAATAGCTGATCCTATATAGGTCTATATAGATTATGAGAGCCAACATCTTGTTTCCATTGGGAACCAGCCCCCACTTAGTTTACCAGCTAAGGAGGAGAAGAATGTGGTGCTCCTTTGCTTTAACCACTAGACTGAACTGCCTCATTTCCAGAAGCGTCCCTCCCCTATCCCCTTTTCAGGTCAGAGTGAATGTGCCGAGTTCACAAATCAAAAATAAATATATATATTTTAGCGTCTGTATACCATTATGCACTGCTGTTTGGAAAAAATCAATAAAAAAACTAAAAAGTATAATAATTTTGTAACGTCTGTATATCATTGTGCCAATTTCTATAAGGGCCAGTAGTTTTGCGCCAAATAAAATGATCTGAATCCCATATGAAAAAGGCAATTACAGCAGAAGGATGTGCCACTATACAGTTTCAGGAAACAAGATCTGTGACCTGTAATCATTCACTGCCCATGTGCAACTTTTAGCCAAATGTCCCTACAAGCAACAGATCTGGACTGGTCATAGTGCTGCCTAAAGGACCTCACAGCAGTCCTCCCAAAAGAGAGGAAAAACCTGCTCAGGTTGAGTATACAGCGTGCCACTAGAGTGACAACCCAAAAAACACTACTGTGCAATCGTGCAAATATATGCATGCGTTTATTGGTTTAATTTTACTGTGAAATACTTGCGTTTTCACAGAACACAGCATGTACCCAAGTATAAGCTCATGCACCTAGTTCCACAGTGGGAAACATAACAGCGAGTTATTCTGCATTCTATAAAACTTTACAAACATTTTCTCAGCCTAGCCTGTTTCACAAGATGTTGATCTTCCATTGTCCAAACTGTTTGTACAGCCCATTTATCCTGCCCCCATCACTAGAGATACATACACACAAACATTCAAAAAATAAATAAGTATTTCCCATTTCGTAAAAGTGTGTGTTTTTAAAAAAATTAATAAAGTCCTACTGAAGACTTAATGACCAGTCTTTTGTAGCTCTGGAAAATGAAATGTACAGGATGCACACTGCAATGTATGGAACTTGCCTTTAATTTGTGAAAATGACTTAAAAGTATTGCTTAATGCCAAGAGACATAAAATTAGTAGCAGATTAGTTCGTTATCCTATTGGGGTTTTAATATTTGGCAAGCAGCGCTATAAATTGTGGTCAAAGCTGGATTAGGCATAACCTATGAGTGAGCGATTTGCCATTCCCCATGTACTGCATAGCGTGCAGAATCTGGTAAGGCTTTCCGTTGGTGATTCCCTCATTAACTGTTATTGTGTCTTGAGTGAAGGAATGCATGAGTAATGTTTCTAGTGCATTTGTTCTGCAGTCATCACTGTTGGCAAACCTCATTGACGATTACCTGCTTGGTAGGTTTTTTGTTGAAAGTATGCAAGTCCAGGTACTTTTATTATCACATGACTCTATGGTGTTGAAATGTATAGAACAGACGTTGGTTTTTGTAGTACAAGAAACGTCCCTCACTGCTATATGACACTGACACCTACTGTCTTTTAAAATAAAAATGTAAACATTGAAAAATATATTTTCATGATACACTTCATCGTAGTATGTGCTGTCATTTGTGTATCTTCTCTTTGTCTTTATTGTGGTGATGCATGATTATATTAAAGTGTTTCTTCCACTGGGACAGGTTTATCAAGGTCTGCTTAAACTGCAATTTGTAAAAAAAAACTGCTGAAAGGAAAATTCAACTGTAATGTTACGTCACAAAACTAGTATCAAACAGCATGCCTTTGAGCCCTTAAATTAATCTTCTGACTCTCTGTTTCTAGTTTTGTAACAATCATATTTTACTTTCACACACACACACAAACATGGTTCAAATTGAATAAAGACTTTGATCAATGTTTTAGCATTTTGCAAATTTGATGGTAGTAAGAATAAGCCATCGGTAAGTGAGAAGGAAAAAAAAAGGACTTTGCCATGAGGAAGTGTCCTTCATATCTAACAGCTGTTAGGACGTGGCTTGCCATGGTCAGTTTACACATTCAAAATGAAATGTATCAGGTAATGGTGTATCTGAAATAGGTTCAGGTTATCCCAGGTGAATATTCCAGCAGTGACCATCTACGTGTGCCACCCACAGAGCCATGGAACCCTGAAACGTGGACACACTACTCTTATAAACGCATGGGAGGTTTCTGTCTGCCAAGCTGATCAGCCTATTCATTTGGTCATTAAGCTGTATGATTAGAAGGTTTTGCTGGTGTTTTCCAGCGGGTTATTTCACTGGTTCAGACACTGTAGAGGTGTTCAGTTTAACTGCTGGTTTACCCCCAGCGGTTCCTATCATGTTATATTGGTGTGTTCTTTTGGTTTTGCCACACTTGTCTTTTAATAGTTTTTACATTTCTTTACAGTCAAATTGAGATTTGACTGTTTAAATGGGATGAAGGGTTTCATGTTTTAATGGCTGTTAACTGTTATTTAGCTTCTCACAGAGGCGCTCAACACTTCCACAATATATACATGGATATTTTTAAATGACCCAGTGCCATTTGTAAATTGGTCAATCTAATCCGAAAGATTGAACTAAAACCTCAGGCCACCCCTACTGCCCGTCTCTGTGTTGCACAAGTCCACCCTGAGATCATGTGTTTGTGTTGGGCTGCTCTCTATTCAGTGACCTTCACACAGAGCCGACATGTGATAATGTTTGGATAATGAATCCTTTAATTGCTGGTTTAATCTCCAAAAACTATAACTATGAACTATAACTTATTATTTTTTTTTTTAAAGTTAGTCTTTTATGACTATTACTTAAGGCACAAGATATGTACAGATTCTGAAACATTAGTCTCATAAAAAGAAGGGATGGAGTTATGTTTCATTGTTTTACTTTATTTGAATTTGCCAAAAGGCTGACAAGAAAGAAAGGTGGCTCTAGGAGTCTAGCGTATAGTAATACTGGCAGCTTTTTGTTCTTTTGTTGGCGCAGTGCTCTCATCAGATTCAATGTGGAAATGCATCAGACTGACATAGTTTTTAAGCTACGTATTAAAACCATTTCTAGAGATTTACCCTTTAGCAGAGTGTAGGCTGGGCTCGAACCGACGACAACATACTCCTCGAGAGAGTGCCTTAACCACTATACAAAAGAGCCAGACTCCTCTACAGTTGTGGTTAAAGAAATGAAAGCCATTTACAGTTTCCTATGAATAGTTCCAATGTTTGCTTAAAATATAAACAGACAAATTCAAATGAAATGACAAAAAGTAATAAAAAAAACATATACATAGTAGTAACTTCAGAAATAGAGCTAACACTATGAGATCTGGGGGAAATATATATATATATATATATATATATATATATATATATATATATATATATATATATATATATATATATTATACTGTCCTGCAAACATATTTCAATCTTGCCCTGTCTGTGGGGCAGCATAGAGAAGCTCATATTGGCACACTGCATGTTCTGATACACCATACAGGATATGCCCAAAGGTAGTGCACATTATATCTGTCAAATGCTTATGATCTCCAGTGAAATCTTGCTAATGCAACAATTATTCTGAATGAGACAGTAGACATTTAAAGCAACAATATCCAATTCAATACTCTTCCCGAATTATTATTTTCTTCTTGGTGACTGGGTTTAGGAAAGCTGCTTAGTGTTGCAGTGACAGCATCTCGAGCTCTGCCTGGCTGGCTGGCTGGCCCCAAGGGGGCTTCCTAAACTAGCCACAAGAGATTTAAAGGCAAAAGTCCAGTCTCGCACTTAATGTGGTCAGATTGATTACATTGCATTCCTTTTGTAGAAATAAGGCATTGTATTACTGTACCAGTAGGGTTATTAATGTTATAAATTTACAGAATTGCAGTTTTTTTAATGTTAAAAAAGGGTTTTATTTGCTTTTTTGAGAGGTTGAATACTGAGGATGCAGTACCCTTTGTGGTTTCAGTTTACAGTCTATGAAAATTATTTATAGAGTTGAAATATTCTCTCACCAAATATATAAAATTAAGAGCAAAATCAATATTTTCCAAGCAGCTAATATAAATTCTTCAGAGAATTTAGTTTATAAGTCATTAAATGGCTCCCGTATGCACTGTAAAAAGCAGGGCTGCAGTTCAGTGATGAGCAATGCTGGAGACATGATGTTCTTGATCTACACAAAATCCCAGCATTTTCCCATTAACTCCCAGAAATGTAGATGTACAAGCATACATGTACAACTTTCAGTGATCCAGAGAGCGATGATGCAGTAAACTGGGATTGACATGAGGCCAGGAGCTCCTGTTAAAGCACATGCAGATGATCAGCAGCAGACCGGTCCATTGCTCCGCACAGAACATTAATAAATCACCAGCCATACAGAAACCTGGGATTATGCAATAGCTAGAACGTCTTAACAATGTCAACTTGTCAACTATAACAACAGGAAGAAGTTCTAATGAAAATACATTTGGTGGTTTTGTCTGCCTCGGTGTGGGGGGGGCGACAAAAAATAAAAACTTCGATTTCAATTTTTGTGAGATGGTTAAAAGTTAACTTAGGGATCAAATTGCCCCCCACCCCCACCCCAGTTTCCTGGAGCAAGTTTAGTTTCTGAATGCAGTCCAGGTAAGGATTTAGTAGCTTAGATTTACGACCCCACAGGGATCCCACAGCTGGGGTTGGGATTACCATGAGGATTGAAGCAGGAAGGTTTTGGGGAAATAAATCAGGGGATTTCATTCATTTTGGAGAGAGAAAGAGAGAGAGAGAGCGAGAGAGAGAGAGAGGGATGCAGGGGGTAAAGTCCCTTTTAGTGACATTGATTGTCTGAACTCAAATGGTTCTTTTTAAAATCCTGTTACTGTACATACACTCAGTCTCACCATTTTCCCCAGAAAGAATGGTCTAAGCATGCAATGCCATGGGTAAAACCAAGTTTGTTATTGAACTACAATACAGTAAGTATATCTCATGCTTTCCTTTTGAAAATAAAGATGACAGGCGTTCTCATTACAGGACATTTTTGGACAGAAAGGTTTTTTGGACAGAAAGTTGGCAGTGGCCATTTATAGCCATGAAAGGTGTTTTGACACACACAGCTTGCTGAAGACCTTTGGATACAAACAGCCAACTGCGTGGACAATGTGCACATTACTGCCCATTAAGGCTCTGTATCCATGGTGACTGTTATGAGCTCTACTGAAACATCAACACCTAAATCTCCTTTGCAGGAAAAAAAGGTAATATTTGTTATCGCTCACTCTGAGGCATGAACAAGGTGTGCAGAAAGCCACCTGTCTCTCCTATCCAATCCCAACCAAGCGCAAGCAGTAATGTAGTAAGACCTTGTCAGTTACAGTACAAAGGAAAGGCAACAGCCTTTGAATTTCACACTGGACATGATCACAAGGAAGATTCTCCATCTTCAGCCGTCAGTCTTTAGTAGGTCTAATGGACTGACAAGCAATTTAAAAGATTGTTATAAAATGATTTATACTGTATTGTGCTTCAATATATTATAGTGGTGCTTTTACATTGTCAAAAAGTAACTACTGGAATTTGCTTTTGGGCAATAACCTATATTCAAAACAGTAGGTAGTAAATTACATCAATTACATGTCAAATTAGAGAGGGGGGTTGTCCCTGCAACCAAGGAAAGTTCACAAACACGTAGACAGACTATGTAACGCAGTGTTCCAGAGGTCACAGACACGTAGACAGACTATGTAACGCTGTGTTCCAGAGGTCACAGACACGTAGACAGACTATGTAACGCTGTGTTCCAGAGGTCACAGACACGTAGACAGACTATGTAACGCTGTGTTCCAGAGGTCACAGACACGTAGACAGACTATGTAACTGGGTGCATTGCACTTTACTTTTGACCTCAAGTCGGTCTTGCCGATTAGGTAAAAAAAAACATAATCAAACAACCTCGCAGTAATGAATATTTTTCTGCCATGTTTAAAAACGTTGTGTTTTCAGGTGTGATCCATTGATGAACATGTCCAGCAACACATTTGTGGCATTTCTGGGTTTTTTTTTCTCTTGATTTTCCACTAAGTAGAGCATATGAAAACAAAATATATAAAAATGACAAAAGCAGCACAAACCCAGATTTTGAGAAAGCCGACAATAGCTCATCATTGGAGGAAAATAACCAAAAACCACCCAGAGTGATTGCAGACACCTAAAACCACTGTGATCGTAAACACTTACAATATTAATTAAAACCACTGTGATCGCAGACACCTTACAATATGAATTAAAACCACTGTGATCGCAGATACCTTACAGTCTGAATTAAAACCACTGTGATCGCAGACCCCTACAATCTGAATTAAAACCACTGTGATCGCAGATACCTTACAGTCTGAATTAAAACCACTGTGATCGCAGACCCCTACAATCTGAATTAAAACCACTGTGATCGCAGATACCATACAATATGAATTAAAACCACTGTGATCACAGATACCTTACAATATGAATTAAAACCACTGTGATCACAGACAACTTACAATATGAATTAAAACCACTGTAATCGCAGACACCTTACAATATGAATTAAAATCACTGTGATCGCAGACAACTTACAATATGTATTAAAGCAATTCAAAATCACATTTGACATGCCTTACTCTTCAAGCTCAAGTACAGTATGAATGGGAGATGACAGGCAATTCTCTATGTGTAGGGTTATTAGTAAGCCATCAGAAAAGAGTAAAGAGAATTTACTTACATTCCGATATGGGAGCTTGAAGCACAAGTCAAATGAAAACTGACACAACACACTTACTACAGCTATGGCCAAAAGTTTATCATCACCCTGTAGAATTAACTAATTTTACTTCACAAAATTGAATGAAACCTGCTCAATAATGTTACGTTAACATATTGAATTACATACCGCTTTGTATGTAAATTTTAAAGATTTGACATTTCGAAATCTAACATGAAATACTGTACTACTGTTATGGCTTCCGGTAGAATTTTGCGATATCATTTCGTAGTTTCTTCAATTATATGATGTTAAATAAAATATCAAAGTTATATTCAGATATTTTTTAAATTTTATTTATTATGTCTCAATCCTAAAATTCGAAGTGATGCAAACGTTTGGCCCTGGCTATCGATTACATAGCTGTAGAGCTGGTAGCTGACTAATTCACATATCCTCAAGAACAATGTTCTTTTGCCAGAGAAACTGCCACGTCCTGTTTTAAGAATAATGTTCACATCATCTTTCAGTACAATTCCAGAAGTACTCAGTAATAAGAAACAGTTCTACAAAAGTGGGTAGAAAGGTATTTTTTATGGGTTGGTGCCTTTAGTTGGAGTCTGACATGTGTTTGAAGTTTAACCGCGGTTTTCTGGGTTTGGGGGCTCAAGATAATGGAAGTTTAGTGTTGCTTTTTTTTTTTTTTTTAAGTTTACTGTGGTATACAATGGCAAAAGTATAGCATATTTAATGCATGGGCATTCACAAGCAAGCAATGATAAAATACCTGTGATACTGTACACAAATAAACACATTACATTGCAAAAATAGAGCAAATTAACTATGGTAAAATTGCATTTAGTTTAAATGTCATTGTCTACATTGATATTTCTGAGGTGGATTAACAGCTAGGTAATTATGGTACGTCAACTCAAGCAAAGTAGAAATGGTTCTCTGTAATTCCTGTTTGTACAATATGATATACTTTAAATCTTTCAGATGTGTTTTTTTTTTCAGATCAAAGCCATGTCTCTTCTCTTCAAAGTTTCCACAATCATGAGATTCCAAATCATACTGGTTAAACCACAAGAGCAGGGTGCCCAGATTTCAGTTTAATCAACTGGAGTCAAATACAGTACAGGCAAACCAAAATAAAGACCCATTATCAGTGACCACTGTTGCTTGTTGCTTGAGTTTGCAGGGTTTTGTGCTGTGTTTGCAGGGTTTTCATCTGGCCTGTCTTCAAAGCTGTCCTTTTATCTAACTGCTGTTTAAAAGAACCAGAGACCTGCCTTTTTCTTTCAATAATTAGCACTCAAAAGAATTCTGCTGTGGTTTAAATCTACCAGCGCCGGCATCTCAAAAGTATAATGATGTCATTATATGTCGTAGACACATATGGACACAAAAAAAGCCAAGAGTCCCCCTTTTTGCTGTAATTTATAACAGACTTGAATGAAGCAGGGCTGCCAAAAATTCATAAGCCTGTTTTTGCTTCAATTAAAAAGCTGTAAACTCCAACGGTTAGCATTGCAGGTGCCCCAAATTGGGATCAGAACATGTTACTCTGCTGAAAGATAGATGAGATGATTGTCCAGCAGACACAGGCTACATCTGCCAAAGTCTTCAAAGTGGAAGAAGGAGGCTATTGTCAAGAAAGGAAATTACAGACTAAATACAGATTCAGGTTCTGTGAAAATGAACGCATTGCATAACTTTCCCTTCATTCTTGTTGCGCTGCTTCTCTGAAACGGTATAGCTCAGCTGTTACACTGTCTGGAACCCTTTGCACAAACCCCAGATTGACTATGGCTGGGAGGGGTGAATTAAAACAAGAAACTTCCCGCTTCGTTTAACTAATACAGAGCTAGCAGAATAACAGCAGTGAAACTGCACGTCTTGCTATCACTTTATAGGTCGCTCATTGTCCAGCACTATATCCCCTTCGGTCAGAATTTTTAAAAGAGTTTGTGTGAACTGTATGGAATTCAAGAAGGTGCCCTGCCAAAACTTTGAAAAAAAACATATATGCATTATATAACAGATAATTATCCTGGTACAATTATACACGCAGAAAAGCAGAAAGCAGTTGCACAGGCTTCTGCAATTGAGTTTGTGTAAAAAATTAAAAAATAATTCAGAATGTTTAGTTTTAGAATATGACTTCTCTAAGAGCAAACTTTTTTTCTCTCAAGAAAGAATTTCTCAGTTAACTGAATTGCTATAAAAATGGTTTACCATCATGTCTGCATCTTTCGCACAGGAAAGCGTGAGATTATTTGGCTCGGCCTATTCCCTTTAAATGCACCTCCGTATTCTGATATATCAGTAAGAGCTTTGACTCCCCTTTGACTCTGTATTAGTCAGTTATATAAATCATTTATATCCAGTGGATCTACAGCATGCCACGATTAGTGCAGTAAATTAAAATTTTATAGAAAAACAAATAAATAAAGAAATACTCCCTCAAAATCAGATTACTTTTAGTCTTGGGATTTTATTTGTGGGTTTAAAAATACTGTATAATCTTCCAGATGTAAAACGGAAAACCTCTGCTTTTAACTGGGGTCTATATTTAAAGAGAGAAAAAAAAAATTAACAAAACACCGTTAGGAAAATATGAGCACGCTCTTGCAGTGTCAATAATGTGTGTGTTTGGCTGGTACGGTTCTGACTCATTCAGTGGTTGAGTAGCACATCAGTAGAGGCATCAGACATCTGTGTCTAGCATTAAAATCTGTTCAACAGTATTTAATGATTTCAGCGTAGTTATTCGTCCTAGCTCACCGTATGCTCACCTCCTAGCTGTATACAGTATTAGCTACATCGATTACTTATTGGTTCTCTCAAAGTACTGCTGGTACACCAGAATGTAATATAACGATTAACCTGTCCCTCTGCTTATGGATGTAATAAATACATCAGTAAGAAATACCTCATAGAACAAATGTGGCATTTCCTACATCTGCTGGCACTGGTAGAGTGTTGCAGGAGGACACATTACAGGGGGCACAGGGCTGCTTTTAACTTCAGAGTTTAAAACAGTCACCAGGATACGATGACCGAATCAACAAGACAACAACATCAGTTGTAATGTTGCATACATGTACCAAGTTGCTCCGTAACTAAATGATCAGAGCCCTACATGTGTTGGGAAGCATACACGTTATATGGGTTTCTCCTTAGGCCAGGCCTGTTTCCAGGGCTAATCTACAAAGCATGGTACAATCTCAGAGCATTATTGAGCTTCCTCAACAGGAAAACCACCCATGCATTGGTCTGAAATGGACAGACATACAATGGTGGCAGACTATACATTTCTTAATACTCATTTGTCTTCAGCAAAAGACCCAAGTTCTGCAAATCTAAAATCCAGTGAACCAGGGACAAAGGAAATGGCAAATACTACTATTGAATGTTTTTTAAATTAGATTACATGCTACAGTAATGGAAATCAAACAAAACTGTACGAGGGCCTGAGGCATATTCGAAGTCTGTTTCAGTGTTCTACTGTTCATGGCTACTTTTTCACAGGCCAAGCTCTAGCTTTCCATTAAAGCAACGTGTACAAGCGAGCCTCTGCAATTCACAATCAGCAGGACAAAGCCACCTGCTGTATTACTCTACAAGCTGATAACTGTACTGCATTAGTACGGTCTCAAGGCCCAAATCTCAGTCCTAATGTACCAGTGCATACAATGTGTAGGTTGCTATATATAGTTTATACTTGGAGCCTTTAAAACAATGAAAGACTTTCAGGTTGTGTATCCCTTAAAAGCCCCTCAGATGAATAACTGACACAAACATCAACACACCCCCAACTGCATAGCTAACTGCACTCCATGCTTCAACCAGGACTGGTTTTCCACTGCTAGGATCAATACAAGCCTAATGCAAAATAAATAAATACAAATTAATCATCAAATACAAAAGTGGGCCTACTAAATACAACTCATGTTTGTAATGAAGTGAATCTAGCAGTGGAGACAGTTTGTAACCAGTGTTATATATCTAATAATGAATATGTATACCGGCGATTCATTGAAGGGCATAGTTTTGAGATTTAAACTGGCTGCTCTATCGTGCCTGTGCCTCTTGATCAAACGATCCAAGTGTTGCCTCAACTCTTTCAACTGACAGAGAAAAAAAACACCTCTTCCTCCTACTTAACACACTACCAAGGCAAGGCAGCTCAAAGCAACACTGCTAATTGGTTAAAGAGAAAAGCAACCAGTGTGACTGCCTGTACATTGTGCACCATTGGTACAGGGAGTGCTCACACATGCAGGGTATTACACACTGCCTGGGAGTGCTCACACATGCAGGGTATTACACACAGCAAGGGAGTGCTCACACATGCAGGGTATTACACACTGCCTGGGAGTGCTCACACATGCAGGGTATTACACACTGCCTGGGAGTGCTCACACATGCAGGGTATTACACACAGCAAGGGAGTGCTCACACATGCAGGGTATTACACACAGCAAGGGAGTGCTCACACATGCAGGGTATTACACACTGCCTGGGAGTGCTCACACATGCAGGGTATTACACACAGCAAGGGAGTGCTCACACATGCAGGGTATTACACACTGCCTGGGAGTGCTCACACATGCAGGGTATTACACACTGCCTGGGAGTGCTCACACATGCAGGGTATTACACACTGCCTGGGAGTGCTCACACATGCAGGGTATTACACACAGCAAGGGAGTGCTCACACATGCAGGGTATTACACACTGCCTGGGAGTGCTCACACATGCAGGGTATTACACACAGCAAGGGAGTGCTCACACATGCAGGGTATTACACACTGCCTGGGAGTGCTCACACATGCAGGGTATTACACACTGCCTGGGAGTGCTCACACATGCAGGGTATTACACACTGCCTGGGAGTGCTCACACATGCAGGGTATTACACACAGCAAGGGAGTGCTCACACATGCAGGGTATTACACACTGCCTGGGAGTGCTCACACATGCAGGGTATTACACACAGCAAGGGAGTGCTCACACATGCAGGGTATTACACACTGCCTGGGAGTGCTCACACATGCAGGGTATTACACACTGCCTGGGAGTGCTCACACATGCAGGGTATTACACACAGCAAGGGAGTGCTAACACATGCAGGGTATTACACACTGCCAGAGAGTGCTCACACATGCAGGGTATTACACACAGACTCGTCTGGCAGCTTTCACATTTAACATCATTAGATATCTCATAATCCAATACTGATGGCCATTAGCCTGCAAGGATAAAACACATTTTCTGTCACTGGTCCACTGCTAAAAGCTTCCAGCAGTAACATCAGCAATGTTGTACAATCCCTTAAAGATCATTTATTTTTATTTATTTTGAAAGACTGCGTCTGTGGCTGTGTGGTCCAGTGGTTAAAGAAAAGGGCTTGTAACCTACCCGGTTCAAATCCCACCTCAGCCATGGACTCATTGTGTGACCCTGAGCAAGTCACTTAACTGCCTTGTGCTCTGTCTTTCGGGCGAGACGTTGTTGTAAGTGACTCTGCAGCTGATGCATAGCTCACAGCAATGCCAAGGCAGTTCTCAGGGAATACTGTCGAATGCATAACATCCGCATGGGCCGTGTTCAAGAGCTGCTGTTCACAAGCTAATCAAAGCATTTGAGGAACCAGGTTGCACCTGTGATAAGCCTCATACTGCCAGACCACCGACACCATCCGAAGTTGTCTCGGAGATCAGCCATGCCGTAGCAGAACAACCCAGCACAAGCACACGTGCGGTCGCCCGCTGTCTGGATTTGCCCAATTCAACTGTTCGTAAGGCTCTTCGTTCAACTCTGTATGTGGTTCCATACAAGCTGCATCATGATGAAGCATTGGAGGAGACGGATTTCATCAGACCTGACGATTTTGCGTTGCAGTTCTTGTCACAACTGGAATTGGATGACCAGTAACCTGCTAATATCCTGTGGACGGATGAAGTGCACTTCACCATCTGGAAGTGTGAACACGCACGCTGTCTTATCTGAGGGCACTAATCCACATGCAATATTTGCAAGACTCCTGCACGATGTTAAAGTGACAATGTGGTGTGGCTTTACAGCTGACTTTGTTATTGGACCGTTCTTTTCTGAAGAGCCATCAGCACGGGGACCTCAAACGTGCAGTCACTGCTGCACGATACCACACCATGCTGACAACCCATGACATTCCTATGCTGCAGCAACGAGATGTGATCAACACTACAGTCTTCATGCAGGATGGTGCCCCTCCTCATATTGGTAACCTGGTGAAACGCATCTTGCAGGAACACTTTCAGGACAATTTCACGTCACTTTCCTTCTGAATGGCCACCTCGTTCACCAGACCTTACACCAGCGGATTTTTGGTCATGGGGGTACCTGAAGTCACACGTGTGCCAAGGGAACCCTCGCACAATTCCGGACCTCGACGATTCCATTGTCTGGGAGGTGGCCAGCATACCTGAAGAGATATGTAATAATAATATCTTTATTTTTATATAGCGCCTTTCACAGTGGTAGGCTGTGAACTGTGCATTATATGCAGAGTCACTTAAAAATAGGACATTGATTTAACATCTCATCCGCAGGATAAGTGACTTGCTCAGGGTCATACAGTGAGTCAGTCACTGGCATTGGGATTTGAACCGGTGACCTTCTGGTTACAAGCTCTGGACTTTAACCACTGGACCACTGCCGTACGCTGCTGTAATGTCCGTTGTCATTCTGGATCATGGAGGAGCACATATTGAAAACTTGTGATTATCAAGAGGTAGGTCATAGTGGCGACCCCTAGTGACAAAATTAACTGTGGCATTTGCGTCCCCATGGTTCCATTAACAACCATATGCAATTTCACCTTCCTATGCCCAACAGTTTGTGAGACACAGTGCTTTGATGTGGTAAACTTACTTTCTAATCACCCTGTACATTGTTATAGTAGCAGAACATTTTTGAAAATCAACAGCATCATGAGCATCAAGTACTGTTACCAGTTCTTTTAACTGGCATG
Organism: Acipenser oxyrinchus oxyrinchus; assembly: GCA_030684275.1. Taxonomy (NCBI): domain Eukaryota; kingdom Metazoa; phylum Chordata; class Actinopteri; order Acipenseriformes; family Acipenseridae; genus Acipenser; species Acipenser oxyrinchus. The sequence continues at coordinate 3,409,423 of CM060249.1, forward strand.
CCACCACAAAAAAAAGGCTTGCACACAAACAAAAAAGAGTAATAAGGATATGCTTTAATAAAAAAAGATGCATCTACATATTTTAGGTTACAGAACATTGGTTTCTTTTGTGGGTATTTGAACTGGATTACTGTCTTGAAAAATGTTTGATCTTTAATTTCCTATTGACGAAACTCTCCGTCCATTGAATGGTACATTATTTTCCTTCATCGACTGCCTTAATAAAGCTTTGGTTGTTTCAACTGGATGCCAACATCCATTTAAATTGTATTCTCAAATGTTTTCTTACTTTCTTTATTTAGCACTTAGAACAAAAGCATCTACATTTTACACCCTAATCAACAACATTCTAATCAGAATACCTGTCCTACAAAACAATATATAGAGCCCCTACAAGCCCCACACCCCCAATTTGAGCAGCTGCTTCAGGTGAACAGTCGGATTGTGGAGTCAGCACCGGAGGAGAACACCCAGGGCTGGGTGGGGTGAAACGCCACGTCCAGCACTCCCAGATCCCTTGTGATCTCATGACCCTTCAGTACTTTCACAGGAACAATCAGAGGGTTCTGCAGCAGGTCACTGGAAATGGGAGGGACAAAGAAATAAAGAAAGAAAGAAAGGAGTGTTAAGCTCAGGACGGAGGCTACTGTAGTTTTGCTCTTTTCTGTTTTTTTCAGTTAGTCGTCGTTCTGTATTTTAATGCCTGCAGCACACGACACCGCTGTGAGTAAGGTGTAGCACCTCAGGGGCTTGTTTCTTTCCAATGTAGTTTAGTTTATTTTTTTTGGACTGTGTAGAAAGACCTTTACAGCAGACTTACTTGTAGACCATGCCATGGCATACGATGACACTGCCATCGTCGGAGGCAGAGGCAAACAGAGGGTAGCTCTTGTGGAATGCTACTCCTCGGAGTGCCTTCTTGTGGTGTCTGAAAGAATTGAAAGTTGTTAGATATATAGTGTAAAGCAGGTTTTACACTGTAAAGAGGGAGGTAGTTTGCATCCCAACAGCTAAAGAATACCTTTGGCAATGTAAACAGACTTTTGACACATTTCAACAGAATACTTTATTCCACTATAGCCGTTCTTACTCACCGGAGAACTTTGTAAGGTTTTGTAGAGAGATCCAGATCAAACCAGGTGAGTCTGCTGTCATAGCTTCCACAGATCACATTGTCACCTGAAGAGACAGGGCACACATTCAACTCAAATATGCTTGGTCTACTGTAGTTACTAGTATAAGATTCGTATTACAGATGCCTCATAATTTCTATATTCCCTAAATCATTAAATCAATTATGGCTTCTAATGTACCAATTGCAGAGCAGTGCTTCAACGACAACTGCATAGTGCGATTAGATTTCACAGTACCTCAGTAATCCAGAACACTGTCTAATACGGCATGATGTTCCGGTCCCCCAGCGATGCTGGATTAGACAGGTTGCACTGTGATGGGACTCACCTCCAGGGTGGATCGCCATGCTGGAAACCCACTTGCAGTTGGCCAGCAGCTTCTTGGTGAGCTCCTGCTTGATGAGGTTGTAGACACGGACGTAGCGCTGCGTGGCCACGAAGAAGGCGGGCCGGCTGGGATGGAAGGCCACGCACTGCACCAGCCCCTTGTTCTTCGCGGAAGGGGTTCTGGCTCCGGCGCTTGCTCAGCTGGTGGATCAGCACCTGCGAGTTGCCGTTGTCTGGCATAACGCTGGCCAGGTAATCCCCCTTCCCGTGCCAGGTCACCTGCTTCACAGACTGCACAGGAGAGATGGAAATGAGCAACATCAGGACGCTAGTACAGTGTGTGGGAAAACAAACCACTGGAAGAGCTGGCAAGGCAATGCACATACATTTAATTACATTTAAAAAAATGTTGCCACTGAAAACAAATCAAAACATTTTAAATTTTGTATTCCTTTGTTGGGAGTACATTTTACAACCTTTGTCTAATCACCAAATTACAGTTCATCACCCAATGCCGTTAACAGTTGGTAAAGGACCTGGGAAAATGTATTGTATTTATTTATGCGATAGAGATGTAAGCATAGGAAAAAAATACCACAATCCACACGTAGTGCCAAAAAAACCAGTTACTCCAACTACAAATCATGCGAGTAACTGCTGAGTTTTTGGAAGTGCTATAGCTTTTCTTCTCCTGGGTCATGAGCACAGACACAGCCCTCTCTAGTCTTGCTGATCCAGCCCTGGCAGGAAAGAACTCTACTGTTGTGCTTGTCATTGATGGGAGAAAATATGATCTGCTTCACCGGTTAAGCCAGAAAAAAAGAAAAATCAGTCTTAGTTTCTAAGAAAAAAACAAAAGCGTACCTTTGGATGTGTGATGATGAGCCTGACTCCCTTCTCCAAGGCCTCCGTCTCTGGGACGACCCACTGCACTGCCTGGGTCTTCTCCTCTTCCGGCTCCACGAATGAGGAGATGAGCTGCTCTGTGACGCTGGAGACCAGGATATCCCCCAGACCAGGGTTCAGCACGACCACAGACCGCTCCCTGCAAAGTGTTACACAACGTCAACCTGCTTGTAGAACAATTCGCCCTTAATTATGTGTCTCTTAAATGACCTGTAGCCAAGAGATCGTACATGTCTGTCCTAAAAGCTTGCTTGGTTAAATTTCCTGGTGTGGTGTTGACACATATGAACATAAGAAAGTTTACAAACGAGAGGAGGCCATACAGCCCATCTTGCTTGTTTGGTTGTTAGTAGCTTATTGATCCCAGAATCTCATCAAGCAGCTTCTTGAAGGATCCCAGGGTGTCAGCTTCAACAACATTACTGGGGAGTTGGTTCCAGACCCTCACAATTCTCTGTGTAAAAAGTGCCCCTTATTTTCTGTTCTGAATGCTAACCACTTGCTATTCTTATTCTTTAGTATTAAGAATTAATAAATTTGAGATAAATGCACGAGGGTTCAAATCAATCTCATCAGTGAAAAACCTGTTGGCAACTTACAGAGACGCAGCAACGAGACACAGAGCTGGGTTGGGGTTCCAGGCGATGCTCTTCACAGCTCCTTCCACTTCGACCGTCTTCATACAGCGCGCTGTGCTCACCTCCCAGAACCGCACGGTGCAGTCGTCAGAGCCTAGGATGGGTGGCGAGAAGGAAGACCATGGGAAAATTATTACAGCAAAACCTTCTAGCAATACAAAATGCAAAAGTTTCTCAGAAAGAAGTTTTGTTTAAATACTGTATTCCTTCCAGTAAGACTCAAATTTCCCACCCTCAATCTGAATAAAAAATAAAATATCAAATAAAAGACTAATTTACAAAGATACAACCTCAATTACACATATAAGAGAACAATGTATGGAGGCAGTTTGCGGTTGTCTGCCGTCACACAGAGCATTACAGTTATGAGCTGCTTCTCATTTCCAGTCTGCTGTCACACACAGAGCATTACAGTTATGAGCTGCTTCTCATTTCCAGTCTGCTGTCACACAGAGCATTACAGTTATGAGCTGCTTCTCATTTCCAGTCTGCTGTCACACACAGAGCATTACAGTTATGAGCTGCTTCTCATTTCCAGTCTGCTGTCACACACAGAGCATTACAGTTATGAGCTGCTTCTCATTTCCAGTCTGCTGTCACAGGCACACAGCATTACAGTTATGAGCTGCTTCTCATTTCCAGTCTCCTGTCACTCACAGCATTACAGTTATGAGCTGCTTCTCATTTCCAGTCTGCTGTCACACAGAGCATTAGTTATGAGCTGCTTCTCATTTCCAGTCTGCTGTCACACACAGCATTACTGTTATGAGCTGCTTCTCATTTCCAGTCTGCTGTCACACCCAGCATTACAGTTATGAGCTGCTTCTCATTTCCAGTCTGCTGTCACACACAGAGCATTACAGTTATGAGCTGCTTCTCATTTCCAGTCTGCTGTCACAGGCACACAGCATTACAGTTATGAGCTGCTTCTCATTTCCAGTCTCCTGTCACTCACAGCATTACAATTATGAGCTGCTTCTCATTTCCAGTCTGCTGTCACACAGAGCATTAGTTATGAGCTGCTTCTCATTTCCAGTCTGCTGTCACACACAGCATTACTGTTATGAGCTGCTTCTCATTTCCAGTCTGCTGTCACACCCAGCATTACAGTTATGAGCTGCTTCTCATTTCCAGTCTGCTGTCACACACAGCATTACTGTTATGAGCTGCTTCTCAATTCCAGTCTGCTGTCACACACAGCATTACAGTTATGAGCTGCTTCTCATTTCCAGTTGTGATTACTCGCACCTGTTTTGTTCCCTTTTTGTGAACTGTGGTATAGCTTGGCATGTCGAAAAATGTTGGGATCTGGTCAGCATTTCCGATCTATCCAAGCTGGTATGGTTTAGTTAGAACAGACCCTAATATAACAAAATGCTGAAATTGCAAAAGCTTCTCTTTGAATTCCTCAGGAAGCTAATGACGCTTCTTTGAAAATGGCTGCCGGTATGTCATGGTTGATACGAGATCGGGCAGCAACATTAAGTTAGTCTTTTCTCTGCCAGTCAGTCACGTTCCTGTCTGTGTATTCGGGCAGTCAGTCAGTCAGTCACGTTCCTGTCTGTGTATTTGGGCAGTCAGCCAGTCAGTCACGTTCCTGTCTGTGTATTCGGGCAGTCAGTCAGTCAGTCACGTTCCTGTCTGTGTATTTGGGCAGTCAGTCAGTCAGTCAGTCACGTTCCTGTCTGTGTATTTGGGCAGTCAGTCAGTCAGTCACGTTCCTGTCTGTGTACTCGGGCAGTCAGTCAGTCACGTTCCTGTCTGTGTACTCGGGCAGTCAGTCAGTCAGTCAGTCAGTCACGTTCCTGTCTGTGTACTCGGGCAGTCAGTCAGTCAGTTCCTGTCTGTGTACTCGGGCAGTCAGTCAGTCAGTCAGTTCCTGTCTGTCTGTACTCGGGCAGTCAGTCAGTCAGTCACGTTCCTGTCTGTGTACTCGGGCAGTCAGTCAGTCAGTCACGTTCCTGTCTGTGTACTCGGGCAGTCAGTCAGTCAGTCACGTTCCTGTCTGTGTACTCGGGCAGTCAGTCAGTCAGTCACGTTCCTGTCTGTGTACTCGGGCAGTCAGTCAGTCAGTCACGTTCCTGTCTGTGTACTCGGGCAGTCAGTCAGTCACGTTCCTGTCTGTGTACTCGGGCAGTCAGTCACTCAGTCACGTTCCTGTCTGAGTATTCTGGAAGTCAGTCAGTCAGTCAGTCACGTTCCTGTCTATGCACTCAGTCAGTCAGTCACGTTCCTGTCTGTGTACTCGGGCAGTCAGTCAGTCACGTTCCTGTCTGTGTACTCGGGCAGTCAGTCACGTTCCTGTCTGTGTACTCAGTCAGTCAGTCACATTCCTGTCTGTGTACTCGGGCAGTCAGTCAGTCAGTCACGTTCCTGTCTGTGTATTTTGGCAGTCATTTATGTCTTTTGTTGGCGATTTTAATACACTCATCACTAAGAAGCAGTTCATTTTTAAGAAGAAACAAAAATAGGTTTAAAAAGTGTGTCTTAAATTGGAAGGAATATGGTACTATCACACGTCTTGCATTACCAGAACCACACTATGGGCCTGGTTAAGGCACTCAACCCAGGAGCACCAGTGGAACCGCTCACTAATTTCTAAATATTTGTGGGTATTTTTTAAATGTTACCATCGCCATGAAAACAGTAACCTCTACTGTTGCTCTCAGTGGTATTGATCCCAATAAAAGCAACATCTTCACAATTTCACACAGGTTAAAAAAAAACAAAACAAACACACTAAAATGTATATGTGGTAAAAGCCCTGCCGGTGCATGTGTGTGTGTGTGTTTGGGTGGGGAATGTTAGGCTGGCAGGGAGGGGGTTAAATTTCCCCCTGTCAAAACACGTACACCAGCCAGAGTGTATAAAATAGGTGTTGACGGGTGTTAGGGGAAGGTTAGAATTGATGTTGGTGATAGAAGTGGAGGCCTGTGTTTCGTGTTTCATGCTTCTGTTTGTTTGTTTATTTTGGTTTTTGTAAAACCATTTGTTCTGGCCCTTGTGCCTTTTATTTTGACAAGTGTGTTTTTGTAAATGTTTTGTTTTGTTTATTTATTTAATTAAACTGAGCAGTAACACATTTAACCTTGCAGTTTTTTGTGTCCTAGTCTCAGTCCCTGTGTAACCGGGGGTGGGGGGGGATCTGAGCTGACTATCTGGCGCATGTGTGGTACTGCAGGAAGGGGGCAGCAGCCTCGTAGATCCGCCTGTCAGTCATGGCAGTGACACGGAGAGGTGGGGAAGAGGGTGTGTTGGCTTTCCCTCTCTCTGAGTGGCTGAGAGGCGGGCCTTGGGGGATTGCTCAGCCCATAAGTACTGCGCTTGGTTGTGCATTCGAGTGGCAGTGATTGTGAATACACAGAGGCGCTGGCTGAGAAGGCCAGTGTATACATAGACCAGGCAAGAACGCCAGTGGTTGGAGCGAGCGACCAAAACAGGCAAGCATGGCTGAGGAAGACAGACAGCAATAAATAAACCATTTATTAAAATATATTGTTACTGCACTGAGGGGCGTGTGTAGTGATAGGGGAACCTTGGCCACCCCAGTGTATAGTGCATAACAGCATAGGACAGAGATCCCAAGCTGACCGGCTTAGCGGCAGTGGGGGCACTGCGTAAGCAGCACCTTTATTTTGTAGTTTTACTACTGTGTTTTATTTTCCCTTTTCATTTCGCCTTTTGTTTTCATTATTATTTTGAGCACCTGTGAGTGCGCCAGCTTTTAACTGTTTACCAGGATTGGCATTTCTGTGGTCCTGTTTACCGTTGCCGGTACTCAGACCATGGACAACAGCGCCCTCTGTGGGCTAAAAGAAAAATATCTAAAATAATAAAACTGGGCACCAGTGCGGTGTTTTCAAATAAAACTTCCGTTTCTCGTGTGTGTCAGTGAATTGCCCACCACACTTCCACACCCTGCCATTACCATCTGGGCTGGGACGCTTCCGCGCCACAGTATAATATATATTTTACAACAAAAACTTGTCTAGCATAATTACAAAATTGATAGGTATAATGGTTCACTACAAAATATATTTATGAACTGAAAAAATAACTTCAAAACATAGAAATCGTGGCTCCATGCCACCAAGTCCCCATCGTTTTTAAAAAGCACATCTCATTACACCATGTTCAAAACCTGGGTCTAAAAGTGTTCCATGTGTCTACAAATCTAGGTGCACCAGTTCCAGAGGAACAAAAATAAATCTGTGTAGTACCTTTGGAAAGTTCAATGAAACTCACCCCTTTCGATTGGAGCAAGGTATTTTTCAAATGAAACTAAACTTAGTCAGGATCCTGTTCTGCAATTCAACAGTAACCATGCATGGCATTAATTTGCATTTCCTCCACAAAACGTGTCTGAATGTAAACCATAACAATACAATCATTCTTTGCACAGATTGCCTTTCCAGTTTCAAACTGTGCATAGTTGTAGCATATACAATGATGGAATGGTTTAGTTCGATTTGGATCTGACCCCTATAAGAATAACGGTTACCGTGGCTTCTAAACCCTTGTAAAAGCCCTCCACGTCTCAATAAAAAGACATGGAGCTTTCTTTGTATAGTACTATCGCTGCAATGAGGGTGGACTGTCTAACTCGCAGACCACAATCTCTTTTTAAGTACCAAGTGCTTTCAGGACAGATATAGGAAAACAGAACTGCTCAAAAGAGCCATGTCCAGTCTGGTGGCTTACAATCCCTGTCTGGTGTGCAGTGGTAAGATCTGGAAGGCTAAGAGAATCACTATTAGGGGCAATTAAAAAAGATGCTTAGCTAGAGAGGCAGGCATTTACACAGCAAGGCTTGCTAAACATATGTGTCTCGGTGGTCAAGACTAAGACCCTCACACCCTCCAAAAACGTCATCTGAACAACTCTCCGCCACAAATGTAGTGCTTTGGTCCTGGAAAAGTATGAAAACATTTTTGAACTGAAAGAAAAAGAAAAAAAACACAGAAATGTATGCTCTTTCATCAAGCGTGCTGTGGTTTTGTGCTGTAAATTTTTTTTTCCACTGTGTATTTTCAATCTCGCCTTTATATATTTTATAACCCTTCACAAAGGAGATTGAATGATTTTCAGCCACTGAGCACTGGTCTGGCCTGGATCCAATGAGTCTTCAAACAGGGCTTCAGCAATTCAGTAATGGCAGCACAGCTTTAACTTGGCATCTGCTTATTTGCAGCTAAAAAACTTCACTGTAGAAGATGCCTTCATTTGGGAACTCAAAAAATAAAATTCCTTCGGCATTCTGTTATCAGAATAACTAATGTGTGAAGCACTGCCCCATTGATAAGCATTATAGCATGAAAACATTTAAACTACCTGTGCTTTCAACTTCCTTTAAATTTTACAAATCTATACAAAACTACACAGGTCCCAGAGAGTGAAGGTTTTCAATTTCAGCCTCCATGTCCACATTAGTGCAAATAACAAACCTGATGACACTGTGATCTGTCAAATTCTGCAGTTCTTAAAACCTGACTGTTACTTGAAACTTTTCAAAGGGGGGAAAGACATTTACTGAACAGAAATCTTTTATAAAATGTAAACTATGTGTGTTGTGAAAATTAACATAAAAATGAATCTAGTCTTTAAAATCTTTAAGTATAACCTGGAATAAGAATTAGTCAGAACTAATCTTGACACTAGATCCTCAGCTCATTTTCTAGGTTTGGAATGGTTCATTCTTAACCCAATCTTTTATAGCTGGTTCAGGCTACAGTGGGACTGCTACATCCTTTGAATATCAATGGTAATGGAGGCAACATCATTATTAAAAGACAACAGCAAAGGCCTCTACACACTGGACGAGATGCGATAAGCGAATGTATCGTACAACACACCGGACCACAACAACAACAAAAAAAATATATATATTTTTGACACAAGCTGTTCACACTGCTTGCAAAGTGACAGGCGGCACTGAAGCGATGCAAAAAAAATTGGATTGGTGTGTATTTGAGATTTTGTCGCGTGGCAGCTAGGGAACTGACCAACGAGGTACAGCTTCCCTTGCGCGCCTTCAGTAAACAATGGCGAAAAAAAGATAATTCTTGGCAGAGTTGTCCAATAAAGGACACAAAAATTATAAAGACACGGCAATGAGGGAGAACATCTAGCAGTCCATTTCCATGGAACTGGATATAGCTGGTGTGTATGATTTGTTTACCTTTACATAAATAAGTATTCTGAAAAGCTATTATGTATTCTACATTTTTATTAGCTGTACAACAGGACTATCATATATGTGTGATTTTTTCCAGCTGATGATACAAATCAGATGTAAGTCACCCATCACATTGCGTGCGCCTGTCACCTCTGGTGTCGCAGCAAAAGTACCATTTTAAAATCGCAGGATAAATCGCATCACGTCCGGTGTGTGGAGACCTTAAGGAGGAATACACCTGTCTGTAGTGGAAAAGCAGTACTGAGTAATCCTGCAGCTAACTTTAGTATCAAAGGAAAACAAATGTGGGGGGGGGCTGTCGACAGCCATTTTTACTATGGGAAAGAATGTTTTATTACGATTATATATATATATATATATATATATATATATATATATATATATATATATATATATATATATATATATATATATATATATTATAGCAAGACAGTAGTGGTTTTTAATCTTGGGTTTACAATGTCATTTGTTATGGAAGACTTACAAACATTGCAGCTAAATGAAAGCCAGAGTCTCCACTTTTTTTTTTTTTAAAAAAGAAGTGACAATTCAGGCTGAATGTTGCTGTCCCTTGGTGCATGTGCTCCTTGTTGTCTGGGCACAGTGAATCTGCTTAGTATCCATATTCATCGGAGCTGTGTGGACCGAGTTACTCTTCTGAAAAATGTCATCTGTTCAACGTCATCTGTTCAATTGTAACAGATTACCTTTTTATATTTTTGAAAAATAAATAGGAAGATACTGAATGATTTACGTGGTACACGTTTTTATTCGCTGTAGTCTGGACCAGGCCAAGTGGTGTACAATATGTTAGAACATCCTCCAAAGGCAAATAAATGTATACCACGACAGATCATTCAGTGTTCTGTTTATACTGTAACACAAGTATATTTTTAAAATAAATAGCAATAAAATGTGTAATTTTTTTTTTTTTTTTTTTTTTAATCAATGAATTGAGGGATTATTTTGCTGGACGGATCTTTACTTTCATTACAGACTCTGCTTTGACGCGGATTCATTTCGAACCCTGTTTATGGCCTCTTCGCCACGGTCTTCAGATAGAACCTTGAGGCCGATCTTTTTGTTTTGTTGTTTGCTACCATTCCCCGTGTTAATGAAGGGGCTACAGGCTGTTTGGATACGTCAAGAAAATGGCATTTCTTGACTAAACTAGTTCAAGGAAATTGGAGTCCAAATAAAAAAAAAAAAAATAGAAATTAGAAATTTCAGACATTTTAAAGTGGTTATAAAATGTAACTAATCCTAGTAAGCAAGTTATCCAACGGAAGTGAAATAACAACAATGTATCCAAAGGCTAGATACATATACCTACAGTAGATGTAGCCACTTACAAATCAAGATAAATCTTTGGCAGGGTTTTATTTGTATAACAAATCTATATTATATGATGAGCTTTTTAATAGGGCTGGAAAGCTGTGCAAAAAAAATTAAAATAAAATAAAAATGTACTAATAATTTGAGAATGATAGAAATACGCATCAACAAGGCAGAGGTTTCCAGGATTGGGTAACACTGTTACACCTTAAAGAACCACAATGGACAGAACATTAGTTTTGTTGGATAGCCAGTGGTAATGAATTGCCGGCACTCATTCCACACAGCTGCCAGGCAGCACACTCTAAAACAAGTGGCAGAACGAGCACATTGCATCTCACACATTCTGTTTACTTAACTTTGAAGCCAAACCCAGAAGGGTTATTTTGTAAACCATTTGAACATTTACAACCTGCAGTAAGTGTTTTCATATGGTTTCCCGATGCGGCTCACTTTAACTGCTAAAGACTAGGCTGCCAAAAAAACATCATTAGACCAGGTAAGAATAACAAACTTTGTAAAACAACCATGAGCCCGCCAGTCAACCTGCCAATTGAGGGGTGGGGGTTTAGAAAGGAGATATCGCATCCTGTTTGTAAGAATGCCAGCCAAGACACTTGACCAAAATAGCCCCTCTCCTTTAAAAAAGAACCACTTGCTTATAGACTTCTAGATTTAAAAGCCAACCTCATTACATCATGGCTCGGGCTGTGGGGATGATTTAAGCAAGCAGTTAGCTACTGCCTGAATTACGAGAAATGTTAGGCTATTATCATAACCGTGGTTCCCTGAAACAGAAAGGTAACCATTACTGTGTGGGTATTTATCTCCTAAAGACCCGAAACCTGAATATGATATACCAAAGCTGCTCAGCGAGCCTGCTGCAATCATGGATGCTGTGACCTTGAAGGTTAATGGTTACAATTCTATTTCAGGGAGCCAGGGTTATGATAATAACCTAACATTCCCTTTCAAGTATGAAATGTAAGCATTACCGCATGGGTAAGTGTACCAAAGCTGTCGCAAGGGCAATATTGCAGAACGACTGGAATGCTACAAGGCTAAGCCGAGAGGCAGTCTTGTGCGTTACCATACAGAAACCCTAAACAATTGAGGGAGAAACTCACCTCAATGCCTAGTTCCAAAACCAAGGTTTTGAGGATCAACGTTAATAAGTCTGTAGAACCTAGTAAAGGTATGGGGAATAGCCTACACCGCTGCATCGCAAATGGGCAGATAGAATGTGGCTGTTCCCAAACAAGGTAATTGGTGTTAATTGGGAACAGCCACATACTATAAAAGAGAGCATTCAGCTCCATTAAAAGGGAGATCACCAGGGAGCTGGTATATGAAGAGTTTGGCTGTGTAAAGAAATAAAAGGTAAACTGTTTGTTAAGGTGTTTGTTGACAGGTAAAACGGCTTAGCCGTCCTGTGTGTTAGTCAGGGACCTGTAAGTGAAGTTAGGCTCTATGTTTAAGCTAGGCTTTTGTTTCGTTTGTTTGTTTTGTATTGTGAAAATTAAAGTGCGCAGTAGCGCTTAAATTCAAAGTTCTGTGTCTGGGTCTGCGTTTTAAGGGGCCAACGAGCAGATGATGGAGAGGCAACATTACAACGTGTAATTAGTAAAACTAATACAGTGATTATTTTAATATCACATATAATTTGTGTAAAAGCACAATAAATAAGAAATAGAGCAGAAAAAGTAGCAAGTACTTATCTGAACCAGCTCTCCTGTCAGGTCAGTTCTTGAAAGGCAAAATGGCGTTGAGGTCTATGACCGCAGTGCTTTAGTGCCCTCAGGGTCAGAGGCTCTATGAGCAGCCTTGATAGATCTTATTCAGGTTTCGGGTCTTTCGAAGGTAAATACCCATACGGTAACGGTTACATTTCGTACTTTAAAGGGAACCCCAACAAATGATCTGTTCAAGATCCCTGTTCTGTTAAATAAAATAAAGTAAAGCCTCGCACACAAAGAGGAGGAACCTAGGCACTTACCTGAAGCCAGCCACTGCCCACTGGGAGACAAGCTGATGCAGCGCACCAAGTTGGTGTGTCCACGGTAGACCTGGAAAAAAAAAAAAAGACCATTTCAAAAATCGAAATAAAACTAGCCATTAACTTGAGTTCTATTAAGCAATTTAAAAAGAGCCTATACGAGTGCACACTAAACAGAAGAAACAGATGCAGGTGTCCAGGCAAACCAGATTTGAAACAGGGAAGTCACCTTCATCACCTTCATGATATTAAACAGGATTTAAATGAGTACACGTGGAAGCCATCTCCTGCACAGTACCAGTGCCGTCTCCTGCACAGTACCAGTGCCGTCTCCTGCACAGTACCAGTGCCATCTCCTGCACAGTACCAGTGCCATCTCCTGCACAGTACCAGTGCCATCTCCTGCACAGTACCAGTGCCATCTCCTGCACAGTACCAGTGCCATCTCCTGCACAGTACCAGTGCCATCTCCTGCACAGTACCAGTGCCATCTCCTGCACAGTACCAGTGCCATCTCCTGCACAGTACCAGTGCCATCTCCTGCACAGTACCAGTGCCATCTCCTGCACAGTACCAGTGCCACCTCCTGCACAGTACCAGTGCCATCTCCTGTACAGTACCAGTGCCATCTCCTGCACAGTACCAGTGCCTCTGTTCAGACGTTTGCAGCACATACGTGCCCTACAGCCACAACACAAATCATACCACTTGTAAAATTAAACAAAGAGGTTTGGTATACAGTATATAAACATGAACTTCAAATATTTTAGTAGTTGGCCACTTGGGACACTAAGCAATAAAAGAAGCAGCTGTTAAGGGACTATATCTAAAATAGATTAAAAAAAACTGACCTGACCAAAATGATTACAGGCATCTCCGCTAATCATGTGCCCATGCAGATTTATACATGAGGTGAACAGTCATTAAGCAGAGGATATCTCTTAAATGAAATTAAAAAACAGCTAAAATTCGAAACTGAATTATTTGACCAATTCAACACTTATCGTGGTTTATCCCTTATGTAATACAAAGCTGAATTCACAAGCTATTGCTTCGGTAATATGTCGAACGTTTGGGCTACTCAGAGCTGCCGTCTTAGGTTTCTTAATATAGCAATTTTAGTGTTAAGAGATTATATTATATATATATATATATATATATATATATATATATATATATATATATATATATATATATATATATATATATATATATATATACAGTACTGTGCAAAAAGTTTTAGGCAGGTGTGAAAAATGTTGTAAAGTAAGAATGCTTTCAAAAATAGACATGTTAATAGATTATATTTATCAATTAACTAAATGCAAAGTGAGTGAACAGAAGAAAAATCTAAATCAAATCCATATTTGGTGTAACAACCCTTTGCATTCAAAACAGCATCAATTCTTCTAGGTACACTTGCACAAAGTCAGGGATTTTGTAGGCATATAGTCAGGTGTATGATTAAACAATCATACCAAACAGGTGCTAATGATCATCAATTCAATATGTAGGTTGAAACACAATCATTAACTGAAACAGAAACAGCTGTGTAGGAGGAATAAAACTGGGTGAGGAACAGCCAAACTCAGCTAACAAGGTGAGGTTGCTGAAGACAGTTTACTGTCAAAAGTCATACACCATGGCAAGACTGAGCACAGCAACAAGACACAAGGTAGTTATACTGCATCAGTAAGGTCTCTCCCAGGCAGAAATTTCAAGGCAGACAGGGGTTTCCAGATGTGCTGTCCAAGCTCTTTTGAAGAAGCACAAAGAAACGGGCAACGTTGAGGACCGTAGACGCAGTGGTCGGCCAAGGAAACTTACTGCAGCAGATGAAAGACACATCATGCTTACTTCCCTTCGCAATCGGAAGATGTCCAGCAGTGCCATCAGCTCAGAACTGGCAGAAAACAGTGGGACCCTGGTACACCCATCTACTGTCCGGAGAAGTCTGGTCAGAAGTGGCCTTCATGGAAGACTTGCGGCCAAAAACCATACCTCCGACGTGGAAACAAGGCCAAGCGACTCAACTCTGCACAAAAACACAGGAACTGGGGTGCAGAAAAATGGCAGCAGGTGCTCTGGACTGATGAGTCAAAATTTGAAATATTTGGCTGTAGCAGAAGGCAGTTTGTTCGCCGAAGGTCTGGAGAGCGTACATGAATGAGTGTCTGCAGGCAACAGTGAAGCATGGTGGAGGTTCCTTGCAAGTTTGGGGCTGCATTTCTGCAAATGGAGTTGGGGATTTGGTCAGAATTAATGGTCTCCTCAATGCTGAGAAGTACAGGCAGATACTTATCCATCATGCAATACCATCAGGGAGGCATCTGATTGGCCCCAAATTTATTCTGCAGCATGACAACGACCCCAAACATACAGCGAAAGTCATTAAGAACTATCTTCAGCGTAAAGAAGAACAAGGAGTCCTGGAAGTGATGGCATGGCCCCCACAGAGCCCTGATCTCAACATCATTGAGTCTGTCTGGGATTACATGAAGAGAGATAAGCAACTGAGGCTGCCTAAATCCACAGAAGAACTGTGGTTAGTTCTCCAAGATGTTTGGGCCAACCTACCTGCCGAGTTCCTTCAAAAACTGTGTGCAAGTGTACCTAGAAGAATTGATGCTTGATGCTGTTTTGAAGGCAAAGGGTGGTCACACCAAATATGGATTTGATTTAGATTTTTCTTCTGTTCACTCACTTTGCATTTAGTTAATTGATATAATCTATTAACATGTCTATTTTTGAAAGCATTCTTACTTTACAGCAATTTTTCACACCTGCCTAAAACTTTTGCACAGTACTGTATATATATATATATATATATATACACACACAGTACCGTTCAAAAGTTTGGGGTCACTTAGAAATTTCCTTGTTTTCCATGAAAACATACATGAAATGAGTTTGAATAGGAAATATAGCAAAATGAATGGGAAATATAGTCATTGACAAGGTTAGAAATAATGATTTTTAATTGAAATAATAATTGTGTCCTTCAAACTTTGCTTTCATCAAAGAATCCTCCATTTGCAGCAATTACAGCCTTGCAGACCTTTGGCATTCTAGTTGTCAATTTGTTGAGGTAATCTGAAAAGATTTCACCCCATGCTTCCTGAAGCACCTCCCACAAGTTGGATTGGCTTGATGGGCACTTCTTACGTACCATACGGTCAAGCTGCTCCCACAACAGCTCAATAGGGTTGAGATCCAGTGACTGTGCTGGCCACTCCATTAGAGACAGAATACCAGCTGACTGCTTCTTCCCTTCTTCCTTGCATAGTCTGGAGCTGTGCTTTGGGTCATTGTCCTGTTGTAGGAGGAAATTGGCTCCAATCAAGCGCCGTCCACAGGGTATGGCATGGCGTTGCAAAATGGAGTGATAGCCTTCCTTCTTCAAGATCCCTTTTACCCTGTATAAATCTCCCACTTTACCAACACCAAAGCACCCCCAGACCATCACATTGCCTCCACCATGCTTGACAGATGGCGTCAAGCACTCCTCCAGCATCTTTTCATTTGGTCTGCGTCTCACGAATGTTCTTCTTTGTGATCCGAACACCTCAAACTTAGATTCGTCTGTCCATAACACTTTTTCCAATCTTCCTCTGTCCAGTGTCTGTGTTCTTTTGCCCATCTTAATCTTTTCTTTTTATTGGCCAGTCTGAGATATGGCTTTTTCTTTGCAACTCTGCCTAGAAGGCCAGCATCCCGGAGTTGCCTCTTCACTGTTGACGTTGAAGCTGGTGTTTTTGGGTACTATTTAATGAAGCTGCCAGTTGAGGACCTGTGAGGCGTCTGTTTCTCAAACTAGACACTCTAATGTATTTGTCCTCTTGCTCAGTTGTGCACCGGGCCTCCTCTCCTCTTTCTATTCTGGTTAGAGCCAGTTTATGCTGTTCTGTGAAGGGAGTAGTACACAGCTGTGCGAGATCTTCAGTTTCTTGGCAATTTCTGCATGGAATAGCCTTCATTTCTCAGAACAAGAATAGACTGACGAGTTTCAGAAGAAAGTTCTTTGTTTCTGGCCATTTTGAGCCTGTAATCGAACCCACAATTGCTGATGCTCCAGATACTCAACTAGTCTAAAGAAGGCCAGTTTTATTGCTTCTTTAAACAGCACAACAGTTTTCAGCTGTGCTAACATAATTGCAAAAGGGTTTTCTAATGATCAATTAGCCTTTTAAAATGATAAACTTGGATTAGCGAACACAGCGTGCCATTGGAACACAGGACTGATGGTTGCTGATAATGGGCCTCTGTACGCCTATGTAGATATTCCATTACAAATCAGCCGTTTCCAGCTACAATAGTCATTTACAACATTAACAATGTCTACACTGTATTTCTGATCAATTTGATGTTATTTTAATGGACAAAAATTTGCTTTTCTTTAGAAAACAAGGAAATTTCTAAGTGACCCCAAACTTTTAAGCGGTAGTATATATATATATAGTATATATGCAAAAGTTTTAGGTATATATATGAAAAATGCTGTAAAGTATAGAATGCTTTCAAAAATAGACATGTTAATAGATTATATTTATCAATTAACTAAATGCAAAGTGAGTGAACAGAAGAAAAATCTAAATCAAATCCATATTTTTTGTGACCACCCTTTGCCTTCAAAACAGCATCAATTCTTCTAGGTACACTTGCACAAAGTCAGGGATTTTGTAGGCATATAGTCAGGTGTATGATTAAACAATTATAGGTGCTAATGATCATCAATTCAATATGTAGGTTGAAACACAATCATTAACTGAAACAGAAACAGCTGTGTAGGAGGAATAAAACTGGGTGAGGAACAGCCAAACTCAGCTAACAAGCTGAGGTTGCTGAAGACAGTTTACTGCCAAGAGTCATACACCATGGCAAGACTGAGCACAGCAACAAGACACAAGGTAGTTATACTGCATCAGCAAGGTCTCTCCCAGGCAGAAATTTCAAGGCAGACAGGGGTTTCCAGATGTGCTGTCCAAGCTCTTTGAAGAAGCACAAAGAAACGGGCAGCGTTGAGGACCGTAGACGCAGTGGTCGGCCAAGGAAACTTACTGCAGCAGATGAAAGACACATCATGCTTACTTCCCTTCGAATCGGAAGATGTCCAGCAGTGCCATCAGCTCAGAACTGGCAGTAAACAGTGGGTCCCTGGTACACCCATCTACTGTCCGGAGAAGTCTGGTCAGAAGTGGCCTTCATGGAAGACTGCGGCCAAAAAGCCATACCTCCGACGTGGAAACAAGGCCAAGCGACTCAACTATGCACGAAAACACAGGAACTGGGGTGCAGAAAAATGGCAGCAGGTGCTCTGGACTGATGAGTCAAAATTTGAAATATTTGGCTGTAGCAGAAGGCAGTTTGTTAGCTGAAGGGCTGGAGAGCGTACACGAATGAGTGTCTGCAGGCAACAGTGAAGCATGGTGGAGGTTCCTTGCAAGTTTGGGGCTGCATTTCTGCAAATGGAGTTGGGGATTTGGTCAGAATTAATGGTCTCCTCAATGCTGAGAAGTACAGGCAGATACTTATCCATCATGCAATACCATCAGGGAGGCATCTGATTGGCCCCAAATTTATTCTGCAGCATGACAACGACCCCAAACATACAGCGAAAGTCATTAAGAACTATCTTCAGCGTAAAGAAGAAGAAGGAGTCCTGGAAGTGATGGTATGGCCCCACAGAGCCCTGATCTCAACATCGAGTCTGTCTGGGATTACATGAAGAGAGAGAAGCAACTGAGGCTGCCTAAATCCACAGAAGAACTGTGGTTAGTTCTCCAAGATGTTTGGGCCAACCTACCTGCCGAGTTCCTTCAAAAACTGTGTGCAAGTGTACCTAGAAGAATTGATGCTTGATGCTGTTTTGAAGGCAAAGGGTGGTCACACCAAATATGGATTTGATTTAGATTTTCTTCTGTTCACTCACTTTGCATTTAGTTAATTGATAAATATAATCTATTAACATGTCTATTTTGAAAGCATTCTTACTTTACAGCATTTTTCACACCTGCCTAAAACTTTTACACAGTACTGTATATATATATATATATATATATATATATATATATATATATATATATATATATATATATATATATATATATATATATATATATATATTTTATATACACACATACAGCACAGTTGTTTCTAATACCATTCATCATTATGTTAATTAGTAAAATACTCTTACTTCTGAATGGAATAATATAATAATAATGACAATTAAACTACATCCACCCACATCTAAAACACCCTTTTGTAAGTACATGTTTGTTTACGAATTCTTTTTCTTGCCATGGAGAGAGATGTGGCGGAATTTCCTTTTTACTAAATATTACAAATATAGGTGTAAATAGATAAGGGTACATTTTGTTAAAGATGTTTACTGTAACACAAAACACTAAACTAATTGAAAGGGGTGGGGCAAAGTGGCATTGCACACAGAGATTGTTTTGTTATTTTTATTTATTTATTTATTTATTTATTTATTTATTTCTTAGATCATTCCGGGGATTCGCTCCCCTCAGGGACAGCAGGTCACTAGAATCATTTACAACGGAGGTGCGGTGGGTATCAGGTGCATTATTACCAGCACATATTCTTACCAGTGACTGCGTGGTGGGGAACGGCTGAAGATCTTTTGGTTTTGGTAGTTTTGGGATCAGGTCTTCTGGATCTACATTTACCTAAAATAGAAAAGAATAAAGAAACCTGAAAACTACACAACTAGATGGTGACCCACATCAATCACTATTCTCTGCATCAAAGCAATTCCCAGCAGGAACAGAATCCAGGAAACTTTTTTATTTTTTATTTAAGTCTGATCTTTACTAAAAAGTCCTCAAATTATTATTATTTTTTTTAATCTTGTTTTTTCAGTATTAGTCTAGCTTCCACACTATTTATTATTTCCACAATTTGTAACCCCGTTTTCCCTTGTTACCTAGTGTAAAATGTTAAATTACACATACAGCTGTAGGAGCCAAATGTTTTGCATCACCTAGACTTTTAGGATTGAGACAATTAAAAAAAAAAAAAAAAAAAAAAAGTACCTGAACACAATTTAAAATGGTTTATTTACACCATGTAATCAAATAAACTATAACATTATATTGTATAAGTCTACTGGAAGCCATAATAGTAGTACAGTATTTCAAGTCACATTTTTCAATTTTTGTCAGTTTTTCGTTAAGTATACGGAAAACTACAAAGTGGTATGTAATTCAATATGTTAACGTAACATTATGCAGCAGGTTTCATTCGACTTTATGAAGAAAAAAATGTTAATTCTATAGGGTGATGCAAAACTTTTGGCCATAGCTGTATATTAAGATATTTGGGATGAGAACCCTTGCATAAAACACCTTACTTGTATCCGAACACAGATTAGCGTACCCCCTGCTCCGATCCCCTCATCAGCTTCACTTACCCTCATCTTGCGCTGCCGGGGGCAGAGGTAGAGGTCCAGACAGCGCTCGAATCTCTCATGGATGAAGCGCTGGAACGCAGGCACAGCCCGCAGGCAGGAGAACTTCTGCGGGATGAAGTTCAGCTTCCTCTCCTCGGCCTCCTGCTGCTCCCATGCCAGTTTCTGAGGGTCAAAGGTTACAAAAGGCTCACATTTAAGAGGCAGAGATGGTGGGGGAGCTTGGAATGAATGCAGGCCAAGTGGATGTCTCCATCTTTCCACTCAACGGGAGCGTTTTTGAATTTCCTGCTTCGAGCCTGTAGTTACTTTAGTTACTGGCACTAATAAAGCATATTAGATGTATGCACTACGAGGCCACATTATGTGAATGAGGTTAAGTGTGTGATCAGCTATGTAGTACAATCGTTCTAGAGCAGCTGGATATGTGTTAGGTGAGTTTGAGAGGCACATGAACGTGGTGCCAGAATAATCAAGAGCCTCTGCAGCCCTACAACTGCAAGTGAGGAGTCGTGGGGCTGTAAGAAATATCCCATGGTATCTACAGTCACAGCTTTCTTTAAGAAATATCCCCTGTGGTATCTACAGTCACAGCTTTCTTTTCTCTGCAGCTGATATAAAGTGGTTTACACTACATAACTGGGTTTCTCTGAATTACCAACTCTGACTACGAATCGGGAATGGCTCCATGGGGCCTCAATGTGGAGTCCTGATAGACAGGAAGGGTTCTCACAATGTGGAGTCCTGATAGACAGGAAGGAAGGATTCTCACAATGTGGAGTCCTGATAGACAGGAAGGAAGGGTTCTCACAATGTGGAGTCCTGATAGACAGGAAGGAAGGGTTCTCACAATGTGGAGTCCTGATAGACAGGAAGGATTCTCACAGTGTGGAGTCCTGATAGACAGGAAGGAAGGGTTCTCACAATGTGGAGTCCTGATAGACAGGAAGAAAGGGTTCTCACAATGTGGAGTCCTGATAGACAGGAAGGATTCTCACAGTGTGGAGTCCTGATAGACAGGAAGGAAGGGTTCTCACAATGTGGAGTCCTGATAGACAGGAAGAAAGGGTTCTCACAATGTGGAGTCCTGATAGACAGGAAGGATTCTCACAATGTGTAGTCCTGATAGACAGGAAGGAAGGGTTCTCACAATGTGGAGTCCTGATAGACAGGAAGGAAGGGTTCTCACAATGTGGAGTCCTGATAGACAGGAAGGAAGGATTCTCACAATGTGGAGTTCTGATAGACAGGAAGGAAGGGTTCTCACAATGTGGAGTCCTGATAGACAGGAAGGAAGGGTTCTCACAATGTGGAGTCCTGATAGACAGGAAGGAAGGATTCTCACAATGTGGAGTCCTGATAGACAGGAAGGAAGGATTCTCACAATGTGGAGTCCTGATAGACAGGAAGGAAGGGTTTTCACAATTTGGAGTCCTGATAGACAAGAAGGAAGGATTCTCACAATGTGGAGTCCTGATAGACAGGAAGGAAGGGTTCTCACAATGTGGAGTCCTGATAGACAGGAAGGAAGGGTTCTCACAATGTGGAGTCCTGATAGACACAGGAAGGAAGGATTCTCACAATTTGGAGTCCTGATAGACAGGAAGGAAGGATTCTCACAATGTGGAGTCCTGATAGACAGGAAGGAAGGATTCTCACAATGTGGAGTCCTGATAGACAGGAAGGAAGGGTTTTCACAATTTGGAGTCCTGATAGACAAGAAGGAAGGATTCTCACAATGTGGACCTGATAGACACAGGAAGGAGGTGTTCTCTTACCTCCTCCTCAGTAAGAAGGTACTCCGGGGGAGGATTGTATGACTCCTCGTGTCCCGGCAGCTTCAGCTTCGGGGCTGGAACATGCATCTTGTGTCTTCCTAATATGGAATTGGGGTCCTCCTTCGCCCAGAGATCATAGTACTGTGGAGTGTGGTCCTTGGGCTTGCGAGGCTTGATCCAGCCCATTTTTATTGCATGGACCAGTCTGGAGACCTGGTGAGATATATACAAACCAAAACATAACAAACACAACAAGCTGAGTTTGTATACATGGGAGCTTTGAAAATCAGCAAGTGCAATCCTTACTTTCAGAATAATTATTTGAATAAATATCAATGCAAATATTATTCTGGTCAATACTTCATGCAACTGTTAAAAAATAAATAAAATACATTTATATATATATATATATATATATATATATATATATATATATATATATATATATATATATATATATATATATATATATATATATATATATAAAGTATGTACAATAGTATGGAAATATTTCTTTAAAATGTTATTGTGAGCTTTGAAGAGATCAAAGAAACAGTCACATATACATGTTGAGATTCCTATAAAAGTTGAAAAAAAATTGATGATCTATTCTAGTACTGAGGGGAGGGAGAAGGAAAAAAATAAAAAAATAAACACCCAGCAATTTTATTTTCTGTTGCTCCGATTTCTTTAAGCTTTAAACATGAATGCCCCGTTATTAGATTTTCACCCCCGTTTCCACTTTTCAAAGTCTGTGCAAATGATTCCTTGAAACATGAAAATTATTTATCATTGGAGGCTTATTTACGGTGTCTATAAATAATTCCAACCTTCATGGTTTTCAGAAAACATAGAACCATCTCAAACCATCCAGGTCTAAGAATGAATATATTAAACTGTACTGTAAATGATTTGTTGCAATTGCTTAGTGGTCTGAAGTGTGTGATCTGAAAAGGCGAGGGTAGTAAATTCATACAGAAATATTTGTTTGTTCAGCTCACAATATTTAACACCCTGGAAGTCAGTCAATTCAGTAAGTTAGCTCAACAGATGTTACAGCTTTAAAAACAAAACAAAAAAAACCACTGGATTTTAAAATTGCTGTGTTTAATGCTATCAATCATATATTTCAGTAAGCAAAGTTTGTCACCAATTTCAGCCTGGTGTAGTATGGAGAATACGTGTTTGCTTAAGTGACCATAAATGTTGTGCCAGGTTCAGTGGGGCAACATCATTTTACTGGGCATCTCACCTTCTTGTGCAAGGAGAAGTATTGTTTAAAGTTGCCATCACCTTAAATTTGTGTCCATCTGTACACCGTCATAAACACGGCTCTCTAAAGAACCTCTCCTTCTCAATCACCCAGGGAGCAGCAGGTGCTCCTGAGCATCAGCTCTGTAAAGAACCTCTCCTTCTCAATCACCCAGGGAGCAGAGGGTGATCCTGAGCATCAGCTCTGTAAATAACCTCTCCTTCTCAATCACCCAGGGAGCAGCAGGTGCTCTATAGCATCAGCTCTGTAAAGAACCTCTCCTTCTCAATCACCCAGGGAGCAGCAGGTGCTCCTGAGCATCAGCTCTGTAAAGAACCTCTCCTTCTCAATCACCCAGGGAGCAGAGGGTGATCCTGAGCATCAGCTCTGTAAATAACCTCTCCTTCTCAATCACCCAGGGAGCAGCAGGTGCTCCTGAGCATCAGCTCTGTAAAGAACCTCTCCTTCTCAATCACCCAGGGAGCAGCAGGTGCTCTATAGCATCAGCTCTGTAAAGAACCTCTCCTTCTCAATCACCCAGGGAGCAGGTGCTCTATAGCATCAGCTCTGTAAAGAACCTCTCCTTCTCAATCACCCAGGGAGTAGCAGGTGCTCTAGCATCAGCTCTGTAAAGAACCTCTCCTTCTCAATCACCCAGGGAGCAGGTGCTCTATAGCATCAGCTCTGTAAAGAACCTCTCCTTCTCAATCACCCAGGGAGCAGCAGGTGCTCCTGAGCATCAGCTCTGTAAAGAACCTCTCCTTCTCAATCACCCAGGGAGCAGCAGGTGCTCTATAGCATCAGCTCTGTAAAGAACCTCTCCTTCTCAATCACCCAGGGAGCAACAGGTGCTCTATAGCATCAGCTCTGTAAAGAACCTCTCCTTCTCAATCACCCAGGGAGCAGCAGGTGCTCTATAGCATCAGCTCTGTAAAGAACCTCTCCTTCTCAATCACCCAGGGAGCAGGTGCTCCTGAGCATCAGCTCTGTAAAGAACCTCTCCTTCTCAATCACCCAGGGAGCAGCAGGTGCTCTATAGCATCAGCTCTGTAAAGAACCTCTCCTTCTCAATCACCCAGGGAGCAGCAGGTGCTCTATAGCATCAGCTCTGTAAAGAACCTCTCCTTCTCAATCACCCAGGGAGCAGAGGGTGATCCTGAGCATCAGCTCTGTAAAGAACCTCTCCTTCTCAATCACCCAGGGAGCAGCAGGTGCTCTATAGCATCAGCTCTGTAAAGAACCTCTCCTTCTCAATCACCCAGGGAGCAGCAGGTGCTCTAAGCATCAGCTCTGTAAAGAACCTCTCCTTCTCAATCACCCAGGGAGCAGGTGCTCCTGAGCATCAGCTCTGTAAAGAACCTCTCCTTCTCAATCACCCAGGGAGCAGCAGGTGCTCCTGAGCATCAGCTCTGTAAAGAACCTCTCCTTCTCAATCACCCAGGGAGCAGCAGGTGCTGTATAGCATCAGCTCTGTAAAGAACCTCTCCTTCTCAATCACCCAGGGAGCAACAGGTGCTCTATAGCATCAGCTCTGTAAAGAACCTCTCCTTCTCAATCACCCAGGGAGCAGCAGGTGCTCTATAGCATCAGCTCTGTAAAGAACCTCTCCTTCTCAATCACCCAGGGAGCAGGTGCTCCTGAGCATCAGCTCTGTAAAGAACCTCTCCTTCTCAATCACCCAGGGAGCAGCAGGTGCTCTATAGCATCAGCTCTGTAAAGAACCTCTCCTTCTCAATCACCCAGGGAGCAGGTGCTCCTGAGCATCAGCTCTGTAAAGAACCTCTCCTTCTCAATCACCCAGGGAGCAGCAGGTGCTCTATAGCATCATGTCTGTAAAGAACCTCTCCTTCTCAATCACCCAGGGAACAGGTGCTCTATAGCATCAGCTCTGTAAAGAACCTCTCCTTCTCAATCACCCAGGGAGCAGCAGGTGCTCTATAGCATCAGCTCTGTAAAGAACCTCTCCTTCTCAATCACCCAGGGAGCAGGTGCTCCTGAGCATCAGCTCTGTAAAGAACCTCTCCTTCTCAATCACCCAGGGAGCAGCAGGTGCTCTATAGCATCATGTCTGTAAAGAACCTTACCTTCTCCTTCTCAATCAGCGAGGGGATGAAGCTGCGCTTGTGCTCTGGACGGTTAGTCACTGGGTGGATCATGGTCTCGTGGGAGAAGAAATCGATAGAAGGCTGTATTGGGGGGAAGTGAAGAGTTAAGACAGGACATCCTAGTAGACTAACTACCGACCTGTAAAGCATGTCAACCGAGACTATTGTATTTTATAAGTCAAATTATTGTTTAGTGGTATGACGATTAAGCGAGAAAGGAAACTGCAGCATTGTGGAACATACACACACAAAGTGCAGAGGGGCAAAACTGAAACACAGGTTCATCTGGCCTGAGCATTAACTATTATGAGTTTAAATTCAGGTACCACAAGGCCAAAAAAACAACACAAAAAAGCACAGGTTCCTTAATGGAGAAACTAGAAAAATCTTGTATGTGTCACGGAACTATAAAAAGTGCAGTCGTCAAGTATTGTTATTATCACTTTGCTTGGCAAAATGGCTGCTGTTTGAACATGTTTCCACCCCAAGAGAATAATGAACACATGTAACTACTCACTGTTAACGTAATTAAGTAAGGTTTTATTATTTATTTTTTTATAGTTTCACATTTAATTTACAAATCAGTGTTCATTTTTAGTTTTTTGAGACCACAGTCCTCTGAAGTCTGAATGGCATTTGTTTCAAGTCACAATGCAACACATTTACAGCCAGAACAAATGTTACTAGAAATTTCGCCCAGCGAAATGCATGACCCCATTCCAGACTTTTATATGTGTTAATAAATCACATAATTACCAGGTCTTTCAGTGTTTTTCCCCCAAAGAGGAATTACTTGAATCAAACTTAACTTACAATAAAATGATAAGTCGGAAAACATGCTGTTGTTTTTTTGGGGGAGTGGCAGGGGGCGTTCTTAAGGGACCAATGACCCATACCTTTTAACAAATAGAACACAGTAAAACATTTTTTTGATAAAGCAGAGTACATAGTCTCAACCCATTAAGTGCCATTGTCCTCATCTGAGGACAGGCTACTTTGTAATTGTTTGGAGCATTTAACTGGCATCTACCTGTTTTTTTTTTTTTTTAATTTTCTCTTTAACTATATTGTTATGATAACTTACTCTAATTTTGCTAACTGCAAAAGTTAAGTCTAAATGTAGCTGTTAATTCTGCAAATATAGTCCTTCAGATGCTTTTATTAGGCCTGAATAAAACAAGAAACTGAAGCTAAAAATGATACATTTATTGGTGTTTTGCTACCCACAATGATGATAAAGCTTCATTTTCTATGCGTTGCGCTTCATGGCAAGCGTGAAATCTCACTGCTCTGATTACGGGCACGTCTAACTAAATTGTCCTCAAAACAGGATGCTGGCAATACATGTCATATATGTGCCACTTTACCCTTCTAGAAGATTGAAAATGTTTACAGCATACTGGTTTAGAATGTATTAAATTACATAAATACAGCTTGTGATTTTTTCAAAATAAATCAATTTGGTACTCAAAGTGTTAATAATGTGATTGTACAACTTAATATGGTTATGGGACACTGTAGCTAATTTGCGTGTTATGGGAATGGACACAAGTTTGCCAGCTCGGTCTGCTTTGAACCCTGATGAAGGCGATGCTAAACCGAAACGCGTTGGGTTTTTAACTAGTGAAGTATTTTTTGATATGCGAGTTCCAGGGTTTCCTTTACTTTTAGATTTCTACCTCATATTGGTTGAAGCTGATATCTCCGAACTGTCCCTTCTGTAGACGATGCACAAGGTCAATCTGCTCGTCAGTCAGTCGGATATCAGAGCCCGTCTTCTTATCATGAACCGTGCGCCTGGGGAAGCAAGTCAGAGACCAGAAGAACACTTGTACAGAAGAGTCAATATTTAAATTATTTCTGAAAATAACCTGCGCTATTTCCATATGCAGAGCTGTAGTGCCGTTCACTGTAAGAAAACAACTCTGTGTGTGTGTGACAATGTTACAGTCCTCAGCAAAACTACAAAAAGGATAAACTCTACTATAACCAATATAATAGTTTAACAGTGTCTGTCTGGAAATAAGGAATAAGAAATAGAAAAACAATATACTATAGGGAAAAAATAAAGTTCTCTTAAGCTGCATCTTTACTGAAACACCTGTAAATAGCATACCAGTAATCAGGGTTGTCCATCTTTTCCAAAAACTCATCCAGTTCATCCTTGTTTCTGATTGGCTTAAAGATCTTCTTTCCATCCAGGTCATATCCAATGTGAGGGTAATCCTTGTACCACTCCATAGGGATATTACCAACGGTGTTACGGATATCCTGAAGAGAGACGTGAAGGGGGTTAAGACATGTTCTTACTGTTATTGTATTACCCCAGGACAGTTCCTCTGCATGCAGAAGCAGTTAACAAGCATTGGTGTCTGAGAATAAGAACATTGTTACTGAAAATAAAAAAAATCCAACAACTTAAGACATGTTGGACTCATATTCTGATATTAAAACCCATAACTATAATTTACTCATTACTTATGATGTTCTTGCTCAGTCCTTGACAAAAATCCCCACACAGGGATACTTTTCTTTCTACACAGCTGAAGGCTATATATATATATATATATATATATATATATATATATATATATATATATATATATATATATATATATATATATATACACACACACACACATACACACACACACACACACATGCATACATACATATTACACACAGACACACACTAAGAACATAGATTAATGCAGTTCTTGTAATAGCAGATTTCTATATAAGATTCCGTTTTGTTCCAGCAGTTTAAATATCTCTAAAAGCACGCTCACCACAAGCATGCTCAAAAGGACAAACCCATAAATTTAAACAAATAAACAACATGTAACATTCAGCAGTGCCACAGCCACATCAATGGCTAAATAAACTTTCCCTGCAGTCAGCTCTTCCCCTTTTAAACTCTTGGGCTACACCTGCAAATGATCTCAATAAAACAACTCCGACCATGTCCAATTAGAGACACACTGTCCACTCTGTCACGCTGCTTCACATTTCATTACTTCCACCACCCAGGAGTCTGCAGGGAGCGGATCGCACAGGTTACTCATCACCCTAACCCTTTCACAGCGCACGCTCAAATCATGAACTCTACTGCTTTTTTTCCCCCTCTTTTTTTTTTTAATTAAAAAACGCATTGATTTTTAATTTCCATGGGAGACACTACTTTAACAGGAAAGGCCTCTTGTAAGAACGGGCAAAACACATTTAAAACATACACTACATTTGAAAAAAGTAAATAGTGCTTTTAATTCTTTCTTTGTAATTCCTTAGTCTGAAGCAACAGGTATACAGTAGGGTATTAGCACTGCAGCCACTCCTCACCAGGGTTTAGGGTTAAATGCAGTACAGTTACTACTTTTTGGAGGGCTAGATTTATCAGAAGAGTCTGTTCTGATTCATTTCAATTTCATCCATTGTTCTCAACTATTGCAACAAAAAGATCCTGTTAACCACAGATGAATTCCCTAGTGCAATATTTAAAATATAAATAACATATTATATAAAAAATGCATATCAATTTCACTTAAAAAAATAAAAAAATATATTTTTTTTTTATATATATATATATATATATATATATATATATATATATATATATATATATATATATATATATATATATATATATATATATATAAAATCCAAAAGAAAAAGGTAATGTAGGTATACAAAAATATGATCTCTCTCTCTCTCTCTCTCTCTCTCTCTCTCTATATATATATATATGGGATGGGACAAATACAGCACTGTGCTCCAAGGAGTGAGAGTTTTGAAATCTACCCCAAACTTGAATTGAATCCAGAAGAAGAAAAAAAAAAACAACAATACACTTCTAACTTGTGAACTACAGGATCCAATAACCCAAACATTGAAAACCATTTGCTACAAGGTTTAATGGTAAACAGTTTTTTTTTTGTTGTGAAAAGGTTGCTTTGTGAATCCTCTGCTGTCCCAGGGCCCTGGAGCCCCATGCGTCCTGACCTGCCTCCTCTCCCTTTCTCCACTGCTCCCCTGGCAGCGCGAATGGATCAGTCTTACTGCTCATACCAGTCTCTGGTATAAATCAGGCAGGTAGGGCACGTTCAGGGCAGGGGATGACCGTGAATGAAATCATCTAGGCTAATTTGAAATTTCCTGTCTGGAAACCCAAACCCCTGTAAAATACATAGAAATATATCTGAGCTAAAGCCCACTGTGAAATTCATTCCAGAAGGTATGATCATACAAACAAACCCAACGCACAAATCACTGCAGCACTGCACAGGAGCAAAAAGAGAGCAATGTCTGGCATCACATACTGTATTCGAGCTCCTGCAAACTAGCACCATCCCTGTATTGCGATAGCAGTGATTATGGTGGGTTGCCACAATACTTTTGAGGCAATACATGACCCCTCTTGATACTGTAAGGGTATGTGTGATACAGTAATGTAACAAAAAAATACACTTTCTCTTTCAAATGTTACTACACTGAACGGGTGTTTAAAATTATAGATGAGGCTGGTTATATATATATATATATATATATATATATATATATATATAGTACTGTGCAAAAGTTTTAGGCAGGTGTGAAAAAATGCTGTAAAGTAAGAATGCTTTCAAAAATAGACATGTTAATAGATTATATTTATCAATTAACTAAATGCAAAGTGAGTGAACAGAAGAAAAATCTAAATCAAATCCATATTTGGTGTGACAACCCTTTGCCTTCAAAACAGCATCAATTCTTCTAGGTACACTTGCACAAAGTCAGGGATTTTGTAGGCATATAGTCAGGTGTATGATTAAACAATTATACCAAACAGGTGCTAATGATCATCAATTCAATATGTAGGTTGAAACACAATCATTAACTGAAACAGAAACAGCTGTGTAGGAGGAATAAAACTGGGTGAGGAACAGCCAAACTCAGCTAACAAGGTGAGGTTGCTGAAGACAGTTTACTGTCAAACGTCATACACCATGGCAAGACTGAGCACAGCAACAAGACACAAGGTAGTTATACTGCATCAGCAAGGTCTCTCCCAGGCAGAAATTTCAAGGCAGACAGTGGTTTCCAGATGTGCTGTCCAAGCTCTTTTGAAGAAGCACAAAGAAACGGGCAACGTTGAGGACCGTGAGACGCAGTGGTCGACCAAGGAAACTTACTGCAGCAGATGAAAGACACATCATGCTTACTTCCCTTCGCAATCGGAAGATCTCCAGCAGTGCCATCAGCTCAGAACTGGCAGAAAACAGTGGGACCCTGGTACACCCATCTACTGTCCGGAGAAGTCTGGTCAGAAGTGGCCTTCATGGAAGACTTGCGGCCAAAAAGCCATACCTCCGACGTGGAAACAAGGCCAAGCGACTCAACTATGCACGAAAACACAGGAACTGGGGTGCAGAAAAATGGCAGCAGGTGCTCTGGACTGATGAGTCAAAATTTTAAATATTTGGCTGTAGCAGAAGGCAGTTTGTTCGCGAAGGGCTGGAGAGCGTACCTAATGAGTGTCTGCAGGCAACAGTGAAGCATGGTGGAGGTTCCTTGCAAGTTTGGGGCTGCATTTCTGCAAATGGAGTTGGGGATTTGGTCAGAATTAATGGTCTCCTCAATGCTGAGAAGTACAGGCAGATACTTATCCATCATGCAATACCATCAGGGAGGCATCTGATTGGCCCCAAATTTATTCTGCAGCATGACAACGACCCCAAACATACAGCGAAAGTCATTAAGAACTATCTTCAGCGTAAAGAACAAGGAGTCCTGGAAGTGATGGTATGGCCCCACAGAGCCCTGATCTCAACATCATCGAGTCTGTCTGGGATTACATGAAGAGAGAGAAGCAACTGAGGTTGCCTAAATCCACAGAAGAACTGTGGTTAGTTCTCCAAGATGTTTGGGCCAACCTACCTGCCGAGTTCCTTCAAAAACTGTGTGCAAGTGTACCTAGAAGAATTGATGCTGTTTTGAAGGCAAAGGGTGGTCACACCAAATATTGATTTGATGTAGATTTTTCTTCTGTTCACTCACTTTGCATTTAGTTAATTGATAAATATAAACTATTAACATGTCTATTTTTGAAAGCATTCTTACTTTACAGCATTTTTTCACACCTGCCTAAAACTTTTGCACAGTACTGTATATATATATAAAAGAAAAATGGTTTTAACCATTGTATGTGTTGTCAAATTTATAAATCACTATTGGATGAAATTTTGTGAGGTTTTGCCTGAGGTTAGCTAAACAACCAGTTGGAGAAAGATATCCCTGCTTCTGCTACCCATAGCAACACAGGTTATATGTTTATTAAATACAAAATAAAATAAAAAATTCAGAAGGCATTTTTGGAGGGTGATTTTTATTTTTATGTCAAATTGTAAGCGTGGGAGAAGGTTAATAACCTGATTGCTACCTTTCAAATTTAACGGTTCTTAAAATTAGGAGTAGGCTTGCAAAGTGAGTTTTTTTTTATTTTCTCTTTTCTGAAGTTTTACGATGGCTGGTGGAAGGACTCCCCAGGGAACTCTCCTTCTCCCTCTCCAGCTGCTGCTGCTGCTTTACAAGAGCACAACTTCAAACAGACCAGGCCGTGACTCCAGCTTGCCTCACATTTCTCACAGATTTCTGTGGCCGATGTAAAACAACATGCCCCACATTTCACGAGTGATGACTTCTTTAAAGAGATTTCAGGGCTCTCCAAGTCCTTTGAGGTCTCCAGTGCTGTGAACCAACACTAAAGGCTTAACCCTGTACCAGCAAAAGGCAACTACAGGGGGACACTGAGGTACTGAAGCCATCATTTCAGAGTCATTGCAATGAAACAATGCTGTATATTTAACTTTAAAAATAGGATTTTAGAGCTATGTTAAAAGGTTATGACCAGGTTTGGGGTCAATTCCTTTGTTTCACTCAATTCCAAAAATCAATTCCCCCAATTCCAATTCGTATTCCCTTTTAATCAAATTCAACAAATTGCAATTGGCATTTAACCTGTTAAAATGAGTGGCTCACCGTGGCAACAAATTGCTTAAATTGAAGTCACTGCTAATCAATTAAATTGGCTTCAACTGAAAGCTGTTGATCACAACAACTATTATGTCTCTAAAATATCCATTTCAATTCCAATTCCTTTGAAAGACTCAACCCTTGTTAGGACTTGAATATTATTTGGAAGTCCCTCTCACACAAATGCAACAAAGAGTCCCTTGAGCTAGCGCTTACCACAATGGGCAGGTACCCACTTTCTCCCACCTGCAACTATTAAAGTCATAGCAGTAACTGGCTATCCACACAGAAAAGATCAAGCAAAATTCACTGGCACCCTAAAAGCACTGGAAAGTAAAACAATACCATGCTTCAATAATACATACATGACAAATCCCACGGTCAATGCGAAACTGTAATTTGATTGAGAAAATAAAATAAATAAATGCCCAACATCTACCCCTAATTTTAGTGTCGGTAGTGAACCTCGACATACATGACAGCAAGCTGAACAACTTCTTGAGATAAATGTAACAAATGCTATACAAAGTTTAATCACATCTGGGACAGATGTTAATATATAGCCTCCAATGGCCCAACCTACAGTATCAGAGGCCAAAACAAAGTGCACCATTGCCTAGATTCTTATACCCTTAAAACATGTGTTTAAAGAAAAGCCCATGCCAACTACTTCACAATAGGATGAACAGTACTGCAGATAGAGCTTCACATTTTACAGCAGGATCTAGACAGAAAACCACTATAAATCAGTGCTGCTAGAATTCAATAACTGTGTGATCCAAGTAGTGATCGATAGTAAACTAAAAACGGCACTAAATTTCTCTACTGCGTTAAAAATGGCGAGAGAGAGAGAGAGAGACTTCAGATATAGGCCCATTAGCAGGACTGCATCCCATTCAAGGGATGGGCTGTTTCTGTTTGACTTGAGTAATCTGTCCAGCCTTGGGTATATTTGCATTTCATGGAAAACAAAAATTAAATCAGAATCCCCTCTTTAAAAAAGTGTTAATCGATTCCGCTTTATTACCACTTTAGAAGAAATGTCGTAAAAATAAGCTGCTGTACTATCAGAATATCTGTGGCTGGCAAATAAATTCTCAAGAGTGTCTTTCAGACAGGCGCACGGCTCACTTTTTCCATTCCTCAGCACTCGCTGACCTACTTGATTGCTAAAATTCCTTGGCAGGCGGATAACACCGATGGATTGCAGCACGGAATTCAAGAAGAGAGTGACTTCATCTTTCATTTATTATAAAAAAAAAAAAAAAAAGGGGATCTGAAAATTCCAATTAGGCAGCTCAGAGCTGTGCACTGGCATGCTGAATTCCTCATCTCTGTTTTGATCAAGCTGCTGTGCCGTGCACAGTGGCATATCCGCGGGATACTGTATTTCCAAGCAGTTCTAGGACTGTGAGCTGGTTTCAAGGTGCTTGTTTTAGTGTCTGCCTCTGGTTTAGTCTGTGAACAGGATGCCCCTGTGGGACATCAATAATGCAGGCGCCAGGCCTTGGGCAATGGACCTCCAGTTTTTCTATCAAAAAGGTTTTCATAAATCAGGAGTCCCTTGTTAAACCAGACTCGTCTGGAGACAGGAGTTGTCCGATTAAAACAAAACATTTTTTGTTTTGTTTTTAATAAATCTGTACAGTAGGCCTATACACAAATCAAATGAATACCTGTAGCACACTTTATTTTTATGTTAGCCTACTGATAACACAAAATAAATCAAGCTGCTGCATTTTACACATGACTATAGTAAATTATTTTTATTTAAAACTAAATGATTTTAGCACATTCTTTTTTTACTGT
This sequence comes from Acipenser oxyrinchus oxyrinchus, assembly GCA_030684275.1. Taxonomy (NCBI): domain Eukaryota; kingdom Metazoa; phylum Chordata; class Actinopteri; order Acipenseriformes; family Acipenseridae; genus Acipenser; species Acipenser oxyrinchus. The sequence goes on from CM060249.1 coordinate 3,443,338, forward strand.
AGCCTACTTAGTACACAATTAACAGAAAACAGAACACACACTTTACAGAAATAATATTTTTTAAATTTACATTGAAAATTTGACAGTATACTTATTGCAGTTTTTTTTAGATTTTCTTTTTTTGTCGTCTTTTCCTTCTGTTTTTGACATCCAGATTTGTGTTTCTTTCTATTTAGAGGTCCCAGAGGTTCAGGCTGGTTTCATTTTTGATGGTGTAAAATCGTATAATTATAATAGGCGTTATGATAATAAGCCTTGATTGTTGGAAAGTTATTATAGTAATTATAGAATGTTTTTAACTGGCACGTTTGTATAATTCTATGTCGAGATCAGCCAATCATTTTTGGCTTTACAAAGAACTAGGGAGGATGGAAGCCAATAGGGAGTGAGAAGAGACGGGACTAAGGGAAAAGGATGCAAGCAGGAAAAGAGAAAAGAAAAAAAAGGGAGATCTGAAAAGATTCACAGCACTGCACGCATACATACATACATTTTAGTTTAGTAAAAACTAAACATTTCTAGCCCTGAAGGCTGCTTGACTAGGATAGCTGGCACAGAAATAGTACATTTACTCATCTTTGCAATTGTATTTCTGTACGTGTGTGGGCCCCCCCCCTGGTGTTGTCCGGGTTGCCTGGGTGCTGACGCCTGCCCTGTCAGGCGCAACCATTTATTTTATTTTGAGAAATTGAAGCCAGCTAGATGGAAACACAAAACTTGGTACTGGTTGTGATCTGGGGAGCGAACATTTTAAAACATGCCATGAAAGAGGTAACAAAATGGACAGTGTCACATAGCTAGAATTTTAAACACAGCTGGAAAAGGAATGAAACCCCCACTACTGTAGTTGGAGAAAGACTTCACTGCTTCTGCTACACAATACAAGAGCGAAAAATCATCCCCCAAAAAGGCCTTCTGGATTTAATGCTAAAAGCAGATATTCATGAGGTTTGGAAGGAATGCAGTTTCATGGGGAAATAATTAATATCCTTATTTCTGTCTTTCAAATTGAACTCAATTCTGAAAACACACTTATTGTTTAATTTGTTTGTCTGTTCTTTCCAAGCGTTGATTGAAGGGAGGCAGGCACACAGTTTACTTATGGTGACACTTGGGTCAAGATTTTAAATGTATTCTCGAAATGTTCCCCACCCCCTGCTTTCCCCAACATTAAAAAGAAAAATAAATAGTAATAATTTTAAAAATCCTACACCCAGCTCATTGTTTTAACAAGAACTTCCAGGAATAGTCTTCAATCAGATTGAAACTAGTGGATTGAATTACATTTCTCAAATTCAACTGACTTGAGTGCGTCCCAGATTTGTGATTCCCAATTTGCTAGAAGAGACACACACACACACACACACACACACACACACACACACACACACACACATGGTTATCTGATGAGGACTAGTTGATGTCCGTGTCTCAGTAGTCCTCTCTGGGTGAGTTCTTAAAACCAAAAGTACAGATAAACTCTCACATTCACAGTCTTGCGTAAAAAAAAAAAATGTAGGAAGAGTCAATTTTCTAACGGGGTATAGCAGTGGTGAATAAGCATTCACAATGCTTACAAAACAGCCACTCAGAAATGAAACCTCCCTTCATCTCCCCTGCAATGCCAACCTCACTTAATGACGTTTTACGTTTGTGTTCTCCCTCTGCACGGGATGCAAAGTTTATTGGGCGTTTATGGGCCGAGATAATTTTTTCCCTCTGTCATCCCGTCTGGTGCTGTCAGTCTCAGTTTCTCAGCACACACTAGTACAGTAATTGCTCAGTAACGAGGTGCAAAAGGGATTGATCGATCTGTAGGACCATTTATTAAGATGCCTTTGTTAAAGTGTAAAATCTGCTGAATTTCCAGTGTAAACGTAACGGTAAATTTAAAAAAAAACAAAACACACAATCAATCCCACTGTCCAAAGGAGAAAAAAAAAAAAGTCTTGAAAACTATGTTAACACTATGGCCTATTCACATGGAAATAATTCTCTCGCTTTTTTAAAATTTTTTTTTTACATATTTGCTGTTGGGGTTACAATTTATGAATTACGTGGCCCAGCTTCTAGCGAAAGCAGGAGTCCCTGCCAGTGCCGCAGCTGCAGAGATGAATTTCACTTTTTGTTGTGGTATTTTAATCAAAATTGTACATGAATTAGCCACTTACAATTAGATTTGCATTATCTTCAGTGAATACAACTATATCGTCATTTTTCTCAACAGTACTTTAGAGGTAGCCGACCCTTTCTGCAACGGCACTTTCCACAGCGACACATTCTACCGTTGATCATTCTATTTTGAATCTCCATACTTGAATATGTAGAATATCTCTTTCATACACGTATGTGGATTTATTCATTGATTTAGGAGTTTATGTTGACTCAGAAATGTCTTCATCTAGACAACGTGGGGAAGCTATAAAAAAGGCCAACAAGATGCTCGGATATATTGTGAAAAGTATTGAATTTAGATCAAGGGAAGTAATGTTAAAACTTTACAATGCATTAGTAAGACCTCATCTAGAATATTGTGTTCAGTTCTGGTCACCGCGTTACAAAAAGGATATTGCTGCTCTAGAAAGAGTGCAAAGATGAGCGACCAGAATTATCCCGGGTTTAAAAGGCATCTCGTATGCAGACAGGCTAAAAGAATTGAATCTGTTCAGTCTTGAACAAAGAAGACTACGCATTCAGGCATTCAGAATTCTAAAAGATATTGACAATGTCGACCCAGGTGACTTTTTCAACCTGAAAAAAAGGTACCAGGGGTCACAAATGGAGATTAGATAAAGGGGCATTCAGAACAGAAAATAGGAGGCACTTTTTTACACAGAGAATTGTTGTTGAAGCTGACACCCTGGGATCCTTCAAGAAGCTGCTTGATGAGATTCTGGGATCAATAAGCTACTAACAACCAAACGAGCAAGATGGGCCGAATGGCTTCCTCTCGTTTGCAAACTTTCTTATGTTCTTATACATTACCAAGATCTATTTCACGGCGATGAAAAATGTGACATGGACCATGAAATTCATTCTTCACCATGAAAACTGCCTATTTTGTGTACTTTTTACCCTGCACTTAAATCCAATGAAGTTATGTGTACCGGTCCAGGTTCCTGGTGTGATTATTATCTTGTTTCAATTTCAAAAAGAAAGCTGGACAGGATTTATTGATTGATACTTAACAGCAGCCAATAAGCACTCTGGGCTCTCCTCACTGATTGGTAGATATGAGCATTCGGGGTGGCTTTTGTATCCTAGGAGATCTCAACTGGTGTTGTTAAATGAGTGTCCAAGATGAATTAAAAAATATTCCTGTCAGACCTGTATTAAGAGACCACTCAAGGGACAGTCTAATAGTGGTCTCTTAACACAGGTGGTCTCTTAAAAGAGGGCTCATAACTTATGAATTTTCTATTTGTCTCTGACATGCTTTCCTGTAATTATGTATGTCTTACATACACTGTAAAAGCCAGCAGATGTAATATGAACAAAAGGAAGTATGTAATTTATTAACATTCATTTAGATAATGCATTTACAAAAACAAATTATTTTGTGAAAGTAATGAATGCTTGCCTGTCTGAGGTCACACAAAATGTTTTAAATCATTTGCAAATTTCAATGCCTGTGTCTGCCTTTCACGTATATGTGGATTCATTGCATCCTGAAACCAACGCCAGCATAAACGTAATATCTTTTTCGATTACCGCGCACATTGTTTTCATACTCTTATAAGTATGGCTTGAATTTTTCAGTGTTTATTTTCCTTTTAATGGTTTGGCTTTAAGTCTTAAGCCGCTACATCCGAATTATGAGAACATTATGTTAAATTTGCGGGAAAGAACACCACAACACGAAATGCACACATTGGAAGCTACCTAGTTCCCAGGGAAGTGCGAGAATGAAATGCAAGTTAAAGTAGCATCTGGGGGAAGAGATTAATGTCATTGTTTGCTCTTGTGTTCGAATAATGAAGGTGAAACAGAATCGGAGAGTCAATTACGACATCAAGGTAAAAAGAATCGCTTTGTTTAGTAATTAACCGTTTACTTAAAATATTGAATCAGCTCAAAACATGGTCCCGTGAACGAAAATAAAAACATAAAACTTCAAGCCCTAGTTCTTTCCGTTTCAAATTGCTGTATCTGCGTCTTTCTAGTGGTGAATTGTTCAGCAGTTTTTCTGGCTCTTACTGTCTTTACAAGTTTAATAACTTTAATTCTGTCATCTAGGGAGGACCTTTTGTTTCTCCACATTTTCTCTCTTCCTTTACAAGAGCGCGCTGTTGTTTTATTGATTACAGATAAAGAGACAGCTAAAATGGTTACAGTATTCCTTTGAATTTAGGATGTACCATTTAAAACCATATTTTTCTTGTAACAGCAGCCCTGTGTAAGGGTGCTTAATACAGGTTTGAGTCCATTGCTGGGTAAGAGAATTGTGGTCGCTGGTCGCGTTAGACAGGTGGTCGCTTAATACAGTTAAATAAAAGCACAAATATCATTGGGAGGAATTTAAAGTGGTCATTTAGACCACGTGGTCGCTAAATAAAGGTGGTCGCATGAGCAGGTTTGACTGCACAGCAATTACTGCAGCGGATTGTGTATTATTAGTTTCACTCAAGACAGACGGCTACTGTTGGGACTGATTTAAAATAAAATAATATGTATAAAATACATTAACAAAGCAGGTTACTCTTGATCTCTGCATCACCATCCTGTATTTGTTCAGGACGCATACTCAGTAACTTTTAGATGCAACAACACAGATTACGTTCTTAACAGGAAGTTATTATATACAAGACACGTTTTTAATTTAATGGAATATTCAATTTCATTAAAATATTATCGATTTACCGATTTAGGGGCTCCCGAGTGGCGCATCCAGTAAAAGCACTCGCGTAGAGTGCAGGATGCGCCCTATAGTCTGGACGTCGTCGGAGTCCAGGCTATTCCTTTGCGACCAAGGACCCCAGGGGCGACGCACAATTGGCGAGCATCGCCCGGGGAGGGAGGGTTAGGTTCGCCAGGGTGTTCTCGGCTCACCGCGAACCAGCGACCTCTGTAGTCTGGCCGGACAACTGTGGCTTGCCTGTAAGCTGCCCAGAGCTGCGTTGTCCTCCGACGCTGTAGCTCTGGGTGGCTCCATGGTGAGTCTGCAGTGTGAAAAAAAAGCGGTCAGCTGACGGCACACGCTTCGTGTATTTATATCTATCTATCTATATATATATATATATATATATATATATATATATATATATATATATATATATATATATATATATAATCAATTTGTTATCGTGGGGTACCAATCGATAGATAATTTGATTGTTATCGTTATTGTTACAAGCTTAATATATAGACACGCCCACAGTAATCCATTGCATATCCGACTGCGGTGGGACCAGAGTAAGGGCAGATATGTAAAAATGAATCATGTTTTAAATACCATTATACACAGCTGTAACAATTACTACATTCACACAATTATTGTTTTGAGATTCAGCTTTTATTAGGGAGCTCCCCTAAATCCTTTGTTTAGAAAGATACAGGGTATTAATGCTTGTGACAGAGTAGCCGTCTGCCATGTGGGTGCGTGCATTCGCTGCTGAGTGACCGGCAGGAGATCGAGAGGTTGAAGCTGATACGCCCCGCAGGCGAACAGGATTTATTTATTTGATCTTCTCTGTCCAATAATAAACTAACGTTGGTTGATGATTGCGGATAAACGGTTAGTGACATATATATATTTACAGAATGCCTCGTGTTTGTGAGGCTGTTATTAAGGAAAAAGGTGGCTATTTTGAGGAATCCTAGATTTAGAGAAAATTTTCAATTTTCTTGAACATTGCTATGATACTCCTTATGTTTTGTTTTGTATATTGTAATGTGTTTTCATTTTCAAGTATTTACAGAAACGTATACGACGTAAAACATTGTCAATTATGAAAAAAAACTAGTTTCCAGCAAGTGTACTCAAACTTTTGACTGGTACTATATATATATATATATATATATATATATATACACACTACCGTTCAAAAGTTTGGGGTCACTTAGAAATTTCCTTGTTTTCCATGAAAACATACATGAAATGAGTTTGAATAGGAAATATAGTCATTGACAAGGTTAGAAATAATGATTTTTAATTGAAATAATAATTGTGTCCTTCAAACTTTGCTTTCATCAAAGAATCCTCCATTTGCAGCAATTACAGCCTTGCAGACCTTTGGCATTCTAGTTGTCAATTTGTTGAGGTAATCTGAAAAGATTTCACCCCATGCTTCCTGAAGCACCTCCCACAAGTTGGATTGGCTTGATGGGCACTTCTTACATTACCATACGGTCAAGCTGCTCCCACAACAGCTCAATAGGGTTGAGATCCGTGACTGTGCTGGCCACTCCATTAGAGACAGAATACCAGCTGACTGCTTCTTCCCTAAATAGTTCTTGCATAGTTTGGAGCTGTGCTTTGGGTCATTGTCCTGTTGTAGGAGGAAATTGGCTCCAATCAAGCGCCGTCCACAGGGTATGGCATGGCGTTGCAAAATGGAGTGATAGCCTTCCTTCTTCAAGATCCCTTTTACCCTGTACAAATCTCCCACTTTACCACCACCAAAGCACCCCAGACCATCACATTGCCTCCACCATGCTTGACAGATGGCGTCAAGCACTCCTCCAGCATCTTTTCATTTTGTCTGCATCTCACGAATGTTCTTCTTTGTGATCGAACACCTCAAACTTAGATTCGTCTGTCCATAACACTTTTTCCAATCTTCCTCTGTCCAGTGTCTGTGTTCTTTTGCCCATCTTAATCTTTTCTTTTTATTGGCCAGTCTGAGATATGGCTTTTTCTTTGCAACTCTGCCTAGAAGGCCAGCATCCCGAGTCGCCTCTTCACTGTTGACGTTGAAACTGGTGTTTTTGCGGGTACTATTTAATGAAGCTGCCAGTTGAGGACCTGTGAGGCGTCTGTTTCTCAAACTAGACACTCTAATGTATTTGTCCTCTTGCTCAGTTGTGCACCGGGGCCTCCCACTCCTCTTTCTATTCTGGTTAGAGCCAGTTTGCGCTGTTCTGTGAAGGGAGTAGTACACAGTGTTGTACGAGATCTTCAGTTTCTTGGCAATTTCTCGCATGGAATAGCCTTCATTTCTCAGAACAAGAATAGACTGACGAGTTTCAGAAGAAAGTTCTTTGTTTCTGGCCATTTTAAGCCTGTAATCGAACCCACAATTGCTGATGCTCCAGATACTCAACTAGTCTAAAGAAGGCCAGTTTTATTGCTTCTTTAATCAGCACAACAGTTTTCAGCTGTGCTAACATAATTGCAAAAGGGTTTTCTAATGATCAATTAGCCTTTTAAAATGATAAACTTGGATTAGCAAACACAACGTGCCATTGGAACACAGGACTGATGGTTGCTGATAATGGGCCTCTGTACGCCTATGTAGATATTCCATTACAAATCAGCCGTTTCCAGCTACAATAGTCATTTACAACATTAACAATGTCTACACTGTATTTCTGATCAATTTGATGTTATTTTAATGGACAAAAAATTTGCTTTTCTTTCGAAAACAAGGAAATTTCTAAGTGACCCCAAACTTTTGAACGGTAGTGTATATATATATATTATATATATATATACACACACACAGTACCAGTCAAAAGTTTGAGTACACCTGCTTGAAACCAGGTTTTTCATGAGTATCTATGCTTTTAACTGTATAAACTTGTCTATAAACACTTAATATTTCATTATATGGTACGTGTACTTATATAAGCTGATAATCATAAGTGAATTGCATTCAAAAAAATTATTTTTAAATGAAAATGTAAATCTTGTCAATTTCAATGAAATGGTCACCCAAAGCAAGGGGATTTCAGTCTGAAGCCCAAGTCAGTTAAAAGTCTGAAATGTGTATAACACGGTGTTAGAACACTGGCCTAAGTATAAAAGTGTCTTTGTTAGATGTTCTCCGAGTTAACTAGCATGTTACCTAATTAACCTTTTGTCACCAATTACTGTTAACAGGTGAGGTTCCATGATTACTATAAATATAGGTAGCATAGGCACAGGTTTGTCATTCCTGAATGTAAAAAAAATATGCTCAGTTAAGCAAAGAAAAAAGTCTGTAATTACTTTAAGAAATAAAGGTCAGTCTTTAAGACAAATCGCAAGAACTTTGCAAGTGTCTGTAACTGCTGTGGCCAAGACCATCAAACGATTTGAAGAAACTGGCACTCATGAGGACCGAACAAGGTCAGGCAGGCCAAGAGTGACCTCAGAATCAGAGAACAAGTTTAATCGAGTCAGAAGTCTGCGAAACCGGCAATTAACTGCCCCTGAAATACAAGCTCAGCTAAATGCTACTAGAAGTACAGATGTTTCAACATCAACTGTTCAGAGGAGATTGCGTGAAGCTGGCCTAACTGGAAGAATTGCTGCAAAGAAACCATTGTTAAGAGTGCAGAATAAGAGGAAGAGAATTGCCTGGGCCAAAAAATACAGAAACTGGACGTTTGAGGAGTGGAAGTCGGTCTTATGTACCAATGAGTCAAAATTTGAAATATTTGGGTCCAACCGCCGAGTATTTGTAAGGCGCAGAGAGGGTGAGCGCATGAGTTCTGCATGTGTGGTTCCCACTGTCAAGCATGGAGGAGGCAGTGTCGTGGTCTGGGGTTGCTTTGCTGGTGACAGAGTTGGTGATCTTTACCAAGTACATGGCAAGCTCAACCAGCATGGCTATCATAGCATACTTCAGAGGCATGCCATTCCATCAGGATTACGGCTAGTTGGGCAGTCTTCATTCTTCAGCAAGATAATGACCAAACACACCTCAAAGTTGTGCAAGAACTATCTGGCTAAGAAGGAAAGTGAAGGACAACTCAATCTAATGACCTGGCCTGCCCAGTCTCCAGACCTCAATCCCATAGAACTTGTATGGGACGAACTGGACAGAAGAGTCAAAGCAAAGCTACCCACAAGTGCCCTACATCTCTGGAAATTGCTGCAGAAGAGCTGGGAAGACATGTCGGGTGATTTCCTGCTGAAACTTGTTAACCGAATGCCTCGTGTTTGTGAGGCTGTTATTAAGGCAAAGGGTGGCTGTTTTGAGGAATCCAAGATTTAGAGACAATTTTCAATTTTCTTGAACATTGCTTTGATACTCCTTAACCCTTTATGGGTCCTTTGTCGGACTGGGTCCGACACTGCAATTATTCCCATCAGGTTCTTTGTCGGACCCTGTCCGACATCATCCAAAAAACACAAAAATGCAAAAGTCGGTTTTTCAACGGGAAAAAAGCCGAGAAAACCATTCAATGGCCGAGTGGGAACGAAAGGAGCCGAGACAAGCCGATTAAAAAAAATAAAAATTAAATAAAGGTGTATCTCATGAATAGTCATACTACCCCCTGGCATCAGATGGGGCGGTCATATGGAAACAAGCTGGGAGTTACAGTATCAGCGCACAGAGACTATCACGGACATTTGCAGAGCTTTTTTGAGATGTTATAGCAATAAAATAATGACTTGGATTGCATTATTGAGGAGTTTGGTGATAAAACGAGTCATCAGGAGACGATTGATCGGTATGTACGACTATTATTATTATTATTTTTTATTTGGTAGCATATGTGAAAGCGATAGCAAACGAAAGGGTGGTGGGGCTGGAGATCCCTAGTGAGTGCTTTGTTGATATGCAGGGCCATTTAAACCCGCTTGACTGTGGAAAAAATACTTTTAAACAGCTGCCTAAAATTAACTGCGCGTGTGAAAATAAATTAGACCTGGCGAGCCTGACGCACAATTAATAAATGGACTGCAAAGGGTTAAGCTTTGTTTTGTATATTGTAACATGTGTTTTCATTTTCAAGTATTTACAGAAACGTATACGGCGTAAAACATTGTCAATTATGAAAAAAAACCTAGTTTCCAGCAAGTGTACTCAAACTTTTGACTGGTACTGTATATATATATAAAGATACATATAAATATATATTGATCGCAACCACCAATTTAAATACACACTACAAACAGTGCTTGTGGCATGTGTTGCAATGTGGACTGTGGGAAATTATTAAAAGATTCTGTTTTCTCCCTTTCAATGTCAGCAGGTACAGAACTCTCATATTTGCAGTGCAGTTGCATAGGCAGGCATTATTTTATATTCAAAAGCAGTGCCCTATGAATAATTAGTGGTTTTATACTTAGATGAGGAGAGAGAGAGAGAGAGAGAGAGAGAGAGAGAGAGAGAGAGAGAGAGAGAGAGAGAGAGAGAGAGAGAGAGAGAGAGAGAGAGAGAGAGAGAGAGAGAGAGAGAGAGAGAGAGAGAGAGAGAGAGAGAGAGAGAGAGAGAGGTCATTACATTTAACAGAACACCCTGTACTACTGTAGGGAGATCTGAAACAAAAATAGGGAAAATTAAGTCCTAGAGTATTCAATTCATAGACCTGAATATTATTCCAATATCAAAACGCTGCAGATTAGACCAGCTGGACCAGTTGTAATTCAAATGCACTCCCAGGTTCTTCATAACCCTGTTCAGGTGAAACCTTGCAATTTTGCATACTTATCTTGGGACAGCACCTGCGGTATTTGCATACTGTAGGTTTCTCTTTATTGGGGTCTTCCAGGTACTTCCAGGAGGATTCCACTGCACACCGAGCTGCTCATTCCCATAGCATCGTCTGGCAAGCAGACTGCCTGCATCTCCACAATGCAATGTGTACAGGCTGCATCTCCACAATGCAATGTGTACTGCCTGCATCTCCACAATGCAATGTGTACTGCCTGCATCTCCACAATGCAATGTGTACTGCCTGCATCTCCACAATGCAATGTGTACTGCCTGCATCTCCACAATGCAATGTGTACTGCCTGCATCACCACAATGCAATGTGTACTGCCTGCATCTCCACAATGCAATGTGTACTGCCTGCATCTCCACAATGCAATGTGTACTGCCTGCATCTCCACAATGCAATGTGGAGAGCTACAGTAGTGACCCAACAAGTAACCAAGTGAAATCAGAGAGCTTCACCCATTCCGTGCCATTGTCCTCATTTGAGGACAGGCTACTTTGCCATCTTTTGGACCATTTTTAACTGGCAGCATCTACTTGCTATTTTAATTTCCTCTAACTATATTATGATAACTTACTCTAATTTGGTATCTGCAAAGGTCTAAATGTAACATATTAGATTTTTTTCCAATGCAAAATGCATTTGGTACTTAATGGGTTAAGCAGCCAGCAAATACTGGAAACCTGGGCCATTCCTAACACTACAGTAAGCAAACTGCTGCTCTCTTAGCATTAGAAAGAAAAAGTAGCATCATGCTGCATTACAGCCTGCAGCACTTTGTGAGGGATCGTTTCACCACACCACTGTACCTGGCAGGCTGTTTATCCAGAAGCACATCACCTGCCAGAGACCAGCTTTGACACCATGGAGAGAACTGTTTTCTCACTCTGTCTGTCACACACACACACAGACACAGACACACACACACACACACACACACACACAGCTACTGAAGAACTCTTGTCTGGACGTTGTTCTTGGACACGGAGATGCATTCCTGGGAGCGCACCATTCCCAAAACTTGGACCGGCTGGAAGGAAAAGGCTTCTTGAAAATAGTTTCCCTGAAAATATACGGAATGCGTGCAGGACCCGAGAGGACTGGCTGCAGCTTGAGGACAATTCATTGCTACTCCACTGCATTTCTCTTCCTTCTTTTTTTTTTAGCAGTATTATTTATTTTAAATGTCACGACATTTAGTGCTAGTTGGACTTGACAGCAGCGCTGGGAGACTTAAAAGCCTCTGTTTACAAACAGAGCAGCTTTGGCACACGCCAATGCCGCGCTGCTGCGTGTCTCAGCGTGCCCTGGAGGACCAGTCTGTGGGCTAGATTAATCAGGACACACAATGCAGCAGCTCATCTAGTCCTTATCTCTTCTGTGAGCTTGCTGTCAGTTCGGTTTTGGACATGGGCCTGTTTGCTTCTAGGAACTAGGTTAGGCCATCTGAACTTGCAGTACTTTCAGTAACAGAGACTCATTGGGGGAGGAACGGAGGCAAGGTTACTTTCAGTAACTCCTGCTCCGTGCTGGAACCAAATCAGTAGCTCCGAGGACTTGTACTCCTTCTGCCAACACACTAAAAATCTTACCTACAGTATGAAGACTTCCTTCCCCAATTATTTTTTAATCTATCCTTTAGGGCTTTTTTTCTTGAATAGTTACAGCACTGCTTTGCCACTGGAATCACTGTACGCTTCAGTTCTCTATTTTAAAACAACCTGCCACCACATCTGTGATTAACTGTTTTTGTAACCTTTGTGGAACAACCGAAGATCCCATAAACGAGTCCATGATAAAAAAACAAGTAGATTATTAGTAACACACGACCCCCGCCACAGCTGCAAAACACAAAATGTAAGCTAGCGGTATCATAAAAAACCAAGACCACCATGACTTGCTAAACTTAAAGAATTTAGTGGTCTATGTTTTATCAGAATGGGATAAATGTTACACCAGATACAATATGCAACAATGCAAGTGTAACATTTTTCTACTGCACCTATGCTTGTATAGTACAGTACGTAAAGATAGGACGCACCCTCTTATATCCCCAGATCCTCAATCATTTTCATCACAATTGAACCTACGGTTCTTCACACAAGTAAAACCAGAAAGACATGTACTGGCGCCGCCCATATAGCACACTCATAGCCAGGGACTTGCATTCAGAGCAGGGGATACAAACACTGCAGTTTGTTCTAAAGCTTGAATCACATTTATAGAAAATCACAAGCAGCTCCTACACTAATACGATGGATTATCCGATATTTATCTGAATAGGTTTAAATAGAAAAGAATAGTAGATCATTGTGACATTAACTATGTAGTGAATGACTTCTCAAGCCATTAATAGATTTAAACAGAATTAAATAGATGTAGTTGCCATGGCATGAAAAGCCTACAAGTACCTCCACTGTACTGTTTTCAAGCACACTTTCCCTTGACAAATGGATGTTAAACATACCGGAAAGTTGGCTATATATAATCTTACTGGTTTGTCAAAAGGAAAATGATCTTATATTAACATGTGAAAAATCCACTAAGTAACTGACAATGAACAATGTGGCAGGTAACAATGCAGAAATCAATACCAATACACAGAAGATTATTTAGACAGCTGCTACAGACCCTGCTATTGCAAAGGCTGGTCTCTGTGCACAAGGGTCTGTACTGTGAGTGCAGTGTGTTTGATTTTCCAGATGTTTGCAGATGCTCTGTCTGCATGGGGAAGGGGGGCGGCACCTGCACATCACACTCACTAAAACACCCACCCGTCATTACCACTGTCTGTACTGGAGAGGGGGGGATACTCCTGGGAGCAGCAGGGATGTCTTTCTCTACAAAACCATGCAATTTAACAGCCGTCAAAGAGCACTGACATGGGAGTGCAAACATGGTGATGGAAGATAAGCGGGGAATGAAAAACAGACAGACTCCCAGAGCACTTGCAATAAATCAGAGCTCGTCAGCCTACACAGAGCTGAGGAGTGTTTGAAACAAACACAGGTATTTCTGATCAATTCAAAAACCAAAAATAAATATTAAAAAAGATGAAAATACACTGCTACAAAATACTGTCAAACGTTGGCTTAGTTAGTGTATACCCATCACATCCATGATATATAAAATAAAGACTGATTGACTACATCATGAACTAACTATTCATTCAGCTGGTTACTACTGGTCACATTTTTGTGTTATTTTATTAGAAAAGTTATCTCAGTACTTACTCTACCTGCTGAGTCAACACCTTATTTTATATATATATATATATATATATATATATATATATATATATATATATATATATATATATATATATATATATATATATATATATATATATATATACACACACACACACACAAAAAATCCCTCAATACTATCATCTAAATCACATGCAGGAACCTTCACAACATGAAACTGTTCGTGGAAAACCACAAATTTGAACCAATTTTATTTTCCATGACTAAAGCAGACCTTTAAACGTTTATTAGTGGTAGGTTATAATTTAACCATGGTTTTATCATGCTGCCTAAACTGTCACAAATGTCCTCACCGCATACAAAAAAAAATAAAATAAAATAATTGTCACATCATTACATTACTTCACCATCAACTTCAATGAACTGCGGTTTTTAAAATCATAGGACAAATAGCTAATTTTAATATGCTCACTTGTAGAATTAGGTCTTTGAAAAACTGTAGTGTAACATTTAGCCCTCACTTTGGGCAGATTTTAGTAAATCTTACCTATCATGTATTTCCTGGGCAAAAGTACTAAGTATATGTTTTAGGGAGTAGCGAATTCCTGAAATACATTTTCTGTATGTCATTGTCCTTCTGCAGAATTTCCTCCACTTCCCACTGTAAATTATTCCATGCTCCGATTCATGCCGAACACTGGGATGTGAACTGGTCACTGCACTGCTGGCACAGAGAGGACTACTGGATGCAACAGCAGAGACAGGGCTGGTGTCAGCAAGGGTGAACAGATTAGCAGAGATTCTCCACAGTGCTGGAGTCCAGAACTACTGAGCGCTAACTGCACTGTTCAAAACGATTACACTACAAGTATCTGTTACAAGCAACTACACTTCTAAATCTGTTGAGAGTGTGCTGTCTATTGCACAAATACTGTAAATCCATTCTAAACATTACACTCCATAAATGACAAGGATCCCCTTGTAAATGAGGCCTCGGTCTAAATGGGTAAGTCTCTTGGTTACATAAATAAATCAATAAATCAATAAATAAAAAGGAAAAAAACATCAGACTTGTACCATTGTATTGGCATGTTATAATGTTACTGCACCACATTATACTGTACTAAGCATGAACAATACTATTACTGAGAAGAAGTATGATTCACAAAGCTTATGATGCACTCATATATTTAGGAGAAGAGTAACCATCGGGGACCACAAAGCTTTTGTTCAGCACATCACTTTGTTTGTCTTCAAATGTATGACCAACATGGTTTTGAAAGGCTGAAACCCTCCAAGGAACGGCTTTACTCACAAGAGGTCCAGAAAAGACACAAGGTACCACAGCTTGACTCACAAGAGGTACCACAGCTTTACTCACAAGAGGTCCAGAAAACACACGAGATACGACAGCTTGACTCACATGAGGTACCACAGCTTGACTCACACGAGGTACCACAGCTTGACTCACACGAGGTAACACAGCTTGACTCACACGAGGTAACACAGCTTGACTCACACGAGGTACCACAGCTTGACTCACACGAGGTACCACAGCTTGACTCACACGAGGTACCACAGCTTGACTCACACGAGGTACCACAGCTTGACTCACACGAGGTACCACAGCTTGACTCACACGAGGTACCACAGCTTGACTCACACGAGGTAACACAGCTTGACTCACACGAGGTAACACAGCTTGACTCACACGAGGTCCAGAAAACACACGAGATACCACAGCTTTACTCACAAGAGGTACCACAGCTTTACTTACACGAGGTACCACAGCTTTACTCACACGAGGTCCAGAAAACACACGAGATACCACAGCTTGACTCACAAGAGGTACCACAGCTTTACTCACAAGAGGTCCAGAAAACACACGAGATACGACAGCTTGACTCGCACGAGGTAACACAGCTTGACTCGCACGAGGTAACACAGCTTGACTCGCACGAGGTAACACAGCTTGACTCGCACGAGGTACCACAGCTTGACTCGCACGAGGTACCACAGCTTGACTCGCACGAGGTACCACAGCTTGACTCGCACGAGGTACCACAGCTTGACTCGCACGAGGTACCACAGCTTGACTCGCACGAGGTACCACAGCTTGACTCGCACGAGGTCCAGAAAACACACGAGATACCACAGCTTGACTCACAAGAGGTACCACAGCTTTACTCACAAGAGGTCCAGAAAACACACAAGATACCACAGCTTGACTCGCACGAGGTACGACAGCTTGACTCGCACAAGGTAACACAGCTTGACTCGCACGAGGTACCACAGCTTGACTCGCACGAGGTACCACAGCTTGACTCGCACGAGGTACCACAGCTTGACTCGCACGAGGTACCACAGCTTGACTCGCACGAGGTACCACAGCTTGACTCGCACGAGGTACCACAGCTTGACTCGCACGAGGTACCACAGCTTGACTCGCACGAGGTACCACAGCTTGCAACTCAGAACAAATAATAAATTTACTGAAGGCAAGACAGTCAACCACAACGAGGCAACCTTGAAGCAACAACTGTGCAATATGAAAGAAAGAAAGAATGTATTCATACTATGTACCTCTCCCATTTTTGCAAACCTTCCAGGCAGCCTTCAGTGCAGAAGAACAGGACACGTACAGTGTATTGGTGTAGAAGGAGGTGTAGATTTCAAGTGCCTTTTATTTGTTTCACTTTTCATTCCCATACCTACAGTACAGCATCACAGTTTTTTTTTTAAATTTTACATCCCCACTGTACTGTAGATGACAGAGACAAAGTAAAAAGAAAAAGGTTTCTAGTGAAACACACTGGGTTGGTTTCCCACAGACTCTGCATTTAGCAAAGAGGCACCTTCAGAGGCAAGTATCGCTCCCAGTAAACACAAGGAAATGTACGCAGGAACAGGAGACTGGCTCTTTAACAGCACAATGTTATTTTACAGACAACAAGCGTCAGTACTACGAGCGCTATTCCCCCACCCCCCTTATCCTGTTATATTAAAATTGGAGGCATCGGTTTTTTTCACCCCAACAGGTTCTCTGTTCCCAAGTCTCTACTCCCACTGTTTGAGATTTTTTTTTTTTTTTTTTAAATAACTGCAGCTGTTGTTTCTGCATCAAATTAAAAGGCAGGGGAGAGAAAAGAGCTGAAAAGGATACAGTGAGTCCAGACAGCCTTGCTCTCCCTCCGCTGCAATGCAGGCTGGAGCTCAGACATCCTAATGGCCCAGCCGGGGTGTCTGCGGTGCAGAGCAGGGATTATTTCCGAATGTTGACAGGTCCCTGACCCACGACAGACCCGTGTCAGAAGAGCTCAGCCACACCAGCATTTGTTGGGGGAGGAATTCAGCATTAACTTTTTACAGCTGGGTGTACGGATTAAATGTCGGAAAATGGGGGAGGAAGAGAAAGGAAATAATTACAATCATATGCTGGACTGTACTAAAAAAAATATATCGGCTCGGTTATAACCGGGAGATAATGAGCACTGTCATTTGTTACTTCAAATGTCAGCGTTTATGAGGTAACACACTCCTACATCTGAACAGAGATTGAAAGAGGCTCTAAATATGGTTAATGGAGGTTGTCACATTACTGTATAAATGGCTTCTTTCTCTCGCAGAAATTAACTGCTGTTGAAAAGGTTGTGGTAATAAAATATTAGGGTCAACACTTTAGGTCCCTATTTTAAATAAAAAACACACAGACTTTACATTATTACAGAATGTCAATTTCATTTTAAGTTATACAAAACCCTTAAATAATAATATAAAATGGTTTTAAAGGAGTACACAACACAAGCCCGAGACCTACTATAAGGATGCACATGTAGTTTTCTATACTGCTACAAAAACACTATTTATAGAAAGGTACATAATGGCTACTAGACCTACTGACTTCTGACTAGCAGCATATACTGGCCACTAGCTCCTATGAGATTTTCAACAGATACCCATTTACTTCATAACTATACAGCACCACTGCCTTAAAATCCTTAAAATACTTCAGCTGGTTGCTTCAGTTCAATTACGCACATCGCCATACTTGTACTGTATCAACAGACCTCATCAGATTTAACAAGGTCAAAACATACTGTACACAAAACCCGTTCTCATAACATTTAAAAGCAGAATACAGCTAGATACTAGAGCACACATTCAAATGATTTGCAAGCGTGTCACTTTGACAAACCAGGATAGTAAAATCCAGCATTTAATTACTGGTTTCTGCAAAACTAATCAGACCCCAATTACATTATGTGCAATTTACATACTGTATTAAGACGGATTTAAAAAGCTCTTTTATCACTCTTGCATACTTTCATTGCAAAGATCATTCAGCATGAATTCAAGCCCAGAGCATTTTGTTTTCTCATTTTCCTACGTATGCAAGTTCCATTAGGTAATAAGTCTTTTGGTGAAACAGTGCAGCAGGTGTGTACTTTTCATAAAGTTTATTAAAAGCATTCAACTTCAGTTTCAAAATGACCACAGTACACTCCCACAATACAAAAACAAAGGCTACAGTAGCGCAAATGTGGAACAATATGTACTGAACAATAAACATGCACGTTAGCAGGCATCTTTCTTTTTGGATCATATATATAAAATATATATAAATATTTGAAAAATAAAATTAAGAATTAGCTCACGGCCCTCTCTGAATAATCATCCACAATACCAAATGAACACAAATACAACAGTAACTACAATACTGGGCAGAACACAAACCTACCTTTCATAGGAAAATAGCCATTAATGTTTATTTACTATTTACTTCCAAGATTCCATACAATAAATATTCCCAACAAATGTTTTCCTCCAAACATCATTATCGAACAGTGTTTATTAAAAAAAAGCTTCTGTGAAAAGCCTCTGCTCAAGTGAAATCATGTAACTGGACGTTCAAATTCATTAAAAAAAGGTAAAAAAAAAAATGGTTTACCTGTACCATTTGGGGGAAAAAAAACATTTTGCTTTATCTGCTTCTGAAAAGACGCCCTATAGCTAGTCCTGTCAGTCTGTTGCATGCTGCACCCCGTCCCAAACTGCTAAAACAACTCAGCTCCACAATAGGGTTACCAGCAGAACCATACACCAGATAATATTCTGTTTTTACTGTATTACAGGAACGGAAGAAACATATCAACCAACAGGAGTGGAATGGACAAGCCCATTGAGGAGAACTGAAAGGGCAGCGCTAAAGAGCAAAGCCAGGATTTATACTGCACAAGTTTATCCAATAACGCAATCAAAACTATTTTAATCTAAACACCAATATATTCCTCAGACATCTTTACTCTTTTTTCTTTTTTTAAATGCTTTAGCTGATTTTCAAGCATACCTTCACAAGACGCAGTACTGGCTTGAAAGTATTTGGTTAGTTTGTGGGAGAAGAACTAATAATTTCTAAATAGTCCCACAGTGTGATGAAAAAGCCATGGTTTAAAAAAAAAAATTATATATATATATATAATTTGTTTTTATGCATGCAGGGAAAAAAAAGCTACCCCTGGATTTTCACTAGAGCTCTTCACAGCACTGAGTCCCTCAACCACCTACAGTAGATTTAGGGCTAACATGGTTAAAGCAACACAAGAGGATTCCTCAGTGTAAAATGCTCCATTATAAAAATGTGTGACTTATGCACGGTGTACAGGCTGAGCAAATCAACCACTTAGTTACGCATCAAGCATAGCATACTGAACAGTTCTGTGAAAATACACATTTTAAATTTAACTTGTTGAGCTCTTTTTGAGGGCAATCTGAAATGTTATTTACCTTACCCTTAAACATCCAGCTATTGCTTGATTTTTAAAAAATATATATATGATGTAGTGGGACTATAGCAATAATGTAAAATATATAATCTACAGTATATATAAAAGAAGCCATAACTTAGTTAGCAGGCTTTACTAAGCAGACAGGCTGGCACCGACCAAACTAAATGCTAAATACCGTATTGGAAAAAGTATTCATATTTTCAATTAAAACAGATAATTAGGAAAAACAAGCAGCATGAAAACCTCAGGTAAAATTTAGACTGTGTGATAAAGGTTTTTTTTTCTGCCCTCAATTCTAAACAGTTTAAGTACTCAATACTCTGGGATTAATAATGTCATAATTCAGATTTTTTTTATTATTATAAATGATCTTTGAGCCAAGTTGTGGTCACACATACAGTAGGTGCAATTCACTAATACAATACTGAAGCAAGCCCATTCCACAAAGCACTTCAACTGAAATGTAAAAGCTTCAAAGTTCCCCACATCTTAAAACATTAAACAGTAGTTTTAAACATAAATGTTCAGCCATCATTTAAACCATGACATAACATTTATTTTTCTGCATTTCTCCCAGGAGTTTCCCCTTAGAATTAAATGCGCACAGAGACCACCAAATAAATCACTTTATATTTTGACAAAAGTGAAATGTATAATAAGAGCTACACCGACACATATTGAGTGGAACTAAGCAAATCCGTTGCAGTTCCCTTTGATAGGAGCCTGTCCCCGCTATGTAACCCTATCTGGCTTTTCAGGACAGTACTCTTTGTCTCATTAACAGCATCTGGATCGGTTTGGTCATGCTGTAAAGTATGGGAAATGTAACCTTCCTCTGATTTACCTTTCTTTCACTATCACTCTCCGCAACCCTACAAGAGTCAGCCCAGTGAGTGCATACATGTATGTTAGTACTCACAACTAACACCCTACAGATTTGTTTAAATGAGATTTGGTTAAACCGAGCCATGTAATTAACTTGCATCACAATTGAGAAAAGATTAAGAAACTTTTTTTTTTTTTTTTTTTTTTAATTTCTTTTACTTCACAACTTCTGTCAACTCGCACAAAGCGGCACGGGCTGTTTTCTATGATGCAGCTGCAACAAGCGCTTCATTTCTTTGGAGGGAGGGTTACAGGGTTAAGTCCTAAACAACTATGACAAAAGAAAAATGTTCTTGCTTTTAAGCTGTGATATTTAATCCATCTTGAATGTTCTAGTATAGATTAGCAATGGAGTCTAAACACTGGCCTACTGTATAATCTAAGTGGTAGCTTTGGAGACTTTATATATATAAAAAAAATAAATAAATAAAAAACACATTGGAAATATACTATGGCAAAAACTGACAAGGAGAAAGCTACTATATTCGAAAATTACTATTCTACTTAATCTGTAATTTGCAGCAAAAAATCTCCTTTAAAAAGCTCAATTTTCTATTAATATAGTGCAAGCCACTCGAGGGTTAATGACTATCAACAGCAGCACAGCTGATGTGTTCCCTTTCAGCCAGTCAGTCCGCTTTGGGATTTGCATCTAAGGGGGAGGAGCTTACCAGACACTCCCACTGACTATAAAAATCAAACCAACTGAAACACTCCAGCAGAAAGCACACGTGTATGTCTATAGTAGGAAAGAGAAATTCTTAACTGCAAAAAGGATAGACACGCATAGACAGACACACATCTGTAGTATACTGGGATTATTTAACCCCTCAAAAGGATAAAGAGGTTCTTATTGAAATCATGTGCACTCAAATTAAACTGAAATTTTAGAACATTGGGTTTGCCTTTTAAAAAACAAACCAAAAAAACAAAACAAACAAAAAAAAAACAGTACCAAGTACCAGTGTATTTATTAAACATCTTGTATATGCAAGGGGTTCTAGTTTAGAAAGATAAAGATGTCCTTTGCAATGCTGCGCTCCGCCCCCGGCAGGTTCCTCTACTCAGAGATCAGCATGCTCTCAGAGGATGAGGACGGTGGCAGCGAGAGCTCGGGCTCCGACGACAAGTCCTTCCTGCTGGAGGGCCCCGGCTACGAGATCAAGGTGGGAGGCAAACGGAAATCAGGCAGCCGGAGGGTCACCCAGCAGATCGTAGTGGGAGAAACACGGCAGAGGAATGCGGCGAACGCCCGCGAGCGGGACCGCACCAACAGCGTGAACACAGCCTTCACTGCCCTCAGGACCATGATCCCCACAGAGCCTGCCGACCGCAAGCTCTCCAAGATCGAGACCCTGCGCCTGGCCTCCAGCTACATCTCTCACCTGGGCAACGTGCTGCTGGTGGGGAGGCGTCTTGGAGACGGGCAGCCCTGCCACACCACCTCCTCCTACTACCAGCACAGCAGCAGCAGCCCCGGCAGGGACAGCGACGGCTCCCAGCCCAAACACATCTGCACCTTCTGTCTCAGCAACCAGAGGAAAGTGGTGAGTGCTGCTGCTCCAAACAGCTGATCAACTACATTTTGTTTCAATGAGCAGAACAACAAACAACAAAAAAAACCTCTTTGAATATAAAAGTTTGCTGCAGTATATTTCAACGTGTTTTATCAATCTTAACGTATGGTAGACAGTCTACACTATTTTACTGTTTAATAAAATGCTAGACACCAGAAATGAGTATAAATTAGCTTCGCCTAGAAATTATGACCGCATAAAGATATGTTATTAGACCTTTAGACCTCACATGAATAACATTTGACAAAATTAATACACAGCAAGCTACCAAATTTGGACTATAAATGAATCCAAATATCTCTCTCTCTCTCTCTATATATATATCTATATATCTATATCTACATATATATAGATATTCTGAAAGTCTGTGCTTTGATAATTTAACAAATGCCCTCATGTGGAACAATGTTATATTTATCTGGATGTCCCTTGTTTTTAAATATTTAAATTTATGATAAACAGGTTGTTATATATAGATAGATAGATAGATATTTTAACAGTAAAGATAAACAAGAGTCTACAAAAAAAAGTAAAAACCACTTCATTAAAAGCTTACAATTTAATGTATTTTAACTTAGAAATGTACCATAAGGCCGTTTAAAGAAGACAAACACAAGTGCGTTGCATAGTTGGTCAGGTCACAGCCACAGTCCATATTCTAGCCAGTGTTGAAATAGATTCCAGATTGCACTTGAATACACATGAAGTATTACAGAGTATTTTTTTCCTTTCTAAAAGGGTGTCATTCCAGAAAATAAGCTAAGATTGTTAAAAAGCTTCTGTTAGAACATTTCTCTGCATATTGTACATATACAAACCACAAATACAAATTAAAATGAACAATCAATCACACACATGTCCAAGACCATACAATGCTAAACCATCTGTTTATTCCCAACACTACAATACCTGTGAAGCCACCCTGGAAAGATTTAAAAGAGCACCCTGTGCAGATACCCCCCCAATTAATAACACTGTCAGAAACATGTACTCAAGTACTTAAATATGTCTGTTGGCATTCGGCTAAAAAAGGAACGTGTTTAAATTTGGTAAATAATTCTCCATGTGAAATTCAAAAAACACAAACACACTTAATATCACACATTTAAAAAAAAAAAAAAAGATAAATGAGGAATCACAATGTAATTGTTGACGACTGTAAGTCACCCTGGATAAGGGCGTCTGCTAAGAAATAAATAATAATAATAATAATAATAATAATAATAATAATAATAATAATAATAATAATAATAATAATAATAATAACCAAAATAAAAAAGTAAATGCAGCCCATGTAAACTGCTGATGAAAACAAGCCCTGTTTCACAAGGTTGCAAAGCAAGCCTTATTTAACTACAACAGGACCTAGTACTATCAATGCCCTGCAATTCAAGTAAGCTTGTAAACAAGTAAACAAGGTCTTTAAAAGAAAAGAATCAGAGAAATCTCTTTAAATGATGATTTTTTTTCTCTGCCTGAGATGATAAATTAGGATTGTAGAACTGCCATTTTTCCTTTTAACCCCTTTTCTTCACTTAAGATAGTGATGCAACAGAACCCCAAACACACATAACAGCTGCTCAAACTTGTCATAGTGGAAGCTGTGAAGAGAAGTCTTAAAAAGGGCTGCTGTCTGCAGAGGTGTGTCGAAATACACATTTGTAGGGATAATAAACCTTTAGGCTAATAAAACAAATAGTTAAAAGTTAACAGCCAGCATTTCCATGAGCAAGAATAGTCGTTTTTCCCACCATTAAACGAGAAAATAAACCATTAAGTGTGTCTTTACCCAGCATTAACGTCTTTGTCTGTTTTTGCTAAACTGCCATTTGAAACAGATTTGCCTTGCTTTGTTGTGGATTTTAAGAGCTAAAAAAACTAGTTTAAAATACTGGTGCACAGCATGTGCCTTAAGAGAGCGCCACAATACATACATGGTCAATTTAAAATGTGCTGCAATGACACTTCCAAATGCAGAAGCGCAAAGAAACCGAACACCGACCAGAACTACACCACAGAGATCGCCTCCTTGAGCCACAACACCTGCATCTTCCAGTTTAGTAACGTGCCATAAAAAAAAATTAAAAAGTGAGATTAAATCATATGAGAAAGTAACGGACAGAGCTGGAACTCAAACCTCAGTTTCCTACTCCCCGTGACAGCTCACTACCAGCTGAGCTATTTTTCCCCAAAATTGTTCATGTCACTATTTTACTTTTAGCTGGGATATTAGAAGAGATGCGCTTTTCATCTTTGACCATGATCTTACACGTGTGTTGGTGTAATAAACGATGTACATTTTGCAAAATACGCACACACAAAAAAATGGGGACAAAAACTGTACAAAATTAAAAAAGGTATAGGAGAAGGTCAACAGCATCCGAGCTGAACAACTTTGACAAAGCATTTCCAATTCTGCCTTTAGAAAAGGTGTATACTGCGAATTTACCTCGGGATCCTGTAAAAGAGTGATTTCAAGTCTCAGCAGACTGTGTTCTTATACTGGAGGTAATTAGTATGCTACTACTTTTATTATCAACAGATGGAAGTAGTTATCGGTCTAATCCAACAGGTTACAGGAGCCGAGCTCTCACTGTGAAGACGTAATGCATTATGAAATTATTTCAGATTCTAATCAGTCATGGAGAAAGCCTGTCGGAGCCAGGAGCCACAGGTAACATCAGGGCTTCATTTACTAAACCCGACCAAAGAAAGAATACAAACGTTCAGAGGATAGGGCCTAAGCAACAATAATATATACTGTACTATCATTCACATTCATGTGTTAACTTAAAAACAGAATTATTTCCTGTGGCATGAAACGTTGTGATTTTACCAGTATCATAACCTAGCTGGAGCTCCTTACTGGATGCAAAGCAGTTTCTTAATAAACAGACTTGTAAAGTTTGACTTGCAAAGTGCGACGGTGCAGAGCTCTATGGCACTGTACAGAACATAAATAAATAAATAAATGATATGAATTCCTATGTTAGCTTATTGGTAATTGTGCTTATTAAACTGTCATATGAGGCACAGACTGCATTCTAAATATAACAGATATTTGGCTTTCTATTAGGTGCCTGGTTTGAAATACAGTAATTTGAATAAACGTAAAATAAGTGTCTTTGTGAACGGTTGTCTGGTGGTTGTTATGAACAACACGGTTTTACACAGAGACCAAAACACAGCTACAGATGCTTTACCTCAGATTAATCAGTCATGAGCTTTGAGCTTGACAGTCATAATACATTAAGAGACTCTGTTTCTAAGTTTATACCTGTACCTTCAAATTAATCACATTTCAATGTTACAAAATGTCATTTACCAGTTTATAAGCTTCATGTTCTTAAATGGTGAAACTAACCAACATTTTTTATATTTCAACCAAAAAAACATTTCATTGAATGCTGCAGACATCCTTGTCAAATAAATATTTTACGAAAACTAGGCTTATAGTTTATAAGTGTACTTTTGTTCCCTGGCATAACGATTTTGTGTCGGATAGGTTTCACAAAGCATGTACAACTTGTATGCAAGCAGTCAAGTAGGTCTTCACTACAGAAGTTAGAAGTAGCGTAGCTATTTATTTGTCAGCAGGATAGAGTTTCAGCCTGGAAGCTTCATAACCTCCTAAGCACAGTCAGAACACTTGACAGGTTTTCCCATTGCAATCATTTAGGAAGTTGCTAATGCCTCCAGTCTGTCACGCAGACTAACCCTAAAGATCTGTGCTAGAGTGAACTCTCCAGTTAAAAGGCTTTACCACTCTTATACTTTTAAAAATGGGGAAAAAAATAAAGAGCTTCAATTCGTATTAAGCTCAGATTGTGCACTGAATCTGGTTAGTCATAAAAAGAAACACATAATATTTGTAAAATTGTATTTCTCCCCACCTATACATTTTTCGGCGGCTGTACTGTTAAACTACAGCAGTGACCTGCACTATCAAACGTAAAATTATTGGTTGCAGCAAAGATATATATTTAATACACATACACTAACACCACCACATACAACTTGCAGTTTTTAATTTCCGTACAGTTTTTGTGAACATTTGTCCAGGCTGATAATAAAAAGTCTTATAATTTAAATAAAAAGCACCTAGACCAAATTTAGGATTGTTAAAGTAAAATATAAATAACTGAACACTTCAACAGGAAGAGGTATGATTAGAAAGTGAAGAAATACTATGCCCATTCAGAAAATCTTACAAATCTTAAGATCCCGTCTGAGCGAGTCAAAACGTTTAAAAAGGAAGGGTATGTTTTGTCTGGGAACAGCAACCTACATCATATGCTGTAGCCGAGGAAACAATGACATTCCAATTACTTTCATTCTCACCAAAGCAAATGAAAGTAATGCAAGCCAGGTGTACACAGAGCTGGGAAAGGTGTGAACGGAAAATGTGAGGCTAACTGTTTCCAAGCTGCGCTTCCTGGCCAGACACCCTGGACTTTAAGGAAATACAGTATAGTCTACATTCTTTCATTTATCAACAAAGCCGAGGGGTTGAGCTCTGTATTGATAAAACAGGCGACTGCTGAAGGCTACTACTGTGAACGCTACAGCAAACACGACTAGATATAAACCACAGGTCCTGTATTAGTAGTATTACAGTAACAAGTGTTTCATTTTATTTATTTAGACATAGAGGAAAATGCATTTAAAGATGACAGACACAGTATAACAGGGGTGTTACTGGTTTATTAAAAAACAAATTATTGTTATTAATAATAATAATAATAATAATAATAATAATAATCTATTGACCAGGCCTAAGTGTATCCGCATGTCTCACTAAGAGTGGGATACAGTGCGTTTCAGGGTTAGAAACTCAATGTAGTCCTGCACACAGTCCCGACTTTCTGAACTACATTCAATTAAGTAGGAATATGTTTTACAGGATAAATTTAACGAACGCTCCAAAGCTGTACGAATCACTCCTAACAAACCTATAGACTTAATCTAACATTCACATTTTCTACATCCAAATTGTCCATTTAATTTATTACACAAGAAAAAAATAAAACCGTGAACGACAAAACAAATCAAACATCTAAAACAAACTAGAATTATTGACAATGCCAATAAATGGCATCATTCAAGGCATTTAAATGCTCACAAGGAGAACATCTGACTAAGAAAACAGTGATCTGAAAATGGCCAGGCCTATATGAATTCATGATGTAGAATGCTACTCATTTGTCTGGGTCTGTCTCTCTGAAACAGTGTACTACACCACACTGTACAACTCGGTTCTATTTTCTGTTCTGTTTTTTCTGTTGTATGCTTTTGAACAAAGTGTTTCATAACTAATATTTTCTTCTCTTTTTCTTTCAGAGCAAAGATAGAGACAGAAAAACAGCCTTACGAAGTTAATAGCAAACAGTAAAAAAAAATTAAGAAAATAATGATCACACGATAAAAACTTGTGTATGTGAAATAATAATAATAATAATAATAATAATAATAATAATAATAATAATAATAATAATAATAATAATAAAACTAAAAATAATACCAGCTGTATAAGACAGGACTCCCTTCCTTATTGGGCATTTTATCTGTGTAGCTTTTGGACGGAACTCCCTGCATGGAATACGCCTTACACAAGAGGTTCAGATTCAACTTCACACCTTTACCTTGAAACAGGACAACACTGAAGCTTGATTCTCTCCATGTCTCTGGACCAGTAAAGAATGACATTTGAAAGCTACAGCAGCACAGAAGTCTTTCCTGCTAATGACACACAAGGGCCACATACACCACTTCGAAGGCTGAAGAGGAAAGGAGGAGGACAAAGACTCCATGCTTTAAAAGTATAAACACGACCAGGGTTCAAGAATAACAAAACTGATCCAAAGTGACTGGAGCTCTTCGTGGATTTATCTCTTCTTTCTGCCAATGTAGTGCTGGTGCAGTAAACAGAGACCTAATTGAGGACACATTTCCAGACAAGAACTCTTAACCGTTTACCTGCCAGACATTAGGAGCCCAGCTATTTCTGGACCTTGATATGCCACATGCATTCCAGAAGCTTTTGCACTTGTATAAAAGAAGCTTCGAGAAACAGGACAACCCTTTTGCTATACTTTAAAACCTTTGTGTTTGTGCCTTGCCTTTTCTAAATCAATACATGCTGGATTTTCGTGTAATTGATGTTACATAATAAAATCGTAAATATTTTGTTGAAAAAATAAAATGACATTTATATACAAATACTCAGAGTATTTTTTTCTTCCCCCCTTACCCATTCTTTTTTTTATAAAAGTATGTTCCGTGCTTTTACAGTTTTGCGGTCCTTACGCACTGTGAAAATACATTAAAAATGATGTAGCATTATGTAATGCAGTTTTGTTCTAAATTAAAATCCGTCAACCCAGTTGTTGTGTTTTAACACATGGAAAATGCAAATGCTTCAGCGTACAGAAAAACCAGCAGCAACTACGTACTGTATGATACATTAAGACTGATTTAAACTTTAGATTATATGTTGCAACACATGTATTTTTCAGGTTTATATCGCCTTTGTTTGTAAATGCAAATATTCTTTCATTCATGCATTGTTTTATGATTTTTGGTACAAGAACATAAGAAAAGCTATGAACAAGAGAAGGTCATTCTGCCTCTCAATGTTAGTCATATTACCGTACCTACTGCATCACACCTCCAACCAGCAGACCACTTCTATCTTTGACACTGCCTGGTACTGTATCCAGCAACACTGGATTCACCTTGGCACAGGAAAGTCCACAGTGTCGTTTTGAATCGAGGGAGTTTCTGCACGGTTTCACAAATTAGACTTTATGATGGTAACAAGAGTAGTGCTCACCTGTGCCACACTGTCAAAACGCTCTCCCCAGTAGCAAAGAAGTGGTGAAAAGGTCATTCTCTGACTGCTATAAATATTAGTTAGTACCTTCTGCAGTGGACTTCCCCCTTCTCATCAATAAAATATCTGGTGTGAATTAGAAACGCTGATTCAGCAAGTGCAATTTGAGCTGGGCTAGTCGGATCCTTTATGAACACTATCCTCCTCAAGCAAAACAAATCCCACTTTTCCCAACCTTCTCCATGACATATCCAACTCGGAACACATGTCAGTGCACCCAGTCTCTGACCACCGGAGTAGTCCATTTGAAACCGCAACCTTAAATCGGTTTCATTCTAATTCGATTTTACAGTATCAGTAATTATAAATAGGTTTTGATTTCACTCTACTGAAAATGCAAATCTTCATTTTTTTTTTTGGTAACGGGATAGAGGGTATAAAGAGTCACTATTACAGTTCCCAGAAATAGACTCTGAAAGTGGCAGAATCGGAATCAAGACAGTGAGACATTGGCTAACGAGATGTGTTACAGTTTAGGGGTCCATGTGATATGGAGGATGATTGGGAAAAGGGGGGTGGAGGGTTTGACCACATCCTAAAATTATAAAAACTGCTAGCAATCAGGAGATTGCCCTTTAAAACAGCCAGCTGTGCGAGTCTGCAGTCCAGATCAGATCTGCAGGTATAGCCCTGGCACTCTGCCTGTCTCCTAACTGTCTGTCTGGTTAAAGAGGAAGCTGTCGTACCTCTGGAATTCCTCACTCTCTCGTGGGAGCTCGCTCACAGCCTCTCTGAGTCAGATTACAATGCTTGCAGTGCGTGCAGATTCCCTCTATTCCAGTGTCTTACTGTAGGCCTGGTCTTCCTTCACCTCCTGTCAGATTTCTTTCCCCCTCTCTTCTCTCTTCTTCTCTCGCTCAAACACAAAGATATTGCTTTAGAAATGGAATTAAAAAGCTACCGGTGCCTGCAAGTGCTTGCTATAAATTTGTCTTTATATAAACACATTTTAGAGAAGTTGCAGTGGATGTTATACATGTTTCTATTTATGTTTCTTTTAGTCTACATTTATTTAATATCCAGTGACAGATATATACACCCTTTGGGAGCCAGATGTTCCTTGGATAAAATGCTGTTTGCTACATAGAGCAGGAAACAGTTTGTAGAGCACCTACTTATGGATGCAGCACTCCAAGGACACCTCTGATGCTAAAAAAACAACCTCAGCAGTGTGTTTCTGGAAGCATCCATCCCCAGGTGACCCGCGCTTGCCGATGAACACCGGAATGTAGAACACACTTAACGTACGTGAACTGATAGCATGCCACTGCCTCGTCTTGATTATCCTAAACTGTGGATTATACCTAAAGCCCACTGAAATTCTTTTTATTTTTTTATAATTTTTCATTTTATTTTTCAAAAATGTCGTTTTATTTAGTTTTATCCACTAAAAATGCTGTTTTATTTAGTTTTATTATAGATTAATAAAGTAACTCAAAACAGATGTATATAAATAAAAGCGAAGTATACATCATGTTTTAATTATATATATATTTTTTATTAAACATTATCTTTTTTTATTATTATTTTGACAAACAGACCTAGCACAGAAAAATAATTTAGTTACCATAATTTCTCATTAGTGGCAGTAACAGTAACATACGTGAAGTCCCCTTCTATTTTTAATTAGCTGGCTATTTACAGTAAATACTGCCCCATGTCCTCTATAAAAATACAATAAGATAAAATAAAAATACTTGCTGCACAATGGAAATCAAATCAGCATGAATGATATTAGATCAACAAAAACAAATTGCTTATTTCAGAATGTTGTACAATTTAGCATTAATTCAAAAAGCAGGTTACTGAAAGAAAATTAGGATATTTTACATGTGCATTCATAAGGAGCTTCAATCTAGCACAAATATTCAAATTAAGAATTAAACGCAAGCATGCAACAGAGCTCTGCGTTTTATTTTTTCATGCCTTGTAGCCTGTCACTTACAAAAACCGTTCACAGTCAACGGAAACCACAGGGTACACGAGACAAGAAATCACGGTATTGGATAAGCTGGCACCCTGGCACCCTGGCACCTGAGCCCAAACAGCATGCCAATAATATCTACAGAGCCGTCAAAATCAGTCTTAACTGCATCTTTCACTTGTACCACAACACAAAATAATGTATTTCCACTTCCCTCAGCAGTGGCACGTTCACAATGCATTCCTTCAACATTTTTATCCACTGATGCCTGAGTGGCTTCTCCAGTGGATTAAACAGTTGACCAAGAGAAAATGAGGAGCAATTCTTTTCAGCATTGTTTAATTGTTATGCACGGTTTAGGCACTTTAGAAACAAACGTCTCCTCTTCCATCACAATTTTAATGCCCAAACGACTCGCTCCAAATTATACATCCGCGCAAGTGCTAGTCACAGCTTCCGTTCCCCTTCTATGGTAACGGCTGAGACTTGTCAACTACGATTGCAAGTATTTATTTAAAGTATTTTTTTATGTAAACCTCCCAATTTAAAAATGTAGTTCTATGTTTGCTTTGGAATGATTTTTCGTTTTATATTTGCATTTGTTTTTTTTTTTCTTTTACTTTTCGTGCTATTTCTTATGGGGCTCATTATACCGTAAGAATGGCACGCTCCCGTTATTATGTAAACTACGTCAAACTTTCATGACTTACAAATAACTTCATGGGGGTCCTTAGGTACAGTATGGTCAGCAAGGCTCATGTGAACTAAACAGGCAACAAGAGTCTAAAACTTCCATCAGAGGGAGGGTACTGTATTTGTTTCTTCCACAGGGATCCCAGCCCTTCTTGGTAGCTTGGAGGGAATCGCTTTCCCACTGCAAGCTGCGGGTGGTAATGTGACTATAATAACTGTTCAAGTGAACGTATGCAGACAGAGACAGTCGAGCACCCGTCAGGTTGCAAAGCGGACGCTGAAAGCTGCTTGGTGAGATATCACCTCAGTGAAGTGTGCAACGTCACAAGAAACGAGCAACAGGCCTTATACTTCAGGACATCTGGTTTCAGTTGCTAATATATCTTGCCCAATGTAACTTTTCTGAACTGTGAACAATATAATTTGACCGTTTAAACCACTTTCCTTTTTATCGCACAATATCTTCCAAACCTGCAGCATTCTAACTGCAGGCTGAATTTACCAAGTTATTCAAAATGAAAACCTGTCATGCCACAAGCCAGCGGTTCAGAGGTTAACACAACAAAGGCGTCTGTGGACAAATTCTGCTGTATACAAAAACGCTTTGTAAGCTTAGCTTGATAGTCTTACCATAATATAATTGATTAAGGTTATTGATTTACATAAATTTTAAAAAATGTAAAACATGCAATGAACCAAACAGTCCTAAAAAAAAGGACGAGCAAGCAGAAAACACCTTTATTTCACTCGCATACCACATTCCACTGGCAGATAAAACTGGCTTCTGCAGTTTCACCAAAAAGCAGCTTAAGGTTCAATTTTTGAACAATGATATGTTTCCACATTTATTAAATTAAATAAACCGATTATTTTAATTGGTTATATTCAAAATAAAAACAGCTCCTGTTCATATGAAGTTGTTGTATTCCGTGCTGGCTATTTTTGTTAACACTATCAATATCCACCTGTCAGACTAGTCTTCGGGTGCCTCAATTACCCTTGGTCACATACATCATTTAGCGATTTATTCACTGAGGAGCACATACAGTGCAGTACAGCTCTTTCCTGGCTTCTTGCAACCTATTTTTTAACGTATTAACTAAACTAATTTAGAACACTGACAGCCACCATCGCTGCAGTGAGTATGGTACTGCTAAAACCATGGATGTGAAGTAACCCCTTCAACCCACAATCACAAAACAACCGCAAAAAAATAGGGTACAATTAACATGAAATGTATGTGAAAGAAGCCCAGACAATGGCAGGGGTGTTCAGATCAGATCACGACGAGTTGTGCTCACAGTTCAAATGCACAGTAAAATCAGTCAATACCTACTTTAGTGCCATTGTAGTTCTAGTCCCTGTACATTTAAGGTTACTGTAAATCCACCCCTCTCTCTCTCTCTCTCTCTCCCCCCGCTGTACAGTACAGTCGCTGGGGTCTGTGGTACAGGTGGCAAAGGAGCAGTTTTAACCACGTCCCCCAGCAACGAATTTCATTCCTAGGAAAAGCAACTGTCAACTGCCTTCAGTAAAAAAAAAAAAAAAAAAAAGGTAGTAGTAGTAGTAGTTAACCGGTCTGTCACACTGCACCAGGGAGCCGTCACTGGTCAGCACAGTGAGAGACACGGTCACCGAGTCTGGAGCAGGTGTGTGTGTATGCAATCAGCATTGAGCACCGGGTGTGTCTGTGTATGCAATCAGCATTGAGCACAGGGTGTGTCTGTGTATGCAATCAGCATTGAGCACAGGGTGTGTCTGTGTATGCAATCAGCATTGAGCACAGGGTGTGTCTGTGTATGCAATCAGCATTGAGCACAGGGTGTGCCTGTGTATGCAATCAGCATTGAGCACCGGGTGTGCCTGTGTATGCAATCAGCATTGACCACGGGGGGGGGGGGGGTGTATGCAATCAGCATTGACCACAGGGTGTGGGGGTGTATGCAATCAGCATTGACCACAGGGTGTGTGTGTGTATGCAATCAGCATTGACCACAGGGTGTATGCAATCAGCATTGACCACAGGGTGTGCCTGTGTATGCAATCAGCATTGACCACCAGGTGTGTCTGTGTATGCAATCAGCATTGACCACCGGGTGTGTCTGTATGCAATCAGCACTGATAACAGGGTGTGTGTGTCTATGCAATCAGCATTGACCACAGGGTGTGTGTGTCTATGCAATCAGCATTGACCACAGGGTGTGTCTGTGTATGCAATCAGCAGTGAGCACAGGGTGTGTCTGTGTATGCAATCAGCATTGACCACAGGGTGTGTCTGTGTATGCAATCAGCATTGAGCACAGGGTGTGCCTGTGTATGCAATCAGCATTGACCACAGGGTGTGTCTGTATGCAATAGGCATTGACCACAGGGTGTGTGTGTGTCTATGCAATCAGCATTGACCACAGTGTGTGTGTGTGTCTATACAATCAGCATTGACCACAGGGTGTGTGTGTGTATGCAATCAGCATTGAGCACAGGGTGTATGCAATCAGCATTGAGCACAGGGTGTGCCTGTGTATGCAATCAGCATTGACCACAGGGTGTGTGTGTGTGTATGCAATCAGCATTGACCACAGGGTGTATGCAATCAGCATTGACCACAGAGTGTGTCTGTATGCAATCAGCATTGACCACAGGGTGTGTGTGTGTATGCAATCAGCATTGACCACAGGGTGTGTCTGTATGCAATCAGCACTGACCACAGGGTGTGTCTGTATGCAATCAGCACTGATCACAGGGTGTGTGTGTGTATGCAATCAGCATTGACCACAGGGTGTGTCTGTATGCAATCAGCACTGACCACAGGGTGTGTCTGTATGCAATCAGCACTGATCACAGGGTGTGTGTGTGTCTATGCAATCAGCATTGACCACAGGGTGTGTGTGTCTATGCAATCAGCATTGACCACAGGGTGTGTGTGTCTATGCAATCAGCATTGACCACAGGGTGTGTGTGTCTATGCAATCAGCATTGACCACAGGGCAGGCATTTATATACAGGATTGAACAGCAGAAACCAACCAACAGAGGGTTGATCACAAAGAAATCTTGCTGAGGTGCAACAGCGATCACAAAGATAAATGTTTTGTGGGCCAACAGCTGAATTAAAAGTTAAAAAAACAAACACACTGTCCTCTATATTTCAGTGTCTATGATTTATGTGACTGGGTTTCAGTCTCGGAGTCTCACTTTGTCTGATGGGATTCCTACAGGTTCCGCTTCAATACTCTTGGAACAAGTTTTCCCTGATAGTATTAATGTCATTTCCACACCTTCAACCATCCGTTTGTACACATACTGCAAGCGTGTACACATTATGATTGACTTTTTTGTATTATATTGTAGCTTAAATCCTATATGCATAGTTTGGGATTCAAAATGTGTACATGGTGGCTAACCCACTCACATGCATGTGGAAAGCTCTGGCTGTCCAAATTTAAATGATATTCCACCTGGCCAGCCATCCGGTATATCATTCTGAGAAGCCATTATTTATTGAAAATTAAATGTCTAATGATGCCCTGAAGCTTTCACAGACGGGACACTATATTTTAACAGAGGAGAAAAACTATTGGTGCTCCAAGCTCTGCTAATCCACACTGTCAGAGTGCAACAGCGTTCTGTCAATTAACAGTATTCCACCAACTGCACGTACACACAACAAGTAATAACACGAGTCAAAGCATAGAACATCAATATTACCAATATTAGTTTTAATTGTTATTTATCATATATTGTATACAAATAATAATCCACTATATTCTGGCTCTTTCCAGTGGCTCCCGAGCCTGGGGCCCGAGCCTCTCCCCTCTCAGGGGCCTCTCCTGTGAGTGGCGGTGCACATGGCATCCTTCCCGTCCAGTTGGTTTCAATCAGGGCTCTGGTGGGACACACGCTGGGTCGACTGGGAGCAATACGAAGACCGGATGAAAGGAAGTCCTAAAAACCACCAAAACGACAGGTGGCTAGTCTGGCAGCCCCCTGCTCCAGCTCCCCAGCTCCCCCCACACACACACACCTGCAAGGGACCCCTGCATCACAGCGAGGACGTGTCTGCACAGCGAAAGCAGCACGCGATTCCATCCCCCCCCCCCACAAGTCTTCTGAATCAACATTCCCCGGCTTAGAAAAACACAACTCCGCTCTCCTAAATACACTATTAAAAAGGGATTTCCTGCTGACGGCCGGCGCATGACAGGCCAGCATTCCAAATCATTTACTACCGATCTGTCCATTTTATCAGCATATCGATTTCACTCACACAGCATGCCTTTAAACTGGACTGAATGCAAACCTTTGTATTTGGCAATGGAAGCTCTAAATTAGCAAATGGTTGCAGTTTATTCTCGGTTGATAGCCAAAAAAACAAAAAATGAAAACAGCTTCAGCTTCAGTCCTGGTCCTTGGAGCAGAGCAATGAGAGACAAGCCCTGGTTAGGCACAGCAGATCTCCCAGATCTGCTATGACTAAGATTAGGTGTATCACATTACTATATATAAACTGGCACATAAACAAGATGTTATTTTTGCAATTCAAATTGTAAATAAATCTAATCCAATGGAGTGAGCTTTTGATACAAGTTAAAATCTCCCCCCCCACCCTTAAAGCTGTGCCATTTACCATGCTTGTAATAGGTCTGTAGGTGATATCTAGATCAGTTAACTTGTCAAGCTGTAAACCTCCCCCAGCATACAAGCTCTGCCTGGCCAATATGAGTTCCCTTCTGAAATTGTTAGGAAGTCAATCTCGCTAGATTTTGTAAATCAGATTAAAACGGAGGCAGGTTTAAAATACTGATACTCTCATCCGTGAGATTCTCCATCATTAAAAAAAAAAAAACAGCAAGTATAGGGATTATAAAAAACATGTTACAAAATTCATCATTCTAAAAATAAAAATTGTTATCTGCATTTGTTATAGGCAACTGGAATTTGACAGTGCAGTTTCTGAAACAGATGACTCTCCTGCTGCTCCAGCTCTCTGATCCCCTTTACAAAATCTATACCTTACCACTGCACCACAGCCTTCCCTTAGACTAGAGCAACACCCTGTTGTGCTAAACATGTTTAAGCGAACACTTCGGGTAGGATCAAATAAATTCTTTGACAAACATTTAGGCTATTCCCCATTAATGTCTTCATACTTTTACTATTGTAGTTTCTTTCAATATTTCTACAAATCTTACAATGGAGCAGTTTATTTATGGAATAACAATCTGGTATTGAGGCATCTTCTAAAAACAGAACTAGCCTAATTGACTTTTGATAGTGGGTGAATTTAGCAGACACTCAATTGAGAATGTACACCCAGTCGGATCCCTGCTAAACACGTGGATGAAAAGCATTGGCGAGCCATGAAGGAATATGGAACCGTGTGTATTCCACTGAACTTTCAAAAAGAGTTTTACAACTTGAAATTGAACACTGCTCATGTTCTCTTAGTTATTTTAATTTGATAAAACCGGTACAGCTTTAATCCAATAGAATAAGGAACAAAACCACTGTTTTAAGAGAGTAGACATATCATAAAAAACATACCCAGTCAGCCTGCTGTAATTCAAAATATATTCATCGTAAAACAATTTTAAACTAGAAGTCTGGTTGGAAAAAGAAAGAAAGCCACTTGAGAAAAAACTGTGCCTGTTCTGAATCTTAAATAAGGATCCAGTCCGCTTTTCAATTAACAAAACAGGTCTAGCAAAACTAATCAGAAGCAGATATTTTTAAAAATGATGGTTTTGGGACAGGCGAAACTCTCTGCTTCCTAGACTCTTACCAGCTACTCTGACTTGCATAGAGAGTTAGTTAGCTGGCAGTGGTTATTTCAGTGCTGCTCGGTAGCAAGTCCTTTTTTTCTCCATTACTGAGATACAGGGCCTGGCTCACTGCAACAACAACTGGAACTCTGCAGCGGTAGCTGGGGCTGTTACTGCTTGTAAAAACATCGATCGCGTATGAAAGAGGTGCTTCAATCACTTCAGTCCTGCAGGTGGGAATACACATTCCATTATTAAGTTAATATGGAAAACATACTACAGCAAAGGATAGAAACAAATAAGAGGAGCTGGGCAGAGATCATAGAAGAAAAAGAAAAGAAAAGGAAGTTTTAAAGTATTTTTTGGAGCCGTTTGGTTCTGATTAAAAAACAGGCTTGGTGCCATGGTCACTTTTCACAAGAATGCATGGGAATGCCAGTGTCACTCGTAATCATGTTGGATTCCCCCCTTTATTTTCATGGCATATACTATACACAAATGAAGGGTAGCCCAACTAAAAAGTGCCCCACTTCTCACCCTCCTCCTACATTAGTATCACCTTTACTTTCACCACAATGGGTCACAAAGGGACAGGCTTCAAGGAAGTACTACACCTTGTCCTAGGGTTTAAACAGATCTAAATCCCTACTAAACCAGGAGTAGCACAGACATGACTTACACATAGGCAAGACATCTACATATGTACTTACACGCTGGGGAATAAGGGGCCAGGAGAAAACTGAGAATCAATATAGTTTGGAGGGAAATCAATATTTAGTTAAAAAAAACAAAAAAACTTGTTTGGGCATGGAAGATACATTTCGATGCATCAGATTTAAACATTTAATACAATTTTGAGCTCAACTCTAAATATGCATTTTTACTATTGATTAACATGGTTCTGCTTCAATTTATTCAACACTGCTCAACAGGGACACCTGCTGGCAGAAGAAGCATTAGAGCAGCTGCAGGTCCCAGTCCAACTGGGATCTGATAAGGTGTTCTTCTCATTACAGGCACATCATCAAATTGGGGACAATCCCTGAGCCAGCTAAAACTGCAGACAGGGCATGTTAGCTTTAAAACGAGTGTGTCAACATACAGCAGATACGCTACAAAATGCAACTGCAGACAATGCTTCTACACACACACATCTAGGGTATTTTTGTTGTACTGTATTGTTTAAAGTTGGAGTAAAATGTTACAATCATGCAGTTGTTTTAAAATAGGGCTATTGGATAAACTTAAAATATTGCTATCCACTGAGAAGTCTATTAAATGCTGGTGCACTGTAGAGCTCAAGAATCAAGACGTTCTTCTGCTGCAGTTTACCCGTAAATCTATATGGACAATGCCATTGACACAAACAGTTAAACACAAAATAAACTACCAGATGTGAAAAGGGACAAGCAGAGAGAAAAAAGGCTGAGACAAGTGATCCATGTGGAGCACGGTTCTAAAACGTTTACATACAGCAGACGGCATCCGGCACTCAAATCCCAGGGATCCACCTGGCCAGCAGGAATGTACTGAAGGGTCAGGATGGGGAATCATCTGTAAACAGCATTAATACTGGATTCGATCTCGTCCAGGGCATGCACTTTCCCTTCCTGCTGGAGATTTCTTTAATAATGGGGGGACTATTTCCAAATATTATATTTTTGTTTGGAGATTATCTTGATTATATGCAGCTCCCGATACAAAAACAAAAAAAAAGAAAAATCGGTGTATCGCCATTAAACACCAGAATAAACCCCGGAAATGGTTACTCAATTCACACTGACTTCACCCCTTTCCCTTAGAAAAACAAAAGAACCTACTTCAAACAAACACAAACTTTTCACAAAGTCCCGCATAAAAGATTAATTCTCAAACTGAACGCAGCAGGGATTCAAGGAAATGCATGCACATGGATTAGGGAGTGGTTAACATGTAGAAAACCGAAAGTACTGATTAGAGGAGAAACCTCAAAATGGAGCGAGGTAACCAGTGGAGTACCACAGGGATCAGTATTAGGACCTCTGCTACTCCTAATCTACATTAATGATTTAGATTCTGGTATAGTAAGCAAACTTGTTAAATTTGCAGAAGACACAAAAATAGGAAGAGTGGCAAACACTGTTGCAGCAGCAAAGGTCATTCAAAATGATCTCGACAGCATTCAGAACTGGGCAGACACATGGCAAATGACATTTAATAGAGAAAAGTGTAAAGTATTATTATTAGTTGTTTATTTAGCAGACGCCTTTATCCAAGGCGACTTACAGAGACTAGGGTGTGTGCATCAGCTGCAAAGTCACTTACAACTACATCTCACCCAAAAGACGGAGCACAAGGAGGTTAAGTGACTTGCTCAGGGTCACACAATGAGTCAGTGGCTGAGGTGGGATTTGAACCGGGGACATCCTGGTTACAAGCCCTTTTCTTTAACCACTGGACCACACAGCCTCCTAAAGTACTGCACGCAGGCAATAAAAATGTGCATTATAAATATAATATGGGAGATAATGAAATTGAAGAAGGAATCTATGAAAAAGACCTAGGAGTTTATGTTGACTCAGAAATGTCTTCATCTAGACAATGTGGGGAAGCTATAAAAAAGGCCAACAAGATGCTCGGATATATAGTGAAAAGTGTTGAATTTAAATCAAGGGAAGTAATGTTAAAACTTTACAATGCATTAGTAAGACCTCATCTAGAATATTGTGTTCAGTTCTGGTCACCTCGTTACAAAAAGGATATTGCTGCTCTAGAAAGAGTGCAAAGAAGAGCAACCACAATTATCCTGGGTTTAAAAGGCATGTCATATGCAGACAGGCTAAAAGAATTGAATCTATTCAGTCTTGAACAAAGAAGACTATACGGTGATCTGATTCAAGCATTCAAAATCCTAAAAAGGTATAGACAATGTCGACCCAGGTGACTTTTTTGACCTGAAAAAATAGGACGCACTTTTTTACACAGAGAATTGTGAGGGTCTGGAACCAACTCCCCAGTAATGTTGTTGAAGCTGACACCCTGGGATCCTTCGAGAAGCTGCTTGATGAGATTCTGGGATCAATAATCTACTAACAACCAAAAGAGCAAGATGGGCTGAATAGCCTCCTCTCGTTTGTAAACTTTCTTATGTTCTTATGTTCTAAACAAACTACCTTTCCCAGTGCTACTGGGCAATGTCCATCCTTCCTAACTTGTATCTATCATTGATTCATTGGGAATACTTTAAAACACACCCAAACTACTGACTGGCAGCAAATTCTACATTTCTGTTGGAGATCTTGCGGGTTTGAAAATGAGATTACAATTAGGCAGCTTGTTTACAGGATTTAAAGCTATATTACAGTTAGATTGAATTGCAAGATAAAATGTAAAAAAATGCCTAGACACACAAAAACTCCATTAGAATGTGCCTGTGACCATAAGGATTTCATTGTGGAAGACAGCAAAGGAAAGAAGGTACAACTTAAGTGTGCAAGTACTGTTGAGTTACTATACATATTGTGACAGAAAAATCCGCCCAAGCATTTTGGAAAGTAACTGAAAACAATCATTTCATACAGTATATAAAAAACAAACACCCCCCCCCCCAAAAAAAAAAAAAAAAATTACATAAAATAGCCAAAAATGAAATTAATAGAAACCAAAAACAGAAGTCCTAATTATAAGATATGACTAATTCAGGGGTACTGTACTTGTCCCACATTAGGATGTTTTTTTTTTTTTTTTTTAATTTCTATTATTTTTCTCTTATGACAGTTGAATGATGGTCAAGAATCCTGTGTAACAATTTAAGACTCGACAAATGTTCAATGCACAAATAAATAAATAAATAAATAAATAAATAAATAAATAAATAAAGACCCATTTCTAATGCCAGCGAGTGGGGTTGTACTAGTCCAGTATTTATGAACGTTCTCAAAAGCATACCCCTGTTTAAACAGATTTAATAATGTTTATATAAATACCTGGTGCATTTCTATCTACTCTGATTGCTAAAATGAGCAAGTAGCCAGCTGTATAAATGCTGTGTGTTTTACACTGCCAGGATTTCTAAATGTATCTTCAACGTTCCTGATGCAGTGTGTGTTTCAGGCCAGCCAGCAGCTGGCAGCATGAACTCGGGGCGTTCCGCCCTCTTCAACTGGGTCTGGATTTGAATACTGGAAAATGTTCCCCTGCTGTCAATCTCAGCCTTTAATAAAAACATAAAGCATAGCGCTGCGGTCTCATCCGCTCTCATTACCCTCAGAGAGCTTGAGCACAAGGGTGTCTGCAGAACTGTGAAAATACACGCTTTTATTGCAGACGGCCAGCGCTGGAAAATTGTGATCGTTGCGAATCCCATCTGTTCCGCATTATCCAACCACCTGGAGCTTTCCCAGTCATGCAATCACACTGCCAGGCTTTACAAATAAACAAACATGTATGCAAACAAATACTTGGATGGGTGGAGGGACTTGTGTGCCTAACATATTAAAAATCATCGTATTTCCTAAAACCCCACATCTTTTTTTTAATTCGATAAATCTCTATAGAATTACCCCTCTTCACAAAATACAAAAGAAACCAAAAAAAACAGTACAGAATTTACTAAAAGAAGTTTTTTTTTCCCGATGTGGATCTGGCATAGAAATGTATCACTCATTTAACTAACCTTTTGGTTAGCTTTACTGACCTTTTGGTCCTTGCCAATGCACCACAAAACCAAACTGTAGCCATCATCTTGAGCTTTACCTAAACAGACTATTGTACCATCCGCCAGCATTATGTAAAGGATGCTGCACAGAAATATGTATAGTTTAATAAACAGCCACTTACGGGAGTGAGCCGCTTTGAGTAAAGCATTTACATCAGGGCTTCTCAAACTCGGTCCTGGGGACCCCCTGTGGCTGCTGGTTTTCATTCCAACCAAGCTCTCAATTACTTAAATAGACCCTTAATTGAACTGATAATTTGCTTAATTAGACCTTTTTACTTGTTTTCAGCTCTTAAACAGTTGCAATATGGGCACGAATATGACCACTTTGTGTTTTAGCGTTTGGAGTTTGGCAACCTTAAATCAGAAATTAAAACCAACATATCCATTTCAAATATCTGCGACCCTTAAGGAACTACAAGATTTTGTCCGAGCCATGGTCTGTATGACAAAATGCCTGAAAACAGCCCTATTTTCAGCATGGTCAGCTATTTTATGGAAGTTGTCCAGACTAGCAAAATATCACAAAGTTAGCAAAACCAAATTGTACATAAAACTTTAACCCTGAAATACAGGGCTACATACAAATAAAAAAATGCAGTATATAATTCAATGTAACCACGAGGAGCAAATAAAAATGTCTATTGAAAAACAAACTAACAAAATATTATATATATATATATATATATATATATATATATATATATATATATATATATATATATATATATATGTACTGTGCACAAGTTTTAGGCAGGTGTAAAAAATGCTGTAAAGTAAGAATGCTTTCAAAATAGACATGTTAATAGATTATATTTATCAATTAACTAAATGCAAAGTGAGTGAACAGAAGAAAAATCTAAATCAAATCCATATTTGGTGTGACCACCCTTTGCCTTCAAAACAGCATCAATTCTTCTAGGTACACTTGCACAAAGTCAGGGATTTTGTAGGCATATAGTCAGGTGTATGATTAAACAATTATACCAAACAGGTGCTAATGATCATCAATTCAATATGTAGGTTTGAAACACAATCATTAACTGAAACAGAAACAGCTGTGTGGAGGAATAAAACTGGGTGAGGAACAGCAAAACTCAGCTAACAAGGTGAGGTTGCTGAAGACAGTTTACTGTCAAAAGTCATACACCATGGCAAGACTGAGCACAGCAACAAGACACAAGGTAGTTATACTGCATCAGCAAGGTCTCTCCCAGGCAGAAATTTCAAGGCAGACAGGGGTTTCCAGATGTGCTGTCCAAGCTCTTTTGAAGAAGCACAAAGAAGCGGGCAGCGTTGAGGACCGTGAGCGCAGTGGTCGACCAAGGAAACTTACTGCAGCAGATGAAAGACACATCATGTTTACTTCCCTTCATGTCGGAAGATGTCCAGCAGTGATATCAGCTCATTACTGGCAGAAAACAGTGGGACCTGGTACACCCATCTACTGTCCGGAGAAGTCTGGTCAGAAGTGGCCTTCATGGAAGACTTCGCGGCCAAAAGCCATACCTCCGGCGTGGAAACAAGGCCAAGCGACTCAACTATGCGAAAACACAGGAACTGGGGTGCAGAAAAATGGCAACAGGTGCTCTGGACTGATGAGTCAAAATTTGAAATATTTGGCTGTAGCAGAAGGCAGTTTGTTCGCCGAAGGGCTGGAGGCGTACGAATGAGTGTCTGCAGGCAACAGTGAAGTATGGTGGAGGTTCCTTGCAAGTTTGGGGCTGCATTTCTGCAAATGGGTTGGGGATTTGGTCAGAATTAATGGTCTCCTCAATGCTGAGAAGTACAGGCAGATACTTATCCATCATGCAATACCATCAGGGAGGCATCTGATTGGCCCCAAATTTATTCTGCAGCATGACAACAACCCCAAACATACAGCGAAAGTCATTAAGAACTATCTTCAGCGTAAAGAGAACAAGGAGTCCTGGAAGTGATGGTATGGCCCCACAGAGCCCTGATCTCAACATCATCAAGTCTGTCTGGGATTACAAGAGAGAGAAGCAACTGAGGCTGCCTAAATCCACAGAAGAACTGTGGTTAGTTCTCCAAGATGTTTGGGCCACCCTACCTGTCGAGTTCCTTCAAAAATTGTGTGCAAGTGTACCTAGAAGAATTGATGCTTGATGCTGTTTTGAAGGCAAGGGTGGTCACACCAAATATGGATTTGATTTAGATTTTCTTCTGTTCACTCACTTTGCATTTAGTTAATTGATAAATATAATCTATTAACATGTCTATTTTGAAAACATTCTTACTTTACAGCATTTTTCACACCTGCCTAAAACTTTTGCACAGTACTGTATATATATATATATATATATATATATATATATATATATATATATACACACACAGTACTGTGCAAAAGTTAGGCAGGTGTGAAAAAATGCTGTAAAGTAAGAATGCTTTCAAAAATAGACGTGTTAATAGATTATATTTATCAATTAAACTAAATGCAAAGTGAGTGAACAGAAGAAAAATCTAAATCAAATCCATATTTGGTGTGACCACCCTTTGCCTTCAAAACAGCATCAAGCATCAATTCTTCTAGGTACACTTGCACACAATTTTTGAAGGAACTCGACAGGTAGGGTGGCCCAAACATCTTGGAGAACTAACCACAGTTCTTCTGTGGATTTAGGCAGCCTCAGTTGCTTCTCTCTCTTCATGTAATCCCAGACAGACTCAATGATGTTGAGATCAGGGCTCTGTAGGGGCCATACCATCACTTCCAGGACTCCTTGTTCTTCTTTACGCTGAAGATAGTTCTT
This sequence comes from Acipenser oxyrinchus oxyrinchus, assembly GCA_030684275.1. NCBI lineage: Eukaryota > Metazoa > Chordata > Actinopteri > Acipenseriformes > Acipenseridae > Acipenser > Acipenser oxyrinchus. The sequence continues at coordinate 3,488,128 of CM060249.1, forward strand.
AATGACTTTCGCTGTATGTTTGGGGTCGTTGTCATGCTGCAGAATAAATTTGGGGCCAATCAGATGCCTCCCTGATGGTATTGCATTATGGATAAGTATCTGCCTGGACTTCTCAGCATTGAGGAGACCATTAATTCTGACCAAATCCCCAACTCCATTTGCAGAAATGCAGCCCCAAACTTGCAAGGAACCTCCACCATGCTTCACTGTTGCCTGCAGACACTCATTCGTACCGCTCTCCAGCCCTTCGCGAACAAACTGCCTTCTGCTACAGCCAAATATTTCAAATTTTGACTCATCAGTCCAGAGCACCTGCTGCCATTTTTCTGCACCCCAGTTCCTGTGTTTTCGCATAGTTGAGTCGCTGGCCTTGTTTCCACGCCGGAGGTATGGCTTTTGGCCTAAGTCTTCCATGAAGGCCACTTCTGACCAGACTTCTCCGGACAGTAGATGGGTGTACCAGGGTCCCACTGTTTTCTGCCAGTTCTGAGCTGATGGCACTGCTGGACATCTTCTGATTGCGAAGGGAAGTAAGCATGATGTGCCTTTCATCTGCTGCAGTAAGTTTCCTTGGCCGACCACTGCGTCTACGGTCCTCAACATTGCCGTTTCTTTGTGCTTCTTCAAAAGAGCTTGGACAGCACATCTGGAAACCGCTGTCTGCCTTGAAATTTCTGCCTGGGAGAGACCTTGCTGATGCAGTATAACTACCTTGTGTCTTGTTGCTGTGCTCAGTGTTGCCATGGTGTATGACTTTTGACAGTAAACTGTCTTCAGCAACCTCACCTTGTTAGCTGAGTTTGGCTGTTCCTCACCCAGTTTTATTCCTCCTACACAGCTGTTTCTGTTTCAGTTAATGATTGTGTTTCAACCTACATATTGAATTGATGATCATTAGCACCTGTTTGGTATAATTGTTTAATCATACACCTGACTATATGCCTACAAAATCCCTGACTTTGTGCAAGTGTACCTAGAAGAATTGGTGCTGTTTTGAAGGCAAGGGTGGTCACACCAAATATGGATTTGATGTAGATTTTTCTTCTGTTCACTCACTTTGCATTTAGTTAATTGATAAATATAATCTATTAACATGTCTATTTTGAAAGGATTCTTACTTTACAGCATTTTTTCACACCTGCCTAAAACTGTTGCACAGTACTGTATATATATATATATATATATATATATATATATATATATATATATATATATATATATATATATATATATATAAACTAACTATAAATGGTGACAAAGCAATAAAGCCAGGGCTCTAAATTGGCAACAAAAAGGTCACGGTCAAAAATAGCCTTCATAATGCAGCACAGTTTAACTTAATAACAATTTATTTATTCACAAAATGCTGTTTTATTTTTTTGTGTGTCAACCAGAAGTCTAGATTAGAGCCTGCTAGGACACAGCTCTCTGCACTGAAGCCAAGCATTGACTTTTATCACTAATCCACAGGACTGTTTTTGTTCAATTTTAATTGGTCCCCACGGAATTCACCAGTAAAATTGCCTAATATCTGCAAAGAGAAATACTTTTTTTCTACAGGAATGACTTTTCAATTAACACTAGTATTAATGAGTATTAATAAATCAGAACCATAACATTTCAACTGTAAATTAAGCTTTATTTATGTATCATTCAGCCAGTGCAAAATACATGTATAGTCTTTATACATGTAGTCTTTAGAAGCTACAAATTACAAATACAGTTTGAAAAACTAAAAAAGGAACTGCTTATTTACAAGTTTTATTGACATTGGTAAGTAACGTTGACATTTAAAATCACTGTTTCACGAGCACAGTAAATCGCACGTTGCACCTTTAATTTTAATTCCTCCAAGAGTGCTGCTTGCGTCTCTTCTCAACACTAAACACCAGAGCCTTCCAGACAGTCAGTGAGACAGCCATGCAGAATGGCACACCAGTCAACCTGAACAAAACTACTCATGGCATGATATAATACAACACTGGTGTCTGAAATGAATGTAATGCATTTCACTTTTTACACCATATTCTTTAAAATATAAACCTAGTGTTTTATTTTTTAGGTCATACGCTGTCCCGTCATTAATGAGATCCAACGCAACCGATCTCCACCAGTTTTTTGATTCTGCAGTTCGGGGCTTTACAGGAATAATCGCCGCCAATAAAACAGAAATTTTAAAGAAAATGAAATCCACTTCATTGATTGATCTTCGGGGAGGGGATTCATCCCTAGCCCTGCATAAGACAAGTATTACTGCTCGGTCATGTGACCTTGTTTAGCCAATCAATGCATTTAATGTATCCAAGTCCTTTTATAATTGTACTTATCTTGATCCCTTTTCTAAAAAGGTATCATCGACAAACTACATGGAGTGTTTCTGTGCTGCTCTACACATTGCCACCTAATAGCAGCAGTAAGTGTGCCACTGAAGACAAATTCACAACTTTTCAGTTTTGCTATGCATTGGAATTCTGCAAATCGGGGCTAATTCTGTGTCTCTTTTTCCCATGATCGCAAGGCAAAACTTAAATAGCATATTCTCCTGTTAACATAAACTAAACTCTGAAATCTCGTTCCTGCCTGTAACATACGAAATGCCAAGTAGCTGCGTTACATTTATAGATGAACTGAAAAAACAAAAAAACATGTATATCATACGATAGATAAATAATGAGAATAAACACCACTACAATGTAGAATAGTATCTCCTACCGTTTGGGTTCCGTTGTGGTAAAAATAAAAACATTAAAATGGGGATAACGGCAATCGAAACATTAAAGTTAGTTACAGTGAAATAATAATAATAATAATAATAATAATAATAATAATAATAATAAATAAACCTATCGTAAAAAGTATCGTAAACATTTCTAAACTACTGACCTTAAAAATAAAAAAAAAATAAAAATTGACCGTTTCGCCATCTTTTTTGCAGATTGTGTGCAAGGGTTATCTACGTTTTTTCCGAGATAGATTTCTACCGTCTGTAAAATGCCATGTGCTTGAAATGTTTCTGTCCGTTTGTTGTTTTTTCCCCGCTGATGTGAATCGCGTAATCATGTTATTGTTTAGATCCAAACGCTTCCTCATACAGGCGTCTAGTTGCTGTGGAGCTAAAGAGCACTGCGGCCAGAATGGCAGTGAACAGCCATACATTTCCAGGGGCATTGCGGCAATTGACAAGGGCACCCACCGCAACTGCCGCATGGCCGGTGTTAATTTCGAGCCCCGTAAACCTAATTACATCGGGCTACTGCAAGAAATGTGGCCACCACTGTAAGCAAGCAAACAAACAAACAAATCCATTTCATTTTTGGTATGTAAACAATGTACTGTATATTTCCTGACTTAATAATTTTGCATCATGAAGAGAAAAGCATAGATACAAAAGTTATAGAATTAAATATAACAATGAGCAGCAAATCAACAATAATACAAATAAAAGGCTAGAAACATGAACTATATGGTGATGATAAAGCAGGAATCCTGAAAATACTGGGGTGAAGCAAACGTGACCACCTCTAAGCAAATAAACAAACAAGCAAATAAATACATGGTGTAGTGCATGTGTGGTATAGTGTAGTATAGTGCACGTGTGGTATAGTGTAGTATAGTGCACGTGTGGTATAGTGTAGTATAGTGCACGTGTGGTATAGTGTAGTATAGTGCACGTGTGGTATAGTGTAGTATAGTGCACGTGTGGTATAGTGTAGTATAGTGCATGTGTGGTATTGTGTGTGTGGTTTAGTGTAGTATAGTGTATGTGTGGTATAGTGTAGTATAGTGCATGTGTGGTATAGTGTAGTATAGTGTATGTGTGGTATAGCGTAGTATAGTGTATGTGGTATAGTGTGGTATAGTGTATGTGTGGTATAGTGTAGTATAGTGCATGTGTGGTATAGTAGTAAAGTGTATGTGTGGTATAGTGTAGTATAGTGTATGTGTGGTATAGTAGTAAAGTGTATGTGTGGTATAGTGTAGTATAGTGTATGTGTGGTATAGTGTAGTGTGGTATAGTGTAGTATAGTGTATGTGTAGTATAGTGCATGTGTGGTATAGTGTAGTATAGTGCATGTGTGGTATAGTGTAGTATAGTGTATGTGTGGTATAGTGTAGTATAGTGCATGTGTGGTATAGTGTAGTATAGTGCATGTGTGGTATAGTGTAGTATAGTGCATGTGTGGTAGTGTAGGGTATGTGTGGTAGTGTAGTATAGTGCATGTGTGGTATAGTGTAGTATAGTGTATATGTGGTATATTGTAGTATAGTGTATGTGTGGTATACTGTAGTGTATATGTGGTATAGTGTAGTATAGTGTACGTGTGGTATAGTGTAGTATAGTGTATGTGTGGTATAGTGTAGTATAGTGTATGTGTGGTATACTGTAGTGTATGTGTGGTATAGTGTAGTGTAGTATAGTGTATGTGTGGCATACTGTAGTGTATGTGTGGTATAGTGTAGTATAGTGTATGCGTAGTATAGTGCATGTGTGGTATAGTGTATGTGTGGTATAGTGTAGTATAGTGTATGTGTGGTATACTGTAGTGTATGTGTGGTATAGTGTAGTATAGTGTATGTGTAGTATAGTGCATGTGTGGTATAGTGTAGTATAGTGTATGTGTGGTAGTGTAGTATAGTGAATGTGTGGTATATTGTAGTATAGTGTATGTGTGGTATACTGTAGTGTATGTGTGGTATTGTGTAGTATAGTGTATGTGTGGTATAGTGTAGTATAGTGTATGTGTGGTATAGTGTAGTATAGTGTATGTGTGGTATAGTGTAGTACTCAGAGCTTTCAGTGAATGCACCGATCTCCATCTTCCCATGGGGCTCGGTTCTAGCTTTAGTTCAATGCATACCCGAAGAGATCAACGTCTGTCTGGAACCGGTCAAATCCACAATCATTTACATTATACGCCTTGTATGAATCAAAACACGTTCCAAACGGGCTGCCTGCTGTGTATTTTTTATTTAGATTAAAAAAATAAATAAATAAATAATTGCTTTTCCTCGAACACTGCTACTGAATTGAGTTCTCCTGCACTGTGCAGTCTCAGGTCAGTAGCAGTGCAGAGCAGAGCAGGAAACTCGTTTAGAACAGAAGCCAGGGCCTTAAAAAACCACACAAAAACACATTATTCCACAATATGTCTTCATTCAGTTCACACTCCACATGGAAAAGTCATTGCGGAGCAAAACCTCTTCCTCCCAGCGAGCCCAACGACAGACACTACAGTCTCACATATTCCCTTTCAATCTGCGAGCAGGAAATGGCCCTTTATTGCAAAGGGGAAAAAAACAGAGCATTTCCAAACTCTGTGGAGGTTTATTTGTAGACGACGTCCGCTGTGGGCTGTCTGAGGCACAGGGGCAGCCTGATCAGCTATACGCAGGCAGGACTCTCATTTAATGCAAGCCAAAGGGCCCAATACCTCCAATGGTAAGTGTATAATGGCTTACAGATCAACCACACATACACATTGAAGCCCACACTCCTCTTCCCAGTTTAAACACATACAAATCTAGCATGAAATAAACACATTATTTTAGGGGTTCTATCAGCAACACACTATATATGCAATGCAGGTTCAATGGTTCACACAGCGGTAGGCTCAATGGTTCACACAACGGTCAGGCTCAATGGTTCACAGATACGTGTGGTTCAATGGTTCACACAGCGGTCAGGCTGAATGGTTCACACAACGGTCAGGTTCAATGGTTCACACAACGGTCAGGCTCAATGGTTCACAGATACGTGTGGTTCAATGGTTCACACAACGGTCAGGTTCAATGGTTCACACATACGTGTGGTTCAATGATTCACATAGCGGTCAGGTTCAATGGTTCACACAGCGGTCAGGTTCAATGGTTCTCACATACGTGTGGTTCAATGGTTCACACAGCGGTAAGGTTCAATGGTTCACACATACATGTGGTTCAATGATTCACATAGCGGTCAGGTTCAATCGTTCACACATACGTGTGGTTCAATGATTCACACAGCGGTCAGGCTCAATGGTTCACACAGCGGTTAGGCTCAATGGTTCACACAGCGGTCAGGCTCAATGGTTCACACAGCGGTCAGGCTCAATGGTTAGCATAACAATCAAGTTCAATGGTTTTCAATGTGCCTGGTGATGAAACCCTAGAAGGGCTGAGAAAGATGCCTTTATAGCTTAACCTGTACATTTGAAAACTCTGACTAAACCACACTAGTTTACAGTATTTTCCATCAGGAAGCAAATTCGGATGTCTTTACACAACAAGCAGACTTCCAAAGTCACTCGTTTCGAGCATGTAAACAGCCTCGCTTACTAGCATGATGCAGTGCCAACACCTTAAAGGGACTGTTTATTGTCCCCTCTATTTGGAAAAGAAGCTATAAAAGTTCAATTATGATACAAAGATATTTATCCAAACTCTACGATACCACCATTGCTAATAATAGAAAAAAGAACATGTTTTTATTGCCAAGTGGCAAAAGCTGAGCGAGTGCTCTATGCAAATCAGCCATGTGGTTTTATGAAAGCTCTGTTGTCTACCACAGAATAACCAGTCTGAAAATAATTTTTCCTTAACTATCTGACTTTACTGGACAAGTGTATCATTTACTGCTCCATAATAAATGTTAAAAAAAGACTATATAAATGACAAATTGAAGGGTAATTGGTATATAACCATGGCTCTTCCATTTACTGGAGGCAATTTCCACATTTACAAAAGAACGTAAATGTGACAGCCTTACCTTTAATGAAACTTTATGAATACACCAATGGTAAAGACACTGCCTGAAAGCGAGTAGGCTACATCATTAACCCATTAAGTGCAAATGTCTTCATTTGAGGACAGGCTACTTTGTAATTCTTGGAGCATTTTTAATTGTCATCTAATTTTCTCTAACTATATTGTTATAATAACGTACTCTAAATTTTGTTAACCGCAAAAGTTAAGTCTCAATGTAATGAATAAAATTACATAATAGAGCGTGTTTTCTGATTTTGTTTCAAAGAAATGAATTTGGTACTTAATGGGTTAATATGGCTGGCGGTTCAATCAATGTGGCAGTGGAAACGGGTAAATGTTCAGTGGACACCCCCTGTACATTGAGAGTACAGTGTACAGACTATAAAGACACTAGAGGATGTAAAAGAATGTGGTCTTTGTCGTTACCAGGAAGCCAATATCTCAGCATAGTAACAATGCACATAAAAGGGTTAATGCCAAATGGGACGAGTGGACTTTGTAAGAAGGTTCACGTAGAACAAACCTATTTCTTGCTAAAGATCAGTATTGATCTTCATAGACATGTTTTGTGAGCACTATTCTGCTCCCTGGCTCCTGGACTGCTACCAGACTCTGAAATGTGCTCACCTCCTCGTCTGAAGAGTCCTGCTCGTACTCATCTATCAGGGCATCCCTGCGGGGCTGCCTCTGAAATGTGCTCACCTCCTCGTCTGAAGAGTCCTGCTCGTACTCGTCTCCCAGGGCAGCACTGCCGGGCTGCCTCTCCAGCTTTTCATTCTCCCCTTCTGCCTGCACCTTCTTTTTTGGGCCAGACTTCTGGCTCTATAGAAGTAAAAAAAAACACAAATTCAGCAAAAAATGCATTAAAAAAAAATAACTCTTAAAGGTTTTGCAAGTGTACATGGCTGAACAGTTAGCTGTGACTGCTGCAGTACAGTGTATTCAAAATTGCTGTTCAGTCAATAGAGTTGTATTGCTGGTCATGGGCATATTCAATAAAGGTCATGAACAGCTGATTTACTGAACAGTGCAACGAATGAGGTTCTGGTGGAAGAATGGAGTTGGGTTATAAAGTGTTACAGCACAGCATCTCACAATGTTAACTGGTTCAGTCCGGTTACCGTATTAAATGGGAGGCTATAGATAAATTATCCAGATGAAGTGCTAGCCAACATCCAAATCCTTCCACTGTACACTTCTGAAACAAGTCTGACTGGACTGGACTAAGCTAAGCATGGAACAGGGAAGCTGGGATGTGTGTGGCTTAAGGCTGACAAACATTAGTTAACATTAACAATGTATGCAAAATAACCAAACAAGAGGAGACCAGGGAAGCCCTACTGGCCAGTAAGAAGACAGTATATTAAAAGAAAGGAGGTAATATTCCACATTTTCAATAAAATGGACCTTCCTTCAACTTCTTTGGGCACCCACAGCCACATACAGCATATCTGCTGTGCACATTTCTTCAGCTGTGGCATGTCTGCTCTCCTACCAACTTATGGGTGCAAATCTCTCGGCTCCCAGACATTTTTAACTACTGTACATGCCTTTTGTGTAACACAGTATAGTGACATCTAAATTTCTTTTAATTATTTCCTGTGTACTCTAAAATGTGTGAAGCTGCATCTAATTTGAAACATGCTATCCATTCAGCTGTTCCTGTTTTTTCGATATAAATTAAACATTTTTATATTGTAACGTAAAGAATGAAGGAAAGAAAGCCTAAATGAAACACACAATTTCTTCTATATTTAGAATGTATAGATCAGTATATTTAACCATCAATTTCTGATATCAAAGATTATATTTTTGATATCAGTAATAGTTACATTTTTGATATCTAAAATAAAAAAAATACCTAACAATTCAATTATTGTTTTTATTTTGGAAGGTAACACTGAAGTGTAATGAATGGAATGGCACTAAAGGAGTTTTAGAATTCAGTCAATCGTCATCGAGCATTCATTTGACAAACTCACAGCACTCCTTTCGGAAGCATAATTAGCCTCTGTTGCCATAAGAGGTGTCTTTAATGATGAGCCTGTTCTCACTGTGCTTTCTTTGATTTGAACAGGAGCCTAGGAGAGCGGGGCGAGCTGGGTCTGCAGGATCGCTTTCCTGCGTGGGCTCAGGGAAAAGAAAGAACACCTTCCTGGAAATCTGAGCCCCCCTGCTCTCCCACTCTGCAGCAGCACATTCAACAAGGGATTAAAAAGAGAAAACCGCTCCCTTTGGGACGATAACATTCGCACCGTGACAAATTAAGGTCTGTCTTGTGCAAAACCTAAGAAAATACTTAATTCAAACTACTTGTGAATAAAGGAAGTGAGGAATGGATTAAAAAAAAAAAAACCTGGAAGAGAACACTGTTTCCTGTAATGGATTTGATTACCAGAACATGGTGGGTTTAAGGGTGAGGTTTATTTCCGAGTTTATTTTTCCCCCCTTCTCTCTTGGTGGTAAACCCAGTCCTAAAACATTTGGAAAAAGTTGCTTACCCTGTTATAACCCCCCAAAAAGATATATTTTCCCCTGAATTATGCTAAACTTCAGCTGGACGACCTGTTTGTTTTAAGTAATAAAAGCTATGGCGCTGTAGAATTACAGGTCTTGTTATTTCATTTCTTTATTATTACTGGGACAAACACAGGATTTTCATGTTCGGACAATGCGTAACACGCGTAACAAGTAGAAAAATATCCCAGGAGTAAAGAATATGTGGTGTAGGCCTTACTTTACCCCCAGTGAATTAACTGCAAAACAAAGGATGCCAAATAGCAGTTCAAGTGAAACATTGTTTTGTTTATTCCTGAAATAAAGTATATAAAAGATGACAGCGCATTTTATTTAAAATAGAAAAGAATAAGGTACTGCACGCAAGCAATACAAATGTCCATTATAAATACCATATGGGAGATACTGAAATTGAAGAAAGAATCTGAAAAAGATCTAGGAGACCTACTACAAACAAACACAAACTTTTGACAAAGTCCCGCATAAAAGATTAATTCTCAAGCTGAACGCAGTAGGGATTCAAGGAAATGCATGCACATGGATTAGGGAGTGGTTAACATGCAGAAAACAGAAAGTACTGATTAGAGGAGAAACCTCAAAATGGAGCGAGGTAACCAGTGGTGTACCACAGGGATCAGTATTAGGTCCTCTGCTATTCCTAATCTACAGTAATGATTTAGATTCTGGTATAGTAAGCAAACTTGTTAAATTTGCAGACGACACAAAAATAGGAGGAGTGGCAAACACTGTTGCAGCAGCAAAGGTCATTCAAAATTATCTAGATAGCATTCAGAACTGGGCAGACACATGGCAAATGACATTTAATAGAGAAAAGTGTAAAGTACTGCACGCAGGCAATAAAAATGTGCATTATAAATATCATATGGGAGATACTGAAATTGAAGGAGGAATCTATGAAAAAGACCTAGGAGTTTATGCTGACTCAGAAATGTCTTCATCTAGACAATGTGGGGAAGCTATAAAAAAGGCCAACAAGATGCTCGGATATATAGTGAAAAGTGTTGAATTTAAATCAAGGGAAGTAATGTTAAAACTTTACAATGCATTAGTAAGACCTCATCTAGAATATTGTGTTCAGTTCTGGTCACCTTGTTACAAAAAGGGTATTGCTGCTCTAGAAAGAGTGCAAAGAAGAGCAACCAGAAATATTCCTGGTTTAAAAGGCATGTCGTATGCAGACAGGCTAAAAGAAATGAATAAAGAAGACTACGTTGCGATCTGATTCAAGCATTCAAAATTCTAAAAGGTATTGACAATGTCCACCCAGGGGACTTTTTCCACCTGAAGAAAGAAACAAGGACCAGGGGTCACAAATGGAGATTAGATAAAGGGGCATTTAGAATAGAGAATTGTGGGAGTCTGGAACCAACTCCTCAATAATGTTGTTGAAGCTGACACCCTGAGATCCTTCAAGAAGCTGCTTGATGAGATTCTGGGATCAATAAGCTACTAACAACCAAACGAGCAAGATGGGCTGAATGGCCTCCTCTCGTTTGTAACCTTTCTTATATTCTTATTTATTTTTTTAAACCTTTTTTTCATTCCTTGCCATTTCTTCACAGTAAAGTAATAACATGAGGTTCACATGTGCCCTTTTGTAGCTGAACAACCAAATGAAAACTGAAATTTAACTTTAAACACTTCAAATAAAACAAAACGTGGAAATGGTGTTGTAAAATAAAGGGGAAAAAAACTCACCATTTTGGTTCTCTTTTATTACATTCCACATACAAAGTCGCAACAAAAAATATTTAATATATACAATCTATATAAAAATCACTACACAACATTTCCAGCAAGTTGGGCACTGTTTAAGCGACGCAATCGAATGACTTGTGCTTGCCTTTTTTCTGTCTCATGAGATTCTGACTCTCTCTAAAGCAGCACAACGCTTTTTTGACCCAGATGGCTTTCTATAGTCAGATCACTATGTGCGCGTGCGCATAATCTGGTTTGTTTACTTTTTGCTGTCTAAAACTTTTAAATAGAGGCTCAAGAGCTGGTGTGTTGATTCTGTGTTTTTATATATATATATTAATCTCACATATCACACAGAGCACTTTTTTCATTTGCCGTGTCTCGCAATTTCTAGTGAGGCGGTAATAAGTGCAAGGTATTTTGTCATGTGTAGTGAATACAAACATCTGATTTTTGTATTCAAATACAAAAAATATTTGTTTGAATATTCATATATTATTCCCAGCACTAATTATTATTATTATTCTTCATACCATATAACCTGGTCTAATATTAATGAACTGATTCGGCATCTTGGAGCGCTAGCAGCGGAAGACTGCAAACACAATGCTAAAGAAAAAAAGCTACAGTGCAGTTACCCAACTTAGTGTCCCAGTGCTAATAACACAGACACGTTGGATAGAGGTCTTATTCCTGATCCTCAGTCATACTGATTTGCAAGTCTAATGAGTGCAGAAAGTAGAGGCAGAGCCTGCATGGTGTGCTACCCACTCCAGACCAAAATACACCCTGTTGGCGACAAGATACGGCTGCCAAAAATCTTATCACATTGTTAAACAAAAAATACTCAAATGACAGCGCTCTAAGGGTTACAGAAGGACAGCTATTACAGCATGAAGGGAAGAAAGTCGAAATTATTATTATTTATTTCTTAGCAGACGCCCTTATCCAGGCCAACTTACAATTGTTACAAGATATCACATTATTTTTACATAATATTACATTATTATTTTTTACATACAATTACCCATTTATACAGTTGGGTTTTTACTGGAGCAATTTTAGGTAAAGTACCTTGCTCAAGGGTACAGCAGCAATGTCCCCCACCGGGGATTGAACCCACGACCCTCCGGTCAGGAGTCCAGAGCCCTAACCACTACTCCACACTGCTGCCCTCAATCCCAGAACTGGTGTCATTGCCTACTGTGCAGTAATGTTTCAGCACACATCATCTGCAAAGAGAAAACTGCTCAAACTGGAGAGTCTAATCAGTTACACATACACTCACTAAAAGTACAGTAGTACACTATCATTTTCTAATAATAATTCATTCTTCATTTTATCATTGGAACAGAGACTTTTAAAACCTGATCAAGATACGTGATCAAACAAATACATAAAAGAATTAGTGTGCATAAAAATCCTTTTATGAAGTCATGGTTATCAGTGTGGGGGCTGCAGCTGTTATTTTAGACCACAAGGAGGGCAGCTGTGTGCCAAGTGTACTATGAAATTAAAACAAGAGAATTAAAATACAAAACCGGCAAAAGAAACGAGACAACTCCCTGCAAGTCAAATTTATAACCTGCTCTTTGCTGCAATGTCATACTTTTATTTCCCTTGCTGGTTCTGGAGGTTTGTGCAATCAGAGAACAATAAAATACATCAGGTCAGACTTCATCACCCCCAATAGTCAGGTTGCAAATGGTCAAACCAAGCTTTAACCAGGTGCAAGAAGGATATGCAATAGTGCCACCTGCTGACTGAGATGGATATCTGCTTTTAACTTTGTCAGATAGACGCTCTTCTCAGCTTTGCGCCTCTTTTCCACTGTACAGCTGAGCCGCTCCAGAGCCGCACCGAGCCCTCACGGTGCGGTTAAGGAGAGCCTGGGTTGTTTTTCCACTGCAGAGCCGAGCCCTGCTACTGACGTCACACGCAACGAAGGACAGTTGTACTAATTAACTCAGTTTGCCAAAAGATGCGCAAACAAATGGTGTTCAAAAATTAATAGACCAACGGTACAGCTGTATCTTGTATCTCACGACTGAGCAGCGGAAGCTAATGGCTGAGATACTACCTCTACTACAGCCATTCGAACTGGCTACAGTACTTTTGGAGTGTAGAGAAAAACATTATGGCTAGTTCTTTGTACCCACTTGCAACAGGGATAAAACACAGACTGACTGAAGTTCCTGATGAAAGGGAGACATCGTCTTCTTCAAATTCAACTGATTTGCTTAGTCCAGTTACACAGAGGTTGAGAGATAAGCTAGTGCGTAATTTGCCTCAGCGATTTTGTTTACATCAGCTGAATGACCCAAGTAATGAGGTTATGCCACTGCTTTTTGTGTCATTTCTTGACCCCCCATTTCGCCATCTGGATTTCCTATCCGAACAAGTCAAAGCCTGCGTGTGTGAAGCACTGTCTTCCAAACTAGTGAGGCTGGTGGAGGAATACCTCAAAAATGATAGAAATCGTGCCTGTACAAGTGAGTGCAGCACAGAGGACTTACCTGTTAAAAAGAAAACGAAGACCGAACAAGCAATGGAATTGTTACTTCGTTGACGGCAAGAAACACACACTACTTCCAAGGAAACATTACTCCAACAAGAGATGACGATGTATGCTTCTGAAACTCCATTAAAACATCAGAGAAGATCCCCTGATTTGGTGGAAAAATAACCAGACACGCTTTCCCAACCTGGCAGCCTTGGCAAAGAGCATGTTACGTATCCCTGCAACATCGGTCCCGAGCGAGCGTGTGTGCAGCAAAGCAGGGATGCTTGTGAACAAACTCTGTTCTTCTTTGAAACCAGAGAATGTGAATGCCATAATATTTCTGAATAAAAACAGAAAATAAGCTCTGGAGAGAGCACAGACTTTGTTGCGTTGGACTTAATAAATAGTTATTCTTGTGTTCCCCGTTGGAGTTTTTTTTTCCCTCTAATCCGGTTGCTGTCAAGACATCTTAAGGTAAGACAGTAATATTTTTAATGTTTTATTAACTTTTTGCGGGGAACCTCACCGACAGTGTGACTAGACATAAATAATTAAAAATGACGTTCAACTGTGGAAACGTTTATTTTCGTGATTAGATTTGAGGAAAATATACAGTATTTACTGATTATTTACACATTTCTTTTGCGTTATGAAAAAATGATGCATCGGGTCTTTATGAAAACGATACATACAACTACCGCAGCTGTAGATCCATACATACAACTAAAGCTCTCGTTGCGCTTGTGGAAATTCTTTTTTTTAGGCCCCCCAGCAAAAAAAACTAGAAAAAACAACAACTATCCTTAAACAGGATATCTTTGGCAAATCATATTTTTAAAACCTTCTTTTTTTCCTTCCAGCATAACGAATTGAACTGAATTAAGTCGATATAAAATCAGTAAAATGTGTGGATTATAAAGAAATTCCTAAATATGCTATAGTGATCTCAGTTAACGCAGGCAGGTGCATCACACAAGACGAGGCAATCCACACACAGATGGAGGGCGGGCGCGAACCCAGGACCTGTTGCGCTACAGCATAGTGCCAATACCCCTGTACAAAAGAGCCGGCTACCTTGCAAGGAGCATATATCGGGCTTATGTCTTTGTGTGATTTTTTCCTGTGCTCTTGTCTCACCTGAAATAGTTTTCAGTAGTTTATTTAATTTTTTATTAAAACAGCTTTGTGTGAATGCCAATTTACCCTAAGCATGGCACTGTGTTTACATTTTGAATGCAATCCTGGAATTTAGCATAATCTTTCCTTTCCAGCTGGGTACAGTAGCAGCAAGTTACACCTAACAGGTTCTGTGGGTTCACCTATTTGTTTTCACAAGAGAGACTATGTTTGCATTCAAATTGCCCGCGAGCTAAGAGTGCAGGCTGCCTGCGGCAGTATATGAAGCTGCTTTGTGGCTACTGTCTGTGACCTAACATTCTTAACATTGGTAAAGTAACAAAACTAACTTGTTCATTAAAATACCTAGACCAGATAATGCAGTTTTAAAAGGTGCTGTGTTCGAGCTGAGAATGGCGGATCTAGAGGTTATGGTTGTGTTTTTCTTCATTTTTGTTCTTCATATATTACTGAATTATGTAGACAGCAGTAATTTGGATCTAATGAGCAAGATAGTCTGCCTTAGACGCCTCAACGTGATGATGAAAATCATTAACCCCGCCTCTGGTCCTGATCGGCTGCCAGCCAGATTCAGATGTGTTGTGAGGCCGGAGTTTCACGTGCCAGTGGAAAAGGAGTATTATCGTGGACACTTGTGGTTTGTGTTAATAAGGAACTTACCTTCGACTGCTGTTTGCTCGGCTTCCCTTTATCTTGTCCCTGTGGTGGTGTTTCTATACCACTCTTCACTTCAGCACTAGAGCTCATTTCTGCCTCTTTGTCCTCCTCCTCCTCATCATCATCGTCATCCTCACTGTCACTCCCAGAGTCCTCCAGCCCAGAGTACACGCTCTCCTCACTGTCTGTCAGGTCCTCATCATCATCCACATCTGGACCAGCCTCATCATTAAACAGGAGGAGCTAGAATGAAAGGCAGGAACAATTTATTAAGGGACAGAGTTGTGGGTGTGACCCTCCTGTTTAAAAAACAATAATAAAACATTAGTCATACAAACAGGTAAAGTCTTGTTCTGATTTTCTTGGTAAAAATATTCAAACAAACACTTAATAAATGTAACAAAAAAGCATATATTGAGGCACATAAATGTATATAGAACTATTAAAAAGATAGCAAGCAGATGTCTGAATTAAATAACATCTGCTGTACAGAACAGTTGTTCCACCTTTTTTCGAAGGCAAGGTCTACTTTTACTCCTGAAAGATTTATTTAGATTTTTTCCCCCCAGAATTAAAGGATGTTAGATTGTTTGTTTGCAATTTGAAACATGAGAAATCCATGCTGGTCACAGCATTCATCCAAGCCTGAAATGTTTCTATAAGTCTGACATACAGACAGATGCATTCATTTACTCCCAGATTCCAGGACTTGTATTAGACTGACATTTCATTTCCCCCAATTTTGATGAAACTTGCCAAGAAGGCCATTCTTCAGCACATGTGATTCAAGTGTATATTTGGACCTGGAGGCCCTCTGTCTCTTCCCTCCTTCCTCTATGATTTCATTATGTAAACATCTGTCCGTTTATCAGCATTGCATTTCCATACGGTGGATGTACTGTAGTCGGTCAGGGTGAAGATCGTTTTTAAAACTGATAGACACACATGTTGGATCTACAGCTGCGGTGGGAGATACATGTTACCGACATCCAGTAGCTGTTAACTTAAACAAGGTAACCTGCTACTGCCTGGAGTAAGGTGATCAACACGTCATACATGCGCAGTGACTAGAACTTTGAAGCTTTTAGATTATCTTTAGGATTCGGTTAGCGTTGTCATCTGTGCCCGTTTTCCCTCGATCGTCCAGGGCCCAGGAATTCAATATACCTTCTCAGGACTATAACTGCCAGCACCATAAATTGAGCATACGTTAGATAAATCCGGATACGATATCACTGCAACAGACGCACAATATGAATTGGTTGCCAATACTATAGTAGTGATATTATCAGTGTTTCCTATTGGATAAATATAGGATTTCAAAAGAGAACACACTTTTCACAACTCCTCCCCCCTCCACTTGGAGTTTTTTTTTTTTTTTTTTGTACCTCATATGCGGCAACTTTACATTATTCAGTCATGTCAAAACTGGCCAAGTACATTATAATAATTTCTGCCTTATCGGCGATGCGATAAGTTATCGCATTTACATAGCTGCTGGTGTAACACAATCACGTCATTACCGATAGCTGTACACATTAAGACTGAGAGCTGATGGATGCAAAGACAACGGCAACTTATCAAAAAATGCCAAACTGTACTAAAATATTTTCACAGTACCAGTGATTAAGAACACTAACCTGTTCAATGTCTTGAACTGCTTCTTCCTCCGGGGCCGGTCTTTTTAATTTGTCGGTTGTTTTACTTTTCGCTTTGCCGCTCATGCTGCCGTTTCGATTAGTTTTAGATGCTAGCAACATGTTTGCTGTAAAACCATGTGGAACACACGCTGGTCACAGTTCACAGTTCACAAGTCACAGGTCGACTTTGAAAAGTACAAGATTTTTTTTTTAAACAAAGTTTTTATTTTTATTTTATTTAAACTTAAATAAATAGTTACTTCAAAAATAGATGTATTTAATAATATATGTATTGACGTGTACGCGTACTTTAAACGGGGTTAAGGGTCAAAGGTTCGCAATGTATACGTTTTAAAAAATATAGTAGTTTTTTTTGCTGAAAACTTCAGTGTGTTTTATTGTTTTCAATTTAATTTTAAACGTGAAAAAATAAAAATAAGTGTTTTGTTTTTGTTTTTTTTTGCTAATAAAAAATGGTTTATTTTGAGTTGTTCGTGCTGATGTCACAAGATGGCGACTGCTATGCCACTGTGTAATGTTGCCTCTACGCAGTTTGTAAAAATGTCAGATTAGTTATAATTAAGATTCGGGGTGGACGCCGATAAGAAATCGCGTTATTGAAAGACAAAAAGAAAAAGGGAAGATCGATTTATTAAGCGCAGTATTGACACGGGCAGCGGTGTATCCTAATATCTGTTTATGTCTATTGTTATTGTGATCTCTTGGGTCCTGATTTGAATAGGAAATTGGGAATAATAATAATAATTATTATTATTATTTGAATTAAATGGAAATGGACTTGCATAGCGGCGGCGCAGGACCTGTTTCTGGAGGGATTTTGGGCAGTGGTAGCAATGTCCCCGCCTTCCTAACAAAGCTTTGGACTTTGGTGGAAGATCCAGACACCGATCCACTGATCTGTTGGAGTCCGGTGAGTAAACGAGGCCGACCGACCTCCTGAGTTCATTCTTCTTCTTTTTTTTTTTTTTACACAGTCTTAATTTATAATATAAATCTAAATCCAGACTTTCGAATTTTTACGTTAGTTTGTATTCAGTTTTACTGCTTTCTGTGACACCATATTTTATTTTGATTTGATTCACTTTTCCTGCGTAAATAAAACTCAAGTGCAATACTGGTACAGTAGTTATTGTTCCCATTAAAATGTTATTACAATTGGGTCATTCAGGTAATTTTTCTTTGTCAGATTTAAACGGGTTATCATGTATTAACTGAGAGCAGGCTGCTTTGCAGTGGGATGAGAGTTCATGTCATGGAGAGTTTTCAATGAGTTGCACTGTACCTCAAAACCAGAAATAATACTGTTTACAAATTATTATTATTATTATTATTATTATTATTATTATTATTATTATTATAAGTTATCACTGTAGGACACTACCCTCTTTCGTTATGTCCAGTTGTTGTCAAAGAGTAACTGAGGATTCAGAGGCTTTCAACGAAATTTCAAAAGGAGGTGTGGCTGCAGCGACACGAGAGAAGGCAATGCTTGTGTACTTTGACAGGAAGCCGAGTCACTGTCGGTTTCAGAGATCATACATTCACTTAAAACTTAGATCTCACCACTGGTTTATTTACCATAATAAAAAGATTGCTAAACCGAATGTACCCCTTTGGGCCTAGTCCATGTCTTTTGGAAACCTCCACAAAATAGTGTCCTAACCGTGTGTCTACAGAATTAGAGTACCACCGGATTGAGTTTCGTGAAAATGGCAGACGAATGGCCAAATGTTGTTATAAACAGGCTCACGATATTTTAAATAACTTGGGGTGAATGTTTATTCATACCAATTTTCGTCACAGTTGTGTGACCTGTCCCGTTGACAAGTCTGCTGTAAACCTTTAGTATTTCCTTCTCACCAGGGGCATGCATTCCCTCACGGAGAGCAAAAAAACAGCTTTTATTCATTTTATTTTTATTTGCTCTTAAACTCTGAGAGTCTAGCATTTAGAGATCATCACCACAGCCGTGGGGGCTTTCCATTAACTGGTTTATCATGACTATTGTGACCAATCGGTAGCTAAACATCTCCTACTACCTGCTGAAGTGCCCCAGCATAAAAATATCCTATGCCTCTGAAAATGCTATTCCCTTGTGATAAAGAAGAGTACTACTATATTCCATTTCAGAGCTTGTGATAGTCACAGCACATAGCAGTATTGTATATGTAATAATATAGATTGTAGTAAACTTATGCTGGTAAATTCAAGAGCAAACAATTAGCAACCTATGCGCTGGTGTGTCTAATATTAAACTACTGTACCAGTGCCACAATGGGATTACTACAGTACAGCCACAGTTATGGCTCACACAAACTTAACTGTCAACAACCCAATCATTTTTTCAGGATCTATGCGTTTGGGTCATGTTGCTAGGTAGAAGTACAAAACCACTGTTCTAATTAAAAGTTTTAATTAGTTACTCTGTCATTTTGAATGTTAAACGCAAGCTTTCAGACTCTTGACTGACCTCCTCTCGACCCAGAAGAGTGTACGTGGAGAAAGTGAAAATAGAGGTTAAAGTTATCAATCTTTGAAATATGAAAACGTCACAGCAATACTGCTTCACTGTTTTCGTAATAGCTGTACATCTCTATGAATTCTTATTCCCACCCCCCCGAGCCATTGGTTTGTCAACATTCAGACTGAACCCGCCTCTGGGATCCGTAACAAACAGCTGTTGGTTAGAAAGCAGAGTAAACTTATAAGAAATGAAAAGTTTACAAACGAGGAGGCCATTCTGCCCATCTTGCTTTTTTGGTTGTTAGTAGCTTATTCATCTCAGAGTCTCATCAAGCAGCTTCTTGAAATATCCCAGGGTGTCAGCTTCAACAACATTACTGGGGAGTTGGTTCCAGAACCTCACAATTCTCTGTGTAAAAAAGTGCCTCCTATTTTCTGTTCTGAATGCCCCTTTATCTAATCTCCATTTGTGACCCCTGGTCCTTGTTTCTTTTTTCAGGTCAAAAAAGTCCCATGGGTTGACATTGTCAGTACTTTTTAGAATTCTGAATGCTTGAATCAGATCGGAGTGTAGTCTTCTTTGTTCAAGACGGAATAGATTCAATTCTTTTAGCCTGTCTGCATATCACATGCCTTTTAAACCTGGAATAATTCTGGTCGCTCTTCTTTGCACTCTTTCTAGAGCAGCAATATCCTTTTTGTAGCAAGGTCTTACTAATGCATTGTAAAGTTTTAACATTACATCCCTTGAAGACATTTCTGAGTCAACATAAACTCCTAGATATTTTTCATAGATTCCTTCTTCAATTTCAGTGTCTCCCATATAGTATTTATAATGCACATTTTTATTGCCTGCGTGCAGTACCTTACACTTTTCTCTATTAAATGTCATTTGCCATGTGTCTGCCCAGTTCTGAATACTGTCTAGTTCGTTTTGAATGACCATTGCTGCTGCAACAGTGTTTGCCACTCCTCCTATTTTTGTGTCATCTGCAAATTTAACAAGTTTGCTTACTATACCAGAATCTAAGTCACTAATGTAGATTAGGAATAGCAGAGGACCTAATACTGATCCCTGTGGTACTCCACTGGTTACCTCGCTCCATTTTGAGGTTTCTCCTCTAATCAGTACTTTCTGTTTTCTACATGCTAACCACTCCCTAATCCATGTGCATGCATTTCCTTGAATCCCTACTGCGTTCAGTTTGAGAATTGATCTTTTATGCTGAACTTTGTCACAAGCTTTCTGGAAATCTAAATAGACCATGTCATATGCTTTGCAATTATCCATTGCTAATGTTGTATCCTCAAAAAAATCAAGCAGGTTAGTAAGATACGATCTCCCTTTCTGAAAACCATGTTCACTGTCTCCCACGATACTGGTACTATATAGGTAATTTTCCATTTTGGATCTTATTATAATTTTACATATAATGGGAGTCAGGCTTATTGGTCTGTAGTTACCTGGTTCAGTTTTGTCTCCCTTTTTGTGGATTGGTATTACGTTTGCAATTCTCCAGTCTGTCAAGAGACTGTTGCATGATCTTGGTTAGCGGTTTGTAAATAACTACTTTCATTTCTTTGAGTACTATTTGGAGGATCTCCTCTGGCCCAGGGGATTTGTTTATTTTAAGAGCTCCCTTTAACACTTCTGCCTCTGTAATGCTAAAGTTATTTAAAACTGGATAGGAACAGGTCGAAATATGGGGAATGTTGTCTATATCCTCCTTTGTAAAAACTTGAATGTTGTTCTGCTGTTATAATATTGGAATTTCTTTTGGAATTGGTTTTAGGCCCCTTGGCAATATTGATTTCTATCTCTCTCTTTGCCTTTCTAACTTCCTTTTTGACTTGCATTTGCAGTTCCAAGTACTTTTTCTGTGTACTTTCTTCTTGGTCCCTTTTAAACTTTCTGTAAAGTGCCTTTTTTGGTGACATTTTTTTATAATTGATCCATTAAACCATTTTTACCATTTTGTTTTAGATTTAGATTTGTCTACTTTTGGGATGTAATTGTTTTGCGCCCTAGTACTACATTTTTTAAAAATAGCCGTTCTTTTTCTGTGGGTGTTTTCTCTATTTTACTCCAATCTACTTTGGTTAGTCTCTGTTTCATTCCTTCATAGTTTGCCTTTTTAAAATTGTAAGCATTAGCGTTAGTCGTACTTTTAGGGTGTTAAAAAGCATTTCAAATGAGTCCATGTTGTGGTCTGAGTTTACTAATGGTTCTCTAACCTCTGTTTTAGTTATTCCGTCTTCGTTATTTGAAAAGACTAAGTCAAGGCATGCCTCCCCTCTAGTCGGTGCCTTGACAAATTGCGTTGGGAAGCTGTCATTTGTCATTTCTACCATTTCAGTTTTGACTGTCGTGCTCTCCACCGGGTTTTCCCATTTTATACGGGGGAAGTTGAAATCCCCCATTAGTATGGCTTCTCCTTTGCTACACGCATTTCTAATGTCGTTGTATAACAGATTATTTTGCTCAGTATCTGAATTTGGTGGTCTATAAAATGCCCCTGTTATGCCGTTTGAATTTTTGTCCATTACTCTGACCCATATTGATTCCGTGTTGTTTTTTTCTTCCAGATTTCACACCTGGGCTTCAAGACTATTTTTGATGTATAGCGCTACCCCTCCGCCTCTTCTGTCCTGCCTGTCTTTCAAGCGTATACCCACTAATATTATATTTGTCTCCATCAATCTCGGATAACCAAGTTTCTGTAACGCCTATCGCATCGTAGTTACTTGTTAGTGCAGTAGCTTCAAGTTCTAACATTTTGTTTTTGAGACTTCTAGCATTTAAATAAATACATTTAATGGCTATCTTACCTGAGCTGTTGCCATTGTTTTGATGTTGTTTCCCTTCTGTTTTTTTTTGTTGATTTCTCCCCCCTTCCTTTCTAGTTTTAAATGCTTCTGAACCTCTTCGAAGATCCTTTCTCCGAGTAGATTGGTTCCCTTTTTATTTACGTGCAGTCTGTCCCGCCTATATAGATAGTCCTTGTTGTAGAATGTGGTCCAATGTTCAAGGAAGGTGAAGCCTTCCTGTGTGCACCACAATTTCAGCCATGCATTTAGATTATTTATTTCAAGCTGTCCGTATGGTGCTTTGCAAGGTGCCAGCAGTATCCTGGAAAATACCACAGTTTTGGTCTTGTCTTTTAATTTCCTTCCTAGCTCTCTGAATTTGTTTGGCAGGGATCTTGGTCTGTCTCCTCCAATGTTGTTTGTGATGACTACCACTAGGTCGTCTCCTGTTCGTTCTGGGAGCCTGTCCGCGTTCTCAGTGATGTGCGTGACAAAGGCTCCCGGAAGGCAGCACACTGTTGTTGTAAGGGGGTCCAGACTGTGCACTGAACTTGCTGTGTTTCACAATGTGGAGTCCCTGACAATCATGACTTTTTTTTTTTGGCCAGCACTGTTTATGGGGTCCTGGATGTTGTTCCTCTCGTTCTCTTGATGCTGGTTTTGATCATCTAAACTTTTGAAGTGGGTCATTTGTTTCATGTTTTGATTTCTGCTGGTTGTGTTTGACTGTTTTTTCTTTTTTTCCCCTGCCTATCTGAACCCAGCTATTTCGACCTTGTTCTATCTCCCTGGTGGTTTTCTGTCTGTTAGGGGTGCAAACTGCCAAGAATATCGGGTGCGCCAGCTCCTCAAACTCCTGTTGCTCTGTCATTTCGTGCAGCTCCATTTCTAGCATACTTGCTTGTTGAAGCAAGTACTGGATCTTGCAGCACTCCATGCAACTGCAATGCAATATTATATTATTATTATTATTATTATTATTATTTATTTCTTAGCAGACGCCCTTATCCAGGGCGACTTACAATTGTAAGCAAATACATTTCAAGTGTTACAGTACAGGTAATACAATAAGAGCAAGATAAATACAATGACAAGTTCAAGCAAGTACAAGTGTGACAAAATACAATTCAATACAGCAGATAAGTGACAGTGATAGTTACATCAAGATATGATTAAATACCAAATACTACAGTTTAAACATATGGCAGGTTACAGTACTCTGAAGTACAGGATTAAATGCAGTAAAGTAGGGGGCAGGTAAGAGTAAGTAAAGCAAATTTAAGGAAGGGTGAAGGTGTCCCAGGGGAAACAGAGGAGTTCTACAGGTGCTGTCTGAAGAGGTGAGTCTTAAGGAGGCGCGAATGTGGTCAGGGACTGGGCGGTCCTGACATCTGTAGGTAGGTCATTCCACCACTGCGGAGCGAGGGTGGAGAAGGAGCTGGCTCTGGAGGCAGGGGAGCGAGAGGAGGTAGAGCCAGTCTTCTAGTGCCGGGCGGAGCGGAGAGGTCGAGTGGGGGTGTAGGGAGAGATGAGGGTCTGGAGGTAGCTGGGTGCAGTCTGGTCAAGGCATCTGTAGGCTAGTACAAGAGTCTTGAACTGGATGCGGGCGGTGATCGGTAGCCAGTGGAGTGAGCGGAGTAGTGGAGTTGCGTGGGAGAAGCGAGGCAGAGAGAACACCAGGCGGGCAGCAGAGTTCTGGATGAGCTGGAGCGGACGGGTGGCGGCCGCAGGGAGGCCAGCCAGGAGGGAGTTGCAGTAGTCTAGGCGGGAGAGTACCAAGGCCTGGACCAGGAGCTGGGTGGCGTAGTTGGTGAGGAAGGGTCGGATTCTTCGTATGCAGGTGTCTTTTGAGACTGGGTAAAGTAGGGCAGTCAGACAAAAAACGAGAATGCTACACAACAGGTTAGAAACTGTGCGTTGTTAAATATGACGAAATGTGACTGGAAATGAAACCAAGACAAACTTAAGTATGGCGAAAGAAAAAAACGAGCTGACAGAGGAGGGAAGTGTTAATGACCCGAGGTAGAAAACATTTTGTTTTGAATGGAGTACCTTGAATGACTTTAATACATACTTTAACGTGTTCTACATGTCGGTGCAACGCAGTGGTACACTTGAAAAGTATGTGTGTGGTTATGCAGGGTTCAAAACTAACAACATTTTGATACTAGTCCAAAGGACTAGTACCTTTTGAAACTGCTAGTCCTTATGTGAATTGCCTAAGTTGGAATCAGCAACAGTTGCAGTCCCTAATAATATTAGGCTTAAATTGTGTTTTCCTAAAAAATAAACACTGTTCTAAATTTAGAATTAACAAAGGCATCTTAATAAATGGTCCTACAGATCGATCAATCCCGTCTACAACTCGTTATTGAGCAATTACTGTACTAGTGTGTGCTGAGAAACAGACTGACAGCACAAGACGGGATGACAGAGGGAGAAATGTGAAAAAAAAAATATTTGAAACACAAAAAGGGTGTTTTCCTAAAATTGATGTCTCATAAAGGAGGGAGCAACTTTTACACCAGTGCAACCTATACAGAGATTTATTTATTTATTTATTTACAATACCTGAGACAGTTTTGCTGGTTCTGTCAAATCGCACCAATCTTATATTTAGATAGAATTTTAATATTGGGGATGTGTCTATTGCAATACAAGAATGTTGTATTCATATATTGAGGTTTATTTTTGCACTTCAGTGTGTAATATACTTGGATCACAACGTGAATCACAATACAAGATTCGGAGGATCCTGATACCTGCTTCTAGTTTAATGTCGTAACATTTCATTTATTTTTTTTTCCTTGGCAGAGTGGTAACAGCTTCCATGTGTACGATCAGGGCCACTTTGCAAAGGAGGTGCTTCCCAAATACTTCAAGCATAACAACATGGCCAGCTTCGTGCGGCAGCTCAATATGTGTAAGTGTGCTTCACCCTTCACTTCCTACCCCAACTATGCCTAGATTTTCTTACTTTGTGAAGTGCTGTCTACTTTCCATTGTTGAAATTGTCTTCATTTGTATTGTTTGTTTAACAGATGGGTTTCGCAAGGTTGTCCACATTGAGCAGGGTGGCTTAGTGAAGCCAGAAAAAGATGATACGGAATTCCAGCATGCATACTTCATCCGAGGCCAGGAGCACCTCCTGGAGAATATTAAGAGGAAGGTGACCAATGTAAGGAACAGCTATAGCATGTACAAAAACACATCTCTTTTATTTATTCATTTTTTTACATGCATTTATATTAATCTAACCTCTGTTATCTGCAGATGCAATTCTTGAAACGCAAGGGAATTTGGAAAAACCTGGTTTTGATATCGTATTTCCCTCTCTAACCTTTTGTTTTGCTGTGTGTACTTTTGTATGCTGTTGGTAAATTTGAAGCCAACTGCTCCTATCTCAAACCATTTTAGATGGGAGACCGTATGAAATGGTGACTTCATTCTGTATTTTTCAGAGTTTTATATACACATAGTGTGGTAAATGTGTTGGTGACATTAACATCTGTCCTAAGATGACTGCCATACGTTTGTGGAGTATTCTTTGAGTTGTAATATTTGGTACACCGTTTCACTACCATGTTGTTTTAACCTCTACAGTACTGGTAATATGGACGGCATGTTTGGAATATTGGGCCAGATTGTAAAAGCTGTTTACTCCTATTGTCACTAGCACTTTTTTTTTTTTTTTACTTTGATAAAAATGTTGTAAAGAGCTTTGATAATCTAGTCCAGTGTCTTTAACCTGTGATTCAACCAAAGTCCCTACTGGTGTTATCCAGTAGAAATAGCCTTTTCATTGCCACATTGGTTCAATCTCTGGCCATATTAATGATACAGGTATGTTTACAGCTTAGTTTTACTTCATGTTTACAAACATTTGATAAGATTTTGATTGGCCTCTAGTGATATATTTTATTTGTTCAGACAAAAAAAATAAGTGATCTAGTCAAGATGATTTTATAAAAGGTTAGACTTTACAGTTACCATTTAACAGAGCTATTAATGAGACTAAATGCGATCCAGAATCCTTTCTAAGCAGGTTTGCTGAGTGGGAGAGAATATATTAAATAAGGTGGCGGCTCAGTGTGTGTTTTTTTTGTTTTTTTGTTCCCGTGAGGTTTCAGTATAAAACATGACGACATCAAGATTCGCCAGGATGATGTGAGTAAATTGTTGACTGATGTCCAGATCATGAGAGGGAAGCAGGAAAACATGGACTCCAAACTCATCGCCATGAAACAGTGAGTTTCAGAAGTCTTATACGTTACACTAGTACCTGCTTTCTGTCACTGTGCATTGCACGTACGTTACACTAGTACCTGCTTTCTGTCACTGTGCATTGCAGGTACGTTACACTAGTACCTGCTTTCTGTCACTGTGCATTGCACGTACGTTACACTAGTACCTGCTTTCTGTCACTGTGCATTGCACGTACGTTACACTAGTACCTGCTTTCTGTCACTGTGCATTGCACGTACGTTACACTACCACCTGCTTTCTGTCACTGTGCATTGCACGTACGTTACACTAGTACCTGCTTTCTGTCACTGTGCATTGCATCTGGAAAGTTGCAGAGATGTCATGGCAGATGTCATCAGACAGGCCTCTCTGCAGGCTTGATGGCAGAAGTGTACATCTGGACTTGCCACACCCATTTATTCTTAGACAAGAGGGAGTTGGTCCATGTAGGTTTTGACCTGCAACACTATTTAATTGACTTTAAATGGCATTAAAAGCAGGTATAAAATATTATAGCAATGAAGCTACTCGTGGAATCGAGGTAGGTATTGATTGAGCTACCCCCGTTACAGCCAAGTGTTTTTGTCATGGATGTCACCCAACAGCCAAACATTTTAGACTTCTTTACCATACTGTCTTAAAAACACTAAAGTTATTGACAGAGTGAAAATAATATATATAATGTATAAATAAATAATTACACATGCACACACACAGACAGATCACGCTAGCTTTTCTGTTCCTGAATGCACATGCCCAAAATTTTGCGTCCCATCCATCAACTACTAAACTATTGTTAAACTCCAGGGATGTGCATTTTGGTACATTTTACAGTTTAAACTCTATGCCATATAGTAGTTTAAACAGTCTCTGTCTGTGTAGAGATATACATATGAACACACACTTTTCTCTTTGTTATATATACTAACAGTAGACCGTTCGCATGACAGAGACGGGATTCTAAGCACTGTTTGTTGCCTTCATCTACGTGTGTTTTCATGTTTTTCATCACAAAGACATTAGATTCAAATGTGTGGTTACCATGGCACGAAAAGCCTACAAATACCTTCAATGTTTGTTTTCAAACACACTTTCCCCTGACAAAGGCATGTTGGTTCCCTTGAGAAAGACATGTGCAACATATCGAAACGTTGGGCAGCTGGCTCTTTGAGCTAATAGATAGATAGATAGATCTGTCTGTCTCTATCTATCTATCTTTATCTATCTAATATATATTATCCTACCTCCATGTGGTATTTTTTCAACAGCAGACACATTTTTATAATAAATTGTTACTTTGGGTACCCTTTTAATTTAACTAATTATTGAACCTGTAGTTTATTATACTTAACCAACTTCACCACATGGTAAAATAAACTGCAATGAAAATGTCAACAGGTTGCGTAACGGTACAAACATTGTATAATACTGCCGAACGTTGTGTACATCAAACTATAAACAAGGTTTTGGCATATGTCCGTACCACATTGGTGAAGGTCCAGCCTGTATTTTACTCGGCTCCTGTTTTTCTGCACTGTGCCTAGTCTTGTTACCATGGCAGCCCCTCCTCCAGATTCCTAAGGACCACTGCTGCTTCTATAGATTATACAGTGTCTGGGGCATATATCTGCCAAGCAATCTGAATTCAGTAACTTCTGTAGCACTTCCTCATTACTGAATACTCCTTGGCAGTTACTGTATTACACATCAAATCCATAATGAATTCATTTATTAAAGAAATACAAATACATTCTTACATATATTTAGAAGTACAAAGAATAAATATTAATCATTCCTAGTCTACTCCTAAATACATACACCACCCACTCGATATATAGCGGGTGTCGGGGGCCATTATAAATCCGCTATATATCGAGGGCCGCGATATAGCGAGAGTCCCATAGAAAAACAAATAGGCTGACAAATACTGTACAACCACTCCCTCGTTTTATCAGGGGCGTCGGGGTCCAATATAAATCCTCTGTGCAACACGCTTTTTCTCATTTTTCATATAAAAAGCAGCACACCGTTTTAATTCGTACTGGTGGAGGGTAATTGCTTCTCATCAACTTAAGTCTTCAGTTACTTTCATGAATCTTCCTCTCCTTTCTCAAATGCCCAAACCCACTGCATTGAAAGAATCCATTCCCAGCACAGGAGGTTTGTTGCTAGGGAGTTGACGTCACTGCCCTGTGACTTTTGATAGTGCATTCCTTAAACTACTTCAGCAAGTAGATATTTAATTTGCTTTGTGTTATTGTGCAATGCGTGTGTATATGATAACAGTACAATATTAATGCTTTGTTTTTAATTGTTCTGAATATTTTAGTTTGTGCAGTACAAAATAAAATGAACAGTAATTCTTAGTGAAGTTGTCTATGTATAGTGCAGCTAAGGCATGCGCAGTTAGACTGTAAAAATGGGGAGCCAACTCTAAGAGCGTGATGTATCTTTGAGTCCGCAGTATAGCGAGGGGCGATATAACGAGTGGTGGGTCTACTTGCATTTATATGTCCGTGTAAAACTTTATCACTGTCGCATGTAAAATAGAGATTGCATGGGATGTTACAGTTTATCCTGCAAATGCATATTCTTCCAAATGTATTTCTAAAGTTTAGAATGTCACTAAATGTAATTGTGTGTATTGGATGTTTTCGTTGTTCTTTTGAAATAGAAATAGGGGCCTTCTATTTGACAACATGTTTAATACACGTTATACACATCCCATCCCCCATTGGAACCCATCGGCAGCAACTACACTTCTAATTTCACTGAGTGTAGCTCTCACACAGAATTTCAATAAGTTATTGCTGTTTCAGCCATGACAGGTTCTATAGAAACCAATTTAAGTACGTTTATCAGGTTTTCATCCTGTTTTAAATTTTGATTTAATGACTTGCAATATGTTTAAGTCTTTGGTGGCTACCTCTAATCAAATTGAGTGTATTTCTCTCTTTGCTCGCAAGATTGACACAGCAAGGAGTGCATGAGAAATATACCCTCTTAACTGGAGGTAGCCACCGAAGACGTACAAATGTACAACGTAACCTATGCTCTTGTTGCCAAAAGTGTTTCTTAAATACCTGAACAGAAATGTTGTATCTATCATTGATTATGTTTTCCATTATTCAGGGGGAAAAAAAACCATGAAGATTCTGGAAAATTCTGTTTTAATGTTTGCATTAAATAACTTAAGGTGGCTTTATTTAATTTTTACAGTCCACTTTTTTCTTGGTATGACCTATTTTGAATCTGGTTCAAACATCCTTTGAGACGAGGCAATAGAGCAGCAACAGCGGCTGCCTTGCTCCTCTGTGGTATCAGCACCTGTCCCAATAAACTATCCCAGAGGGAGAGCTCAGCCCAAGAGCATTGCAGTGAGGCAGGACAGATAGCACAGCTTCCTGTGCAGACTGCTTTTATGAGAATACAGTTTATAAGACAGCATAGCAGCCAGATAAAGAACGATTAAAAAATAAATAAATAAAATAATCACTTTGTGCAGTGCCAGTGAGGTTTCAAAATTATCTTTATTCAAAGAAACTGCTGCCCAAGAAGCATTCATTCAATGTGCGTCATTTCAGCAGAACACAACATGAATGCTGTATGGATTATTATAAACCTGTCAGAGTAATAGAATGGGGATGCTGTCTTCTGATTGTTTGCTGTAGAGGGCATTAATGGCCAGGAAATGCCCTCAGAATGTCCACACAACCATCACTTATAAAGTACGGTATGGTATCAATCTGCCAAAAAGAACAACTAGTATAACTGTCAGAACTAAAACAAACCCATAAAGTAATGGCTATAACAGGTCACAAAAATGAGCCCTCTATATAAAAAAAAAAAAAATACTAGGTCCATTACTGTCCAACAAACGAGAATGGTCTTCACGTACAATAAATAGTTTTCTGTATTAGTGGTGTTGGTTCGAGACAGCAGGCTGTAGACCATTAAATACATAGCCGATCACATGACCAGAAACTGACAGTCCTGTGACTTTACAGGCCCTGTGTTTGGAGGCCTGCATCACCCTTCACAAACCCAGCAGGACAGTCCTGTTGTTCAGGAGTGGGCAAGAGTGTGTGAAGACCCTCTATAGTGGTAATATGCTGTATTCTGTGCACCTTTTTGTGAAAATGCGAGGGCTTCCTAGTTAAACACTGTAACTCTAAACCTCCTGCGCCAAAGATTTAAATTGCAGTGCTTGTATTATAATTTGTATACACAGACCCATGTGTGAAATGTTTGTTTTAACACCATAATGTTTTGTGTATGTGCGCTGCTCTTGTGTTTTTAAGGAAATACTATGTCACGTTTGTTTTAATGTACCCACTGAAGGATTGTGTCTTCTAAAAACTGACACAGTTATGAATACCTTGGGAATGGAGGTTGTTTGTAAGTCTGAAATGTCTGTAACTCTGAAAATCAGTTTTAATAAATGTGCACACCTGCTATCTACACCCTTAATCTGGTGAATAATACAAGAGTACCACACAGTAATACAATACTAGTATTAAGATTTGACAGGCTTTAAAATGATACTATAGAAATGTAACTTACCATTGACATTGTAACTGGAGCAGAAACACAGGTTTAAACGTCAGGAAAACACTGGTTAACATAGCACTTGTTTTTATTTTATTTCAAACACAATGCAGTCATGCAGCTTGCTCGGGCATTCTGCATCCTTTGTTTAAAACTCAAATATTTCTAGTAAATTTGCATGTACTTGCTTTGAAATTCTTAGCCCGTCTGGATATATTTGTTGGTACAGTAATGTTGCTTTCATGATCAGCACGCCATGTCTGGTTCCATTGCACACGTTTGAGTGATTGCATACTTTCGGCTCAAAATGAGGTGTTCGGTTGACCGGTCAGTTCATAAGTTTGGTATATAGTTACACTGACCTTATTGGAAATGTATATAGTTTGCAAATATGTCTATTGGAAATTAAACTTTTCTGGGAATACGTGCAGTTTTTCCAAAGAACTGCTGTAGTGAAACACATGGAAAAAGAGCTTTTAAACAGGCCCCTGGAGAGTTGGTTTATAAGGGACAGGTGCAAGGAAAGTGTTTATAGATAGTTGTGAAGTTAGTGTAAATAAAAGCGTCTAAGATCTTTTATTAACCATTAATTAAAAAAATAAATACAGTGCTACCCTGTTATAATGCGATTGTCGGGGTCACATAATTAGGAGACAGCGTTATTTGTATTTGGCCTTCTAACGAATATTGGTATTTTTATTCCCGAAATGATTTACAATGCCCACAAGCCAAATTTAATATTGTAGCGTATGATGGAAAATGAAGGAAGGAGACACACTAAATTTGCAGGTACTCAAATCCATGGTTTATTGGGATGATTATTCCCAGCCCCTGTTAGCCTGGTATCGCGCAGCAGCTTGTCTCTCTCGGCTCTGCCCACGCTTATGTGGGCACCCTCCATGCTTTCATGTTCCCGCCTCCCCGGACATCACCCACCATTCCCAGCTGAGGCAAGCTTACCGCTTCCCTGCAAACAAACAGGGTCCGCAGACCAGTCCTGCAACAGTATAAATCCCGGGTCTTTACAATATATACAGTACAATAGAAACCGCTATTCCACCAGTTTAAAGCTTACACCACTCTTTTTTAAATTGTATGTTTCTTTTTATAAATTTTGTAAACACCACAGAATCCAAGGACATTTATACACACTTGTATTGTTTTGTAACATTTAATGGACAGCTTTATAAGTAGGGGTCTACCTAAATCGCGATTTCGTGGAAATCTCATAAATACAGTAACGTTAAACAATGGAAAAACAACAAAATGTAAAAACAACAAGAAAACTAAATTGGTGTTTGTAGGTTGGTTTGGTTTTTGGTTTCTATTACAATTTAGCATAATTAATGATAACATCACCAGGATCACTTCAAGTATCTGGAACGTTCACCCAACGTTTGCGAGTCAAATTGCATTATGGGGGAAATGGGAGCCACGACCTTGCCATGTTATAACCGATTCCGCTGCAGGTGACGTTCTAATGGGGTAGCACTGTAGCTCTCTTTTTTTAAACTATTGTACTGTGTACTAAAACTTAATACACCTTGTTCTGTTGGGATTCTACAGGCTCTGGTTGACTGTAAATTGTGTATCCAATACTGGGTCAGCCATACAAGGATATTCTTAATCTTGACAGAAACTGCTGTACTAGCCTTGACAGAAGCTTATGGCTGTAAGTCCATGTATGATATTGATTTGGATTCTGTATTTAAAGTAGATGTAAACGTCAATGCAACAGACCCCCCAAAAAACTAGAAAAGCAGAAAAAATAATAGTTTGGGTGTGGTGTGTGTTGTGTATTTTGTATGAATTATCAGAAAATACTGACATCACATCTGCTTGACACAACAGCATTGCAGTTTGGTGTCCTCCAGTTCATACTGTTGCTGTCTGTCTTTGTGTTTTTACAGTGAGAATGAGGCTTTGTGGAGAGAGGTGGCCAGCCTGAGACAGAAGCATGCTCAGCAGCAGAAAGTCGTCAATAAGGTAAATGCATTGAGGGTATTAAGATAAGCTGTACTGCTTCTTTAACACTCCAGGCATCTGCAGAAGAGTACGTGTTCTAAAGTATTATCCTTTACATAATTACTGAACCCCTCAAAGTTCAAATAAATAACATACTGTACTGTAAATACCCGAGTTGGAGAATTTACCATGACAACTGGGCAAAAAAACAGACACTAGGTACGAGGGAGCTGTTCAGATGACAAAGGTGTTTATAAAGTTTGGATAATCAAGGTTTGACTGTTTTATATGTGTGCGTGTCTTTTATATATTATATATTTATTTAAAAAAAACAAAACTATTATCCTCCACCAGACTAACATCTTCATCTGCTGGTTTAATAAAGCTCCTTGCATGTGTCCCCAGGCAATCCTAAAATTTACTTTTTTTTTGTTTTTTGTTTTTTCAACAGCTTATTCAGTTCCTTATCTCATTGGTGCAGTCTAACAGGGTTTTGGGGATGAAAAGGAAAATGTAAGTTTTTTTGTTTTGTTTTTGTGATGGCTATTTAGTTATAAACTGAAAGAAATCTCCCATAATGTAGCTGCCTCTTGCAGTGATCTATCTATCAATCATTTGTTCAGAATTAACATGTTTGTTCTTCAATACAAATGTCTATAGAAAACATACTTAAAACTCTAATCTTTCAGCACATCGCATAAACAAATCGCATTATAAAAACAGAAACCTCCTGTGCCTCAAGATTATTTAAAAAGTAAAAGGTAGCGGCTATGCCCAGAATTGAATGTGTTCTATACCTCTTAAGATACCACAACATCTAGGAGAATGCTCTGGTAGAGAAATCCAAGGGGTTCAGAAGATTTAGAAAACCAAAGAAGTGCTAAGAAGAGCTTTGGCAAGATTTAACAATAGCTATTTAAAGAACAGCGTACCCTCCTTGTAATCTTTATTTGTGTTGCTCTGTCTCTTCAAGCCTTTTCTTGTGTGTTTCTTTGCAGTCCTTTGATGTTGAATGACAGCAGCACTGCCCATTCCATTCCCAAGTACAGTCGGCAGTATTCACTGGAACCCCTGCAGGGCTCGCCTGCCTTCTCAGTAAGGGCACCCAGCACTGTTTGGAACATTTTGCGGATTCCTGCCAATTTAGGTTTGACCGGTAGCAATGCAGCGCAAAGAGCATTCTTGAGAGATTTAACGTGAATGTTTCTAGCAGTTTGTGGTATATTTGAGTACATAAGAACATAAGAACATAAAGTTTACAATCGAGAGGAGGCCATTCAGCCCATCTTGCTCGTTTGGTTGTTAGTAGCTTATTGATCCCAGAATCTCATCAAGCAGCTTCTTGAAGGATACCTACATAAATCTGTATTTATCGTGGTTCTGCAGTTTCACCACAAAACACTTTACAGAGAAGATATGTATTTGTGTTTTAGTCACTGTGATTACACTTACAGAAGTGTGTTTTGCAATGGCCCTGTTATTGGGAGAATATATTGGATACAGTAAGGAATCTGTAGTGCCAGCCTCAGTTCACTGCTTGTGAACAACATAGGTGGGCTGCACTGAATTAAGTCTACCTTTTTATAGCCAGTCAGTTGCTGTCCAAATGTTTCAGTTGAAAACTATAATGATCTGATAAAATGCCCTGGTAGATGAGAGAGTTCTGCAGTACTGCTTTATTTACACAGTCGATCTGGTCTCCTATGTGGTCCTGTGGCAATAGTATTATGACTAAGTGGGTATATAATATAGTGCCTAAACAGAATTTATAAATCACTGTATCAAAAGGATACCATTCAGGGGAAACCAATGCATAAATGTCATCTGAAATAAATGACACATTTTACTGTGTGAGAGTGTTTCTCTCCTTTCTATATATATATATATATATATATATATATATATATATGTTGAATTGTATTTTTTTTTTTTAAATTGCAGCCTACATCCCAGTCCTACACAGGAGCAAACCTGTTCTCCTCGGATTCGACAGTTAACTGTGGTCCTATAATCTCGGATATCACAGATCTCCCACAGCTTAGTCCTTCTGCTTCCCCGAATGACCAGACAGAGGAAAAGTGAGTAACGGAAACACTGCATAGTGTTTTCCTCTCTTTCTTTTAAGTAGTTTGATGTTATACTGGGATTATTTTACTCCAGAAGCATTTGTTTCAGGTAATATGGTACATTATTGAATCGTAATCCAACAGAGTTCCTCCCAGCACTAGAATGAGACTATCTCCAGTGCTTTAAGATGCCTGTTTATCTCCATTAGCAGCACAAGCCCCTCAGCCCTCATAAAGGAGGAGCCCCAAAGCCCTGAAGAAGTGCAGAGCATGGTTGTGAACGAGGCTCCTCTCGGCAGCGTTGTGAACGAGGCTCCTCTCGGCAGCGTTGTGAACGAGGCTCCTCTCGGCAGCGTTGTGAACGAGGCTCCTCTCGGCAGCGTTGTGAACGAGGCTCCTCTCGGCACCGTTGTGAACGAGACTCCTCTCTCTCCTACCACCTTTATTGACTCTCTACTCGAGGACAGTGAGGCTGGTGCAGCCAGTGCTGGCTCCAGCACAGCTCAGTCACAGGACGGGGAAAAGTGTCTAAGTCTGGCCTGTGTGGAAAAGTGAGTATTGCTATGAATTACAAGTATTCATTCAGTTCCTTAACCTACAATAGTTTTGTAATTGCCTCACATTACACTTAGTAAAATAAAAGAGAAATGAAAACCAATTACCCTTTTTAGAAAAATTGAAAATGGTTTACTTGTTTTTCCTAATTGCCTGTCATTCCTTTTTACATGCAGATCAGTATGACCTATTTCCTGTACCTGTTCTGCAGTGATTCATGCCCAATTAGAAATGTGAGCTTTGAAATCAGGCTCCAAGAAAGTCTTGTGTGTCTTTGTCAAAGAGGAGAATCCATTTAAATGCTTGTAATGTGTCACCAGTAATGGGCTCCTCCTAGTTCCTTATTCTGTTTGTATCTTTCAGTTTGAGTCGATCTCCGCAGATGTCAGAGGTCACTTGTGTTTTCACCAGTCCTTCCTCTTCCTCTCTTCATTCCAGACCAGAGCAAGGGTTAGCATTTCTCATACGAGCTGTCCTCGCAGCAAGGGTTAGCATTTCTCATATGAGCTGTCCTCAGAACAAGGGTTAGCATTTCTTATACGAGCTGTCCTCGCAGCAAGGGTTAGCATTTCTCATACGAGCTGTCCTCGCAGCAAGGGTTAGCATTTCTCATACGAGCTGTCCTCGCAGCAAGGGTTAGCATTTCTCATATGAGCTGTCCTCGCAGCAAGGGTTAGCATTTCTCATACGAGCTGTCCTCGCAGCAAGGGTTAGCATTTCTCATACGAGCTGTCCTCGCAGCAAGGGTTAGCATTTTTCATACGAGCTGTCCTCGCAGCAAGGGTTAGCATTTCTCATACGAGCTGTCCTCGCAGCAAGGGTTAGCATTTTTCATACGAGCTGTCCTCGCAGCAAGGGTTAGCATTTCTCATACGAGCTGTCCTCGCAGCAAGGGTTAGCATTTCTCATACGAGCTGTCCTCGCAGCAAGGGTTAGCATTTCTTATACGAGCTGTCCTCGCAGCAAGGGTTAGCATTTCTCATACGAGCTGTCCTCAGAACAAGGGTTAGCATTTCTCATACGAGCTGTCCTCTCAGCAAGGGTTAGCATTTCTTATACGAGCTGTCCTCGCTGCAAGGGTTAGCATTTCTCATACGAGCTGTCCTCAGAACAAGGGTTGGCATTTCTCATACGAGCTGTCCTCGCAGCAAGGGTTAGCATTTCTCATACGAACTGTCCTCAGAACAAGGGTTAGCATTTATAGAAATTAAAGAATTGAAAAACACTTGTCAGCCCTACCAAAAATGTTACCTTTTTAATTTGACAAGCATGATAATAAATCTGACGTCCTATTTTGTAATTCAGTGATTAACACTGTCTATTCTTGTCACATTTGTATCTGGGGACAGCCACACTTGTATTTTAGTTGTCTTCGCATTGGTGAAGTGGAATTGTAATGTTCTTAACCCGTTCCTCTCCAAAAGGAACTGAAGGGTTAACCTGTTTTCTAAATTGTGTGCGTCTCTCTCTCTCTCCTCTCTCTCTCTCTCTCTCTCTCTCTCTCTCTCTCTCTCTCTCCGTGTTATATATGTGCCATATATGAAAAGACTTCATTTAGTGAATTGCATCTTCAAATATAGGATGATATGAAGTGGGATGTATGTAGTGTGCTTAATGAGCATTCCAACTTCATACTTTCAGCATTGGAGAATCTGGCAAAATCTAGCATTGGCCCACTATAGCTGCCATATTGTGGTCATTTCCCTTTTTGATCTCTTTGAGACAGGCAGTGGCATCATATTCACAACATGTTTGTATTCTGAAATTCTTTGGTTAAACTTTCATCGTGGGAATCGTGCAAGAAAAATGATCACTATCTTGCAGCTGCCACATTGCACATATCTGAGACCATTTAACGTAGAGATTCATATCTGCAGGGTTATAGTGCAGTAAAAATTAAGTGTTTCACTGCTGCATTGTTTTAACCTCTGGCAGTATCTATAGTAACGATATGTTCTTAATATATACACTTTTTGTTTCCCATATGCCGTTCCACCATACTCTTAAGACTTTACTGTGCTATAGCAACATGAAGCTTGGTACAGCAAGCTTATTTTAGTATTACTAGATGGTCTACCAATGATTGCTGTACATGTATAGAACAGGTGCAAGTCTGGTAAATCGTGGTAAAAACGTGTGCTTAACCAAGGTCAATGCGTTGTGCAAGGCGGTCCTTTTACTTTCACAGGAATTATTTCAGTGTTTTATTTATCGCTGCAAAAACTAGGAGAAAATCAGTGGGCAAAAAAATATACTTCTCATGATGAATTAAATATATTTAATAAAAAAAAGGACACCACAACTCTGCGAACATACATTCACACATAATACAACTGTTACCTTTCATTTCTATGGAATACACACACACACAGGTTATGTTTTCTGCTTCTAATCCTGCACGGATATATTGATGGTGTCTGTACCAGAAGTATATATTAAGAATGGGTTCACCTACACACTGTATACTGTAACCACTCTTCCAAATCTGCAACTTGAAACTTTGTAGTTTAAGTTATTCCACTCATTGAGAGAGTAGATCACTGGGACATGCAGTACATTGTGATCGTCTCTTACCTATCTCTGCCCTTTTTATTTCTAGGAATGACCTTTCTGAACATTTAGAAACCATTGATTCCAATTTGGAAAACCTGCAGACAATTTTGACGGGGCAGTCCATCGGCTTTGATTCCTCTCCTCTTTTTGATGTAAGTGTGAAGAACAATGGTAGTATATTGTGTCTAAATTTAGACTTGCTTCAAGTGCTCCTGCGGTTTCATCTTTGGGCCATTATCCCCCAAAGGGAATGCATCTCCCTGGTAATACAGTGGCAGTGTATTCATGGTCTCTCCCTGGTAATACAGTGGCAGTGCATTCGTGGTCTCTCCCTGGTAATACAGTGGCAGTGCATTCGTGGTCTCTCCCTGGTAATACAGTGGCAGTGCATTCGTGGTCTCTCCCTGGTAATACAGTGGCAGTGCATTCGTGGTCTCTCCCTGGTAATACAGTGGCAGTGTATTCGTGGTCTCTCCCTGGTAATACAGTGGCAGTGCATTCGTGGTCTCTCCCTGGTAATACAGTGGCAGTGCATTCGTGGTCTCTCCCTGGTAATACAGTGGCAGTGTATTCGTGGTCTCTCCCTGGTAATACAGTGGCAGTGCATTCGTGGTCTCTCCCTGGTAATACAGTGGCAGTGCACTGGCCCTGCTGACACCTGATTTTGTGGCACTATTGAAGGTTAAATCTTAGGAACCACTTGTCTGATATGCTTTGGCATTTGATCTCACCTGTAATGGATGTATGATATAGTGCCCAACCTACTTTTCTGTGGTACTGTACTGATACCTGCAATGTGTTTGTCATTGGTAGGGGGTTGGTAAGTTTGATTTGATAAACCTATAGAATAATATGTCTTTGATCTTTTTTTTCAGCTCTTTGCCTCATCCCTCTCATCTACTGATTTTAACCTGCCAGATCTGGACACCAGCCTTGCAAGTGTAAGTTATGTTAAGTCTTCTATGTAAGTTCTGGGATTTCAGCTTTTTATCTGATTTTCAGACTTATTTGCTGGCACAGTCTGCAAGTTATTTTCTTTTGTTTTTTTGTTACTGTTGTCGCATGCATTAGGATTGGTCCTTAATTCTCAGACCCTTTGTTCTTTTGCAGCCTTACTATGTTCAAAAGAAAATGGAAAGACTTGCATCAACGTAGTAGTTGCTGCTCAAACAAGGCAAATGTATTTTAATCCTTGCATGTGTATCATCTTTATCCTATAGATCCAGGATTTGCTCGCAGGGGATCAGAAGCCCACAGACACAACTGCAAACTCTGCGGACACTGGTAGGTTATGGGCATGTTTGTATAATAATACATGCTCTCAGCATGTCTCTGTTCTCGCATGCATTGTGTATTAGATCACGTAGGGTCATTCCATACCAACTCAACCAGAGCCGTTGCCCAACCGTCTCAGATTTTGCTAGAAAAATTTAGTTATTTCTTTCTTTCGTTCTTTCTTGTTCTTTCTTTCTTTCTTTCTTTCTTTCTTTCTTTCTTTCTTTCTTTCTTTCTTTTTTTCTTTTTTTATTGAGCCCAGGGTGATTTTTCACTTTAGGTTGACCTTTGCCAGGTCACAGCTCGAAGGGGAAATTAAACAAACAAAAACAAAATTAGCAAAATCTGAGACGGTCGGGCAACAAAATGCCCCTTTTTCTGGTTGAGGTGGCATGGAATGACCCTATAGTAAAACCACGAATCAAGCCAAACTCCGATCTTGGATCGCACAAAAGCAGTTTTTGCATGATCATTATCGGTGAACCTCTTGTGCCCTCTTGTGATAAATGTAATACAGCACCAACAGATGCTTTGTAGAGACCTGTCTCCGCTCATCAGTGGCACAGC
This sequence comes from Acipenser oxyrinchus oxyrinchus, assembly GCA_030684275.1. Lineage (NCBI taxonomy): Eukaryota > Metazoa > Chordata > Actinopteri > Acipenseriformes > Acipenseridae > Acipenser > Acipenser oxyrinchus. The sequence goes on from CM060249.1 coordinate 3,528,111, forward strand.
TATAGGAGCCCGTACCTGGTAGTGTGAAGAATTCACCAGCTTTGTTCTTTGAGCTGGTATACAAAATCAAAGACCAAAGAAAGCTGGTGTAGTATTAGCTAAATACGTACTCACCATAGTTAAGCACTAGTCAGAGTTAGCAAGTTTAAAAAATAATATGTTTGCCTATTCCTATATTACCCTGCAAATCTATACATTAAAATAAGACCACCTCAACCTCTACTGAATCCTGTCGTGTTTGTAAATGCAGGGAAACAGCTGGTTCAGTATACAGCCCAGCCCCTGTTCATGCTGGACCCCAGCAATGCCGACGAGGGAAGCACAGACCTGCCTAACCTGTTCGAGTTGGATGATGACAACTCTTACTTCGGCCCTGGAGACGACTGTGAGGATCCCACCATCTCTCTGCTTTCAAACACTACCTACCACTCGAAAACCAGGGACCCTTAGTCTGAAAGCTTGCCACTTCTGTAAAGGGATGTGCAACTGTGCTTCATTTTTCTGTGTAAAGTGACAAGCCTATTACATTTGTGGGTTTAGATTTGAGAGTTTCTCTTGTCATCTGGTTCTCTGGATCGCCTTGACCTCCAAGGATATGTCCTGGAGACGTCCCAGACATCCACCTGTCCTTTCTGAAAATAACAAGGATTCCAGACACAATGCAGGTTTTGCTGGTTTATTTAGTGTAGCGCCAAGAACATCATTTATATATCGCAGCTTAAACGTTAGATTATTTAGGAGTGTATCTGACTTGAATAGTTTCTTCTGATACAGCACTGATATTTTGTAGTCAATGATAAACTAATATTAACCTACAGGTCATGATAAAACAAAACATTTGACAGTAACAAAGTAGAAAGAAAATATTAAATGCTGCTTCTAAGTGACAAATGACGGTATATCTATAAGAATATACAGAATTGACTGCTGTGTGCATTTCTGTGTTTGTTTTCTCTTTGGTGGGACAGGGTGGCAAGGGAAGTAAAGACAAGATTGTTAGTGTCTTCCCTTATGACTGGCTAAGAGGAAAAGTGAAACCATACTCTGTGTGCCCAGTCCAATTCATAAATGCTTGTCCTGTCTCCAGCCTTTAGTAAAAGACCATGAGTCGCTTTTAAATCCTGCTTTTACTGAAAGCTGCATACTATCCCTTGATCACAGCCTGCCAGCTTGTTTTGCCACTCAGGCAAGCCTGTGTATTACCCTATAGCCTCTAGGCTTTGACACTGTTAACAGAGAGTAAGGCAATTCATTTTTAAAAGCATCATTTATACTTGCGGAAAAATTAAGTTGCACACCTTATTATACAAGAGACCTGAACATGGAACAGACTTCCCCTTTGTGTGGGCGGCTGTGTCAACAGTTAGCCACGGTCACACACACACACACACACATTTAAAGAAAGATTTTTAAATGTTAAACATTTTACAGTGTAGCCTCAATTGCTAAATGAAATAAGTGTGGTCTTGTACTGTACATACAGATAGTTTTAGGCAGAAGGTGACTGCTGTTTCAATAAGTGCAAAGCAAGCTTCTATATTTCTCTACTATATAATGTCTGCACGCATGGGTACAGCAGGCAGACCTGGTACCATTGCTTCCTTTTAATACAGGAGGGAAATCTAAAGCTTGGGCTTTTGATAGAGGGGGTGGGAAAATTGTCTGCATTTGTAAGTGACTTCTGCCTTTGCAATGGTATTTGTATATTTACACTTTAAATTGTTAATAGTAAAAATGTATTTTTGATTTTTACATAAATTATCCACTTAATATACTTGGCTTTCCGTGGTTGAAAGTTTTATTTTTGTAATATATGTTTGAACTTAGTTACTGGTGCTGTGTTCAGAACTTGAGAAAGAAGAGTCAAATTAAACCTTGCTTGTTTAAAATAAATAACCTTAAAAAAAAAAAAAAAAAGCCCCAGTCTAGTCGCCAAATAAGGTTGGTCCTGTCCATTGTTCCAAATTTCTGAAAACGGGGGATTGATATTTATAAAGTTTTCAAAGGTTGGGAGATGAGGAATATTGAATTTGTATCCAAATGAAACAACGTGCAGCCATCTTCTCTTGATTGTTAAGGGTGGACTGACAAGTTGTGTTTTTTTTTGTTTTTTTATGGGAAGCAGTATTAATTTTTGCTCATGAAAAGATAAGTTGCAATTGAAATAGTTTCTTGCATTTTGTTTTATAAATCGCTGAAAAGCATGTTTTTTTTTGTTTTGTTTTTTAAATAATTGGAAGTGGTTTTGCATCCTTTGTGTTTGGCTTTGATTTGTTTTATGTTAGAGGTGAAAGTTAAAAGGATTCTGTAGGTAGCACAACATTTTTTTTGTGTCCATATTATTGACCTTTTACTTCTCTCGGTATGTTCCCATGTGTATTTTAATGCATATTCTCTCAATCTCAAATATATTTGGCAGCAAAGGGTTAAACCTAGATACATACATACATACATACATACATACATACATACACACACAGTTGTAGTCAAAAGTTTACATACCCCAATGGAAATGTATAATTTATAGAAATTTCTCAAACAAATTATAGGAAAAATCTTTTGTAGCAAAAGTTTTACTTTTGTGGATGAGGAAAAAAAGCTACAAGAATTATTTCAGCATTTTTTTTTTTTTCGTAAGACTCCAAAAATTCTAATTCAAAAGTATTCGTACCCTAACAAGAAAAATGAAATTAGTAGATAGCAGAGGCACCTTTAGCAATAATAACCTCTTTTAAACGATTAGGATATTTTTCAATAAGCTTTTGGCATGATTCTTTAGTGTTTTTCTTGTTGTTTTTTGGACCATTCTTCAATGCAAAATTGTTCCATTTCATTCAAACTTCTCTTGTGCACAGCCTTCTTCAACTCATACCAAAACATCTCAATCGGATTTAGATTGGGACTTTGACTCGGCCATTCCAGAACCTTGATTTTATTCTTCTTTAACCATTCTGAAGTAGATTTTGATGTGTGCTTTGGATCGTTGTTGTGTTGGAACGTCCAGTTGCACTTTAAACCAAGTTTTATAGAGGAGGGTTTCAGATGATTTGCCAATATCTTTTGGTATGCTATGGAATCCATTTTTTCCATGTTTAGTAAGAAATATAGGTGAAAAAATACCTGTAAGTTCATTGTTTTTATGTAGATTCAAATTAATCCATCAGGCAAATCACCAAAAACCAAGGCATTCTTGCAAACATATAGGTAAAATAGCTTTATTAATGGGGCATATCCAAAAACGGAATATTAAAAATAGAACAGGAAACCAGCATGTTCTCAAAAACAAAGACACTACCAACACGTAGCCGCAAACCTAGCCTTCATCAGGGTGTAGTCTCAATTAGCAATACATCAGCAATAACATTAAATCAATTAACACTCAATTAACATAAATTGCATTCATTACAAAGGCTAATTAATTAAACACAGCTTAATCAAATAATTAGTGGAACAGCAGTCAAAGGAATAAATATCGAAAAAGATTATACCAAAAACTCCGAGCCTACAATAGAATAACATTCAGTTCATAGGTAGGGTCTTTAATCCATTCATTTAATCCTGGAGATTCAGTAGCTTTTAATTGAAATATCGAAAATGGACATAACTAAATTGTTTATCTTGCACAACATTTTTACAGTGATTTCAAAACCCATATCTGAATGTCCCCTTTAATTGTCTAGGAAGCCAGGAACTGATAGGTAACTATGAACAAGTAATTATCATGGAGAGATCAGTGAATACCTCTCTCAAAGTGGGATCACTCTTTATTAATTCCCAGTTTGTATAATTATCATGGAGAGATCAGTGAATACCTCTCTCAAAGTGGGATCACTCTTTATTAATTCCCAGTTTGTTTGTATAATTCTCCGTAATTTTGGTGCTTCTTTACAAAATCGAGTGACAAAATAAGTTATTTGCTTATTTATTCCGTCTCGTTGTTTTTTATGCAGCAAATCTGTTCTGCTCAATTGTGCTTTTATTACAAGCCTTATCGATTATTCCATGTCTATCCCCTCTGATGAAATCTATTTTGCATAACTTTTGATTGTATATCAAATTCAGGTTCTTGATCGCAAACACGTCTTAATCATTGGAATTGACCAAAAGGAATTGTTTTTTTAAACCAATTTGGATGAAAACTCTCGGCTCTTTAATAGAGTATTTCTGTCTATTTTTTCTATACACAGTGTGCAAGAATCCTTCAGTATCTTTTGAAATTGCTAATCCAAAAAATTAACATGGTCTTTGCTGTATGTAATACGTAATTTGAGATTATTATTGGTACTATTACTATATTCATGAAAGGACAAGAGTTCACTCTCTGTACCTGACCAGATAAGAAGAATATCATCACTATAACATCCCCACTTTTGTTATCCAAAAAAAGGATTATTAGAGGATTTGTAGAGGTCATTCTCCCAGAAGCACAAAAATAAATTAGGAGCAAAGCAAGCGCCCATAGCTGTACCCTTAGTTTATACAATTTCTCTTGAAACAAAAACACTTTTTTTTTTTACGTCCGTTCAGTCAAATTAACAATAAAATCATTAGAAAGCAAACTATCTTCAGGTCTTTCTTGAAAATAATATTTTAAAGCTGTCAAACCTTCATTGTGAACAATGTTAGCAAAAAGAGATTCAACATCCAAAGTAACCAAAAAAGGTCCCACATGTCCCATATCCTTGATCTTATTTAAAACGTGTTGTATCTTGAATATATGAAGGTAAGGAGGGCACAACCGGCTTGATAAAAAATTCAGCAAACTGTGAAGCTGGTCAGGTAATAGATCCATTGCCCGATATAATAGGTCTTCGGGGTGGATTTAGGAGATCTTTATGTACTTTAGGGAGCATATAAAAAGATGAAAGTCTGGGATGTTCACACCATAAGAAACCATATTCTCAGTGATCCATTTTGCATCTTTAGCGTGTATCAACATTTCTTTAATTCCATGTTTCATTATCCAAAGGATTTGCGGAAAGTGTTTGATAGTATTCTGAATTGTCAAGTTGTCGATAGGCTTCTTTAACAAACATTTCTTGATCCCATATAACCACAGATCCCCCTTTGTCTGCTGATTTTATCACAATGTTTTCATTTCAAGACAAAGTATCTATTGCTTCCTTTTCTTTTTTGGTTAATTGTAACAAAAATAATTTTGCCTATCATTAAATAGTTTTTACACATCATAATTAATCTTTTTTTGTAAAAGCTGTTAATGTAGCATTCAGATTTGTGGGCAAAAAGTGAGACTTGGGTCTAAAGTTCGGTTTTCAGCACTTGAGATGGATGTTTGGACCAGATTACGGGGAGTGTTTTGATGATATCATACTTTCAAATGTAAATTGTGATAAAAACGAAAACTGTCTATTTTTGTATGAAATTCATTAGAACTATATGTGGGAGCAAAAGAAAGTCCTTTAGATAATAATGACATGCAGTCACTAGAGATTAGGGCATTAGATATATTAATTACCGTAGTTCCCTGGGCTGGCTCCTGGTGCCTGGTCTCTGTGAGCATTATTCTTGCTTTTTCTGATGTAGTTGCAGCAGACAAATTCTCATCATCACTACTAGTGAAATTAAAGGACACAGCTCTCTTCCGTTTGTGGTCGTTGAAAACGATTAGTCGTTCCACTGGTAAACTCTTCCTTGCTTGTAGTCAATTTCATCCCTTTTAAATTTCTTCAGTTTTAAATAATTTCAAATCAGCAGTGAATTTGTCCAAATCCTCTAAGTTGTGTTTCAAATGGCAATTTTAATTCAGTTGCTTGGATTTGAGAGGTCTTGGCTTTCATTTTGTTTAATTCAGACTGTAGACAATCCTTTTCTCTTTGTTTCTTCAGTTATAAGTAATATCAAATCCAAAGAACATTTATTTAGAATAGATTCCCATTTATTTTTGAGCTCCATATTGTCTTGGCCAAAGGAAGGGAATTTTTTGATGCGCAATCCTCGAGGAATGCGTGCCTCTTTCCAATAATCTGACAAAGTATAATATGCCAATGCAATTTAATTTCAAAGCAATAATATGCCAGTGCAATTTAATTTATTTTCCATCAGTTTCTTTAACATTAGGTAATTGCTTTTCAGGGCATGCTCTGGGTTACAGGTTTCATCCATCTTATTCAGTAATGAGTCCAATACAATTATACTCTTGCCTTCTTCATTCGAATATGAGAAGGCAGCTGTGTTTGTGATTCAAAACATATTTGTTGTATTTAAATTGTTGATAGAACCAAAAAAAAAAATTCAAGTGTGGAGCTGCTCCAGTTAGAAACACACTGTTTCTAAAAATTATGAATCAAAAAAGAAAAAAGAACCAACAGAGCACTTTGGTTTAAACAATTATTATATCCAATTATGAAAAAGGTGCTCTTTGGAGTCAAGAGTTTCTTCAAAAGTCTAGTAAGAAATATAGGTGAAAAAAATACCTGTAAGTCCATTGTTTTCGTGTAGATTCAAATCACCAAAAACCAAGGCACTCTTACAAACTTATAGGTAAAACCTTTTATTAGTGGGGCGTATCCAAAAACGGAATATTAAAAATAAAATACAAAACCAGCATGTTCTAAAAAAATTAAGACTACCAACACATATCGGCAAATCTAGCCTTCATCAGGGTGTAGTCTCAATTAGCAATACATCAGTAATCACATTCAATCAATTAACCCTCAATTATTGACATAATTTGAAGATTTTATATATTAATAGTTTAAACCAAACATCACTTTTTTTTCTTTTTTTTGATCCATTTTACCATGTATTGGAACTAAATGTGCTGTGCCATTAGAGGAAAAACAGCCCCATAGAAGGATATTACCACCTCCATGCTTGACAGTAGGTATGGTGTTCTTTGTACACCTCACCAGACTTTCTCCAAACGTAATGACTATCATCGTGGCCAAATAGCAATACTCGACCTCTGGTTGAAATGGAAACCCCAGTCCCACTTGCAGCCAATTCACTTTAAATGTCTTTGGCAGTCAATCTTGGATTGTTATTAACCTTCCTCACAATTCTTCTACTTGTTCTTGGAGAAAGAACCTTCTTTCTTCCAGACCGAGGGAGCGTTGTTACAGTACCATGAGTCTTGTACTTCTTGATAACTACTAGTTGACATTGGGATACTCATGCTTGGACATTTCTTGTACAATTCTCCAGCTTTATGACAATAAATAATTTTCTGCCTAAGGTCTTCAAAGCTCTTGACTTTTTCCCATATTGACTTATTGGTAATGACAACAATCATTCTATGCCTAACCCTTTTATACTCTCTAAGAATGTTCACCTACAATCCAGCATTTTCTATACTTTTTTTCTAGAATTAGGATCTGCATTATCATATTGAAATGTCTACCACCTTAGTAGACAATACTATCATAGCATCAAAGGGTATAAATACTTCTGAATTAGCATTTTTTGAGTTTTGCAAATAAAATTGCTATCCCTCAACAGTCCAAAGCACCTTTGACCATTGTTCCATAATCCAATTTCTGTGTACTTGTGCATATGTTAGCCTTTTAGTCTTGTTCCCCTTTCTTAACAGAGGTATTCTTACTGCAACACATCCTTTAAATCCTGATTTCAAGAGTGACCTTCGTTCTGTTGATTTGATGGACAACGACACCTGTGCCTTCTGCCAGTTCTGTTGTCAATTCAACGCTTGTCTTCTTTCTATTGTTAAGGATATTATCTTCAAGTATTGCTCATCCTTGTTAGACAGCTTTTTGGGTCTTCCAGTCCTGGGTTTGTCAATTACAGATGATGTTTCTCTGTACTTGTTGATGCTTTGGATACCACACCTTGAAATCGAGTGATGCAAGCTATTTGTTTTTCCTTCTTTATGCAAGTCAAGGTCGTTATAATAGTAAAAAAACACAAGCGGAGGCTTTGAGTAAATTGTTTATTTTGTGTGTGTGTGTATATACAGTACTGTGCAAAAGTTTTAGGCAGGTGTGAAAAAATGCTGTAAAGTAAGAATGCTTTCAAAAATAGACATGTTAATAGTTTTATATTTATCAATTAACAAAATGCAAAGTGAGTGAACAGAAGAAAAATCTACATCAAATCAATATTTGGTGTGACCACCCTTTGCCTTCAAAACAGCATCAATTCTTCTAGGTACACTTGCACACAGTTTTTTAAGGAACTCGGCAGGTAGGTTGGCCCAAACATCTTGGAGAACTAACCACAGTTCTTCTGTGGATTTAGGCAGCCTCAGTTGCTTCTCTCTCTTCATGTAATCCCAGACAGACTCGATGATGTTGAGATCAGGGCTCTGTGGGGGCCATACCATCACTTCCAGGACTCCTTGTTCTTCTTTACGCTGAAGATAGTTCTTAATGACTCGCTGTGTGTTTGGGGTTGTTGTCATGCTGCAGAATAAATTTGGGGCCAATCAGATGCCTCCCTGATGGTATTGCATGATGGATAAGTATCTGCCTGTACTTCTCAGCATTGAGGAGACCATTAATTGTGACCAAATCCCCAACTCCATTTGCAGAAATGCAGCCCCAAACTTGCAAGGAACCTCCACCATGCTTCACTGTTGCCTGCAGACACTCATTCGTGTACCTCTCTCCAGCCCTTCGGCGAACAAACTGCCTTCTGCTACAGCCAAATATTTCAAATTTTGACTCATCAGTCCAGAGCACCTGCTGCCATTTTTCTGCACCCCAGTTCCTGTGTTTTCGTGCATAGTTGAGTCACTTGGCCTTGTTTCCACGTCGGAGGTATGGCTTTTTGGCCGCAAGTCTTCCATGAAGGCCACTTCTGACCAGACTTCTCCGGACAGTAGATTGGTGTACCAGGGTCCCACTGTTTTCTGCCAATTCTGAGCTGATGGCACTGCTGGACATCTTCCAGTTGCGAAGGGAAGTAAGCATGATGTGTCTTTCATCTGCTGCAGTAAGTTTCCTTGGCTGACCACTGCGTCTACAGTCCTCAACGTTGCCCGTTTCTTTGTGCTTCTTCAAAAGAGCTTGGACAGCACATCTGGAAACCACTGTCTGCCTTGAAATTTCTGCCTGGGAGAGACCTTGCTGATGCAGTATAACTACCTTGTGTCTTGTTGCTGTGCTCAGTCTTGCCATGGTGTATGACGTTTGACAGTAAACTGTCTTCAGCAACCTCACCTTGTTAGCTGAGTTTGGCTGTTCCTCACCCAGTTTTATTCCTCCTACACAGCTGTTTCTGTTTCAGTTAATGATTGTGTTTCAACCTACATATTGAATTGATGATCATTAGCACCTGTTTGGTATAATTGTTTAATCATACACCTGACTATTTGCCTACAAAATCCCTGACTGTGCAAGTGTACCTGATGCTGTTTTGAAGGCCAAGGGTTGTCACACCAAATATGGATTTGATTTAGATTTTTCTTCTGTTCACTCACTTTGCATTTAGTTAATTGATAAATATAATCTATTAACATGTCTATTTTTGAAAGCATTCTTACTTTACAGCATTTTTTCACACCTGCCTAAAACTTTTGCACAGTACTGTGTGTGTGTGTGTGTGTGTGTGTATGTATATATATATATATATATATATATATATATATATATATATATATATATATATATATATAAGAAATTGAGGAAACGTGGTTACCAAATTCAGTTTACAGAATGGATACATCTAAACTGCATAACAGGAATGCAAGTCTAAAGAGTAAGTAGGTTACATTGGGTGTCTCCCATGTAGTGAACACCTAATTTCCTTTTGTATTGCTGGCAATACAGAGTTGCTGTTAATTAGATGGATATTGCTACTTGGAACGCACTAATTTAGCAAATAATAAATAGATGAAAAGAGATTCCAGAGAAAGTTTTATAGCAGTATAGTGCAGTGTCATTGATTTTCAGTCCTTACACTAAACTACTTTTATAGTTTAAACCTTGGTTCTAATATGCGCGTTTAAAGATCCAGCATGTCACAGAATACAGAAGGATTTGTGACATTGAATGCATCCCACTGCAAAAGCCAAAGTATAGAGGAACCCAAAACTAAAGTGCAAGGTGCTTATCTTTTAAGATTGTTCTGTTTATTTCACATGAATCCGTTTGATGTAAATATTTTATTTTTATCACAACTTGCCTTCTATATATTTAGATATTGCAAAGTACTGTTAAAATATAATATGTGGTGATGTTCATAAGTTAAAGCCATATTCTTTTTCAGTTTTTACCTTCAACTTCTTCCTCCAAGCTGTTAATAACCCTTTCTGTTTTAACAACTACTTCCCTGCAAGAGACTTGTCAAAAAACAGCTTTTTTATTTCATTTTTTTAGAACTGCTTTATGGTCTGCTTTGCCTCTTTAGATTAATTGTCCTTCTAATACTTTTGAGTGGCCTGTTAACAATAAAATAATTTAAATACATGTGTAGTTGTTTGTTCAAGCTTTATTATACTTAACTACATTAGAACACTTTCTCAAATAACTTGAAAATACATAAGCTTAATTGAAGATCATGCTATAGCACTGTGAAAGCTGTTTTTGTTCAGTAAGGGGATATGCAGTGAGGCAGTGGGATTCCTTAATCGTATTTTTATATTAGGCCACAATATTGGACATTATGGGAGGTGGAGTAGTCCTAAAACATACTTTAGAGGTTTAAGAAGCTGTTGCGATTTAACGGTGTGAGTCACAACTTCTGTTTAAGACTGTTCTGTAATGTAAAGAGTTTTTAGTGCTTAAAAATTCCATATCTAACCACGATTTTCCTATTAAGTATATGGGGTGAATTACGTTTTAAAAATAAAAATGGCAGTGCGTCGTGTTATAGGGCAAGCTGGGGAGATGACATCAGACGTAATTACGTTTTTTGGAGGTCTAAATATTGTCCTATGCTCTCTAGTGGTAAAATGTGGAACTAAAATAAATGTCACTTTCTTTTTTGGGATTTTTTCTTTCTTTCTAGCATTGTGGAAGAATATTATTTATTTTCCCCTAAACCCAAAGTGAATATGTTTCTGCTGCCTCTTTGCTGAACCAAGTGCAAATGAAAGCTACCGATTAACATGAATCCCCTCCCAGCAAGACTCGGTGTTTTATTTATTTAAATGTGTTCATATTACCAAGGCTATGCTTACTTCTGGGGTGTGAAGTTAATCTGACAAACCTTATGATGTTCCATCAGAACTTGCTTTTTGAGTGTATTAATTATATCTATCTATAGCTACAATAGATCTTATTATATAGGTTATTATTTGTATTTATTTTTTCTCCAAAGTTCAGATTTGTTCCAAAACAGAATCTGGTTTTAAGGTAAGATCAAGTCACGCAGACAAATAATTCAGTTGATGCCCCTGAAGGTACACAAGGAATTGAGCGGTTGTTCAAACAGTTTCTTCTCAAAACACATTTGAGAGTGACTCAAGTATCATGAGGAGGAAACTAACCATCTAGATGATCAGATCCAATCTGACTGTAAATGTTAAGCCTGTTTCGTGCACCTCATTGCAAAAATAATTTTGCTAGCGGGACACATAACACATGTCCATTGTACCAGGCTTAATCTAATGATTGTGTTTCTTAGAAATCCTAGAAGAATCTGGCTTTTGCAGATGAACTCCTATAATACATATCGTGGTCCAACACAAATCAGTGTTGGTGTGTGATGTTGCAATATGTGAACAGTGTTTCTGGTTTCCAATGATCAAAGACACTGAGGTATGTATATATATATATGCACTACACAAGTAGTGCAGAACCTGTATTTTCTGCTGTTTAATGGCATAATAAACGACTGTCCATGATGTGACTGGAATGGGTCCTTGTTTTTTGTACTTCAGGCTACAACCTAAGAATTCAAAGGCAACACAAGATATTTGTTTCACTGATCTTGCATTTTACCTGTAAAAACATTGGTACGGTTTTTAAAATGATGGTCACGTTCCCATTACGTATTTGCTAATTTACAAAAAAATCCATGGAACTTAAACATATCCAACTAATAATAATCTGTGCCACACCGAAACAAACAAATCAGGAATATGATGATATTGTGCAACTATCTGGACACTCATGTGCGATATCCACATAACATCCTGTTTTAAATAGATGCACAGGTTTAGGAGTAATGACTTGTTTGAGAATTTGCCAGGGTACGGGACAATCTAGCCAAGTTTTATTGACCTATTTTGGGATTTGCCAATGAAACGGTTAACATTGCAATAATCTGAAGGACGGCACTTCCTACAGCATGGCACCTCCAAACACCGTGTTGGGTACCCAGTCACCAACATCACTTCTGGCCAGGCCCAACCTTGATTACCTTCTGAACTCTGGTAAGGTCACACTTCTAAGGTGGCATGGTATAATGTAATGTATGAATCTACTCTAAATAACACAACATATTTCTTTTTAGATTGCATTGAACACATTCAATAAAACATAAACTTTAACTTTTTAATGGTGGGGACTTTGTAGCAGCATAGCTTTGTTATTTTATTATACAAGTTTGTCAACGGTTGTTTTAGTGTATACCGTTTGTTTATGTCTGCTACAACCACTGCTGTTCAAAACATTTTCTGCCTTTTTAACAAATAAAAACCCAACTAATTTAAAAGTACGGTACTCCTCTAAAACAGGTACAATAAAAGATGACGGTGTTAAAGTTACCATTCATTAAATAGGTTTCAAAAATACAAATAATAATAATAATAAAGAATTTTGATTTTGTGAATTATGAGTTGCTGCTGCTCCTCCCCCAAACAGGTCCGTGGTCCGTACACTGCAGGCTGTAGCGCACTAGCTTCACCCGCGGCTTCATGTGGAAATCAGCAGGTATCCTCCAGTGCCCCATTTTCTGCACCTTAATTGTGAAGCAGAAGAAAGGGGCTGTTAGAAGATTCTTTTTGCTGGACAGATCCAGCCAGTTGCAACATCTGGTGGTGGGGAGGCAAGTCAACTCCCAACAAGAAAACAGTTTGAGAATCCCTGTCCTGTGTTGTAGTGCCTTCTAAAACTGTGCTCAGTGACTTGTGACCTGGCTAAAAGAGTGTCTCTCTCCAACTGATCCACCAAAATCCCCCATACACTTACTGACCAAGCCCAGCCGTAAGACTCGGTATGCATGCATGATTGGTGCTGCTATTTGACAGGGAAAAGATACCGAAGTTAGTAGCAAAAAAAAAAAAAAAACAACGAACAGAAGGAAAGTAACATACACATGATTTTATTTTCATGTTTAGTGAAGCACAAATAAGTAAACCAACCACTTCCACATTTACTTCAGTGGACAGCATTGTATTTAATGGCTATTCCAAACCTACAATCACCAGTTAATAAAGGTGTGCTTGTTGATGCTGAATTAGACCCTACATTGCTAAACATGGTGGCACAGTATCCACAGTATTTGTCTTACATTCTTATTGTATTTCCCAATAGAATTAGCCTTCCCAATGCTGTGCCCTATTCAATAACTATCAAAAAGAGGGTCTATGTACTCTTGTGTTTCTAATCATCCTCTTAGCTTAAACACTTGAAAGTGGGGCTTGGAGTTTTGTGAACAGGTCCTGCTATCGGATTCTGCACACTGTACTTGTGCATTGTAAAAATCCTTGTCTCATGTTCAGTTAATAAGAAGCCCTAACTAACTAGAATATGAAGTGAATAACAGGCAGAAAAAAAACATATTTCCACTGTCTCAATGATGGAAAAGAAAGAAAGACAAGCAAGCTCTCCAATAACTCACCTTCAGGACCCTGACCAGAGGCAATGTCATGTTCACTGACGGGAACTGAAAAAAGCAAGCAAAATGAAGAAAGAAAAAGGGGTGTGAGAAACTACTCACTGTGAAAGTTTGGATAACAATTTACATTATGTCTCTAATTACTGTGTATTTACGTAGTAGTTACTTAGTAAATACATGTTTACAATATTATTATGCAAAGTTACAATGTACTTAATGTGTAAATCATTTTGCACGATATGAATAAAAACCAACAGACATCTAATAATGCATGTAACTGGGGACGTGCCTTTCAGTTTTATTTATTTATTATGTAATACAATGACTACAATATCTTCAATATTAATTTGTAAAGAAGTGTATGTGGGCCACACATTTTAAATACATGGTGTGACGTTATCAAGTTCATGTGGCTCTTTGGCCTGTCTGGTGCTGGGTTCAGGGGTTTCCGTACACACAATAAATACACAGGAACAAAAAAATAAAAATCTAAACAAACAGAATACTGCCTCGAGGGCCGTAAGGTGTTCCAGTGAAAATTCACAGAGGGTAACACGTTGGGGAATTTCACGATGCTTTACTGACCTCTTGCTGTCAATCCCGGAACTGCAGTAACGAGTAACGCCGAGGTCGGGCTGCCAGACCTCAATGGCTTAGCGAATATTTAATTTCATGGTGAATATATAATATATTTTCAAATGAGCATATTCTATCACACTAAAGGACAGTAGTAGCATTCTGTAAAATTATATACAGTATGGTCAACACTGTTGAAGCCCAGTCAAGGGATGTGAAAAGCCAGCAAAATGTGCCCTTTTCTCAGTCTGAGATTTGAGTGGGGTGCTCCCTAATTTGTTCATTTTGCGTCTGAATGGAAGATGGATTACTCTTGTTACCATGTGCACTTAAGCTCAAGGGCTGTAAGACGAACGATTCTCTCGCTACCTCCACTTTAAATTCCCTGATGTGATAATTAAACATTCTTCTGGTGACCATGGGCAAAAGTGTAAACTACTTCTACTAACTTAGTTGGAACCGTACCAGCACCAGGCAAGCAAGTGACTCCTGAGGAGAATATTACGTTATTTTTAATTTTTTCTTCACTGGCGGGAAATAACTTATGCTTTCAGTAGTGCAAACTACAGAAACAGAAAGACAGTGCGACGTTAAAGAACTCACACATTCAAACAACCAGGAGCGCAAAGACATCTGGACCAGTAAGGTACCTTACTAGATAAAATAATTGTTCTCTGTATTTGTTGACGTTCGTTACTCTGATAATCGGAGTCGATACGGAAGCACAGTTACAGTATTGGTTTTCCTCAGATGTTGTTTTAGCTGACTTGTGGGCACATATACAATATGTGCTTTACCTTGCTGCTGCATTTATAAACATGTAAACTTTGATTTGCTGCGCTGCTACTCGCAGATGAAATGCTACTCTATACCGAGTGTCGGGTATTACAGTATTGAACTGTTCATTATAGTGGCGCGGTACCACCACAGGGTTGAGTCGGCGCTTTATTGTTAAAAAAAAACAATTTCTCCACTTTAATCATTTCGACCCTGTTAAACTGACTGGCGCAGAGAAACTTTGGAGTTTTAGCCTGACTTTTAGGGTAGAAAGGGCCCAAAGATGGTGCCTTTACTGGCAATACAAAAATATTAGTATATTGGTGAAACGTCAGACCTGTAGTTCTGCGGGAGTCTTACAGTCCTAGCTCTCAGAGTTCACAGCACACAGCGTTGTAGGAAGTTTGGTGTAGCAACGTTTTACATTTCCCAGTTTATAAAGCACAGATTTGATGTGAAATAATTAAATGAATCATTTAAATTTGACAGCAGATAGTATATGGTTTTTTTTTTGTTTTTTTTTTTTTATTATACAACAAGAAACTCGGATATTTGAGAATACCAAGGTCCTGTTCTAATGACCTTGCCACAGTGATTGCTGTTGCATAGTTCACAGCTTAGTTACCTTGGATAAAGGTGTCTGCTAAATATACTGAGTCAACTCACTAAGCTATGCTTAAGTTTAAACTGAGTATACTTATGTAGCTTGCTGCTGGCCATTTACATTCCTAGTGTTACATGTAGCATTAATTAAACTCTGCTTAAAATGTTTTCTATAGCAAGATATAGCTCTGTCTAATGTTGCAATGCTTACACTATATATATAATTCAGTGTGCAAAGTCAGAGTAATATTTCTGTTTGTTAATTTTGTAACAAACTGCAAATAGTACATGCAAGTGCCACGTACATGCTTGTACTAGGCATTTATTATTATTATTATTATTATTATTATTATTATTATTATTATTATTATTATTATTATTAACCCTGAGTGGCTGGGTGGCTGGGGTGGGTTTATGTGGAAGGGGTCAAAAAGTTGCAGGAATAGTAGTACATTTTTAAAGGTGGTGATTATGCTGAAACAAAACGTGATTCTCATTAGTGTATTTTGCATGTATATCATTCTCAAAACGTTCTGAACATCACTTGTACAGCATTACTGTAGTTATAATTGTTGCTAATACTAAGGTTGTGCCGATATTGTAATTTTCAAACTGTGACGATGATATAAAAAATATTGCGATATTCGATAATACCCCAATGCCACATATAGATTCGAGAACATAAGACTCGACAATTACAGACTTGCATCTTTTCACATTCGTATTTTACCACAGTGAAGCATTCAGTTTAACAGTCTCATTGGATTGTCAACATTAAAAAAAAAACAAAAAAACTTTACCTTACCTCATCTTTGAACATAATGTGTCCAGCTCATGCCTTGTTTGTAAAAAAATCCTTTGCAAAAAAGGTTTCTCTTTGTATCACACTAAAAACGCGTCCATACAGACCTGATATCTTGTTTGTTCCGCGGTCCAACTTGAAAACACAAACATAGTTTGGTTGAGTAGCAAAGCGTTTTTTTTTGCAGTTTTTTTTCTTTATTATACTATGTATTAAAAGATGCTGTATCCGAACACAATATATATAATAATATTTAATATGTATTGTATGTGGTGGACTCACGCTGGCTCACCCCCCCAAACATATCTCCAGATATTGAAGCATTCACTAAATCCTTGCTTTGTTTAAGAGATTGAGTACATACAAGTATGAAGAAAACTGTTGTTTTTTTGTTGTTTTTTTTAGATATGGATGTAGCCCTAATTATAATTATAAACCCAGAAGCCCTAATTATAATAATGCTCTTAATGTTTTTGTTATGCTTGTTATAACGTGTTTACATGGAACACAGAACATGGTCATCTGATTTAGGTTCTACTCTGGCCAGCAATCCAGCATCTTGCTTCCATAACATAAAAAAACAAAATAAACTTGGACTGCAAATAAATTAATCGGCCAAACTTGTTTATTACGGATCAACTTTTTTTCTTTTTTTGGCAACCATGCATAAGTAACATAGAATAAAAATGTTAAACCTTAACGTCTAAATGCTTATTTATACACAAATAACAAAGCATGCTATATTGTGCAGTTACTTCAGTTTCTGTGTACTCTACAGACACACAAGCATATCCGCTTTCTCTGGTTTAAGCAGGGATCTTTGCAGGGTCACATGCCCTGCCGTGCTAAAGAGACGCTCAGACGGCGTGCTGGTGGCGCAGATGCACATGTATTTTATGGCTCGTTTTGCCATCAGAGGTTAACCGAGATTCGTTGTTACACCACCACAAAAGTGGATCTTCCTCGCCATCAATAACTGGTTCCTTCAGGTAATTGTGGATCTCAAGATCAGCCCGCTGTTTCAGTGGCAATGAAAGTGGCACGGCTTTCCCCTTCCCAAGGAGACTCCCTGAGTTTTTTTTCCTTTTGAGGGTAGGCTGTGCGGTTGGAACTGTGTCTGGGGCAACTACGCCCCCCTCTGGATTCTCTTGACAAAGTGTTTGGGCTTGCCCGATATCTGTCATCTCTTCCATAAGTCTATGCTTCGTTTCCTCCAAGTGATCATCTGATCGCCAGGATAGCAAGGATCCAAGAATGTAGCTGCAAGAAGTAGTTTTTGCGTTCCTTCTTGTATGTACTTGGCATCCAACCTGGACATGATACCTTTCTTCAGGTCGGCAGTTAGGGTTGCATCATCAAGCAAGTCATGGAGAACGACAGTCTTTAAATGTTGAAGCAGCGGGTGAACTGAGGACACCATCACCTAGTTTTCGCCAGACAAAATGTCCGTAAATTCGGCCACTGGTTTGAGGGCACATCAAGCATGATGATGTCATGTGAGGGCAATGTGTTGATGATGTCTGTCCTCTGACAGGGCCCATCGGATTGCTGGTGCCTGTTCCAGAATTCTCTCCATCATTCTTTGCTTGGACCCCCAACGAGCAGCACAGTCCTGTGTATTGGTGCAAGATACGGGAAAATAGTTATAATGTAGAAAAGAATGCGCTTTTAATAAATCAGATAAATGTGTTGAGAACAATATTTAATTTAATATTGAACTTATTTATTTAACTTATATTGAGAACAATATTTAATAACAAAATGAATAAAATGAATTTAAGGTGCCATGATCCTTATCTTTCACTTTAAAAAAATCCTTTAATCTCATTATTCTCTCCCCCTCAACCCCAACACACAAATTAATGATATGAATTATAATAAAACAAATATGTGTTCCTTGTATTCCCAAATAATTTACACTTGGAAATATTGAAGATATTTAATAATCATATATTGGGTTTATTACATTTTTGTGCCTGTATGTGCGATTAAAATCATGTATTATGTAATAATGAAAATAGTTTTAAATATAGTTACCGTGATAAGCGAATGTTGCTGGAGGTTGAGGTCTGTTTGTGCTTTCAAAAGGTCCTGTTTCTTTAACCAGCTCTGGGAGAAGCAGCCTACAATCGAACGACAGACCCTGAGCGCTCTGTCTTTTCGGTTGCTTTCCCTGTTCACTGAATTAGTTACAGCAAGGTGCAGATTATGACCAAAGCAATTAAGCCATGGCCAAGTTAGTGGTCTGACTGCGGTAACTATGTTAGCTCCATTGTCCGTGGTGATGCAAGATAGTTTTTCATCATCAAGCTCCCAGTTTCGTAGAGCACAGCAAAGGGCTCCAGCTAAATTCTCGGCTGTGTGGTGGTCCGGTAGGAAGCTAGTTTGCAGACATCATGATTCCAGTTTCCATTCAGGGGAAATGAAATGTACAGTTAGTGACATGAACAGTGTCACGTTCACGCTCAACCACATATCGGCTGCAGAGAAATAGTCGGCTCTCTGAACTTGTTCAGCAACATCAGCTCGGACTTTAATGTACAATTTGGGAATGGCCGTTTATGAGAAGTACTTCCTTCCTGGAATTTCATACTAACGATCGATAGCCTGCAACATTTTTCTGAAGCCGCTCTTCTCCACTGTATACACTGGTAGCATTTCCTTGGCAATAAAACTGGTGATTTGAGCTTGTCAGCTCTTTTCATCTGGCACTGTCACGGTGGTATTTCGTTGCTCTTTCAAAGCTGCTGTGATGGTTGATTGCTGAGGAGGATCTTCTTGACAACCTGATGTATAAGAGGTTGAGGCAGATCCAGCACCTTTCGTCATCTGTGTAAACTGCAAGGGGTGGTGAACCCATAGACGGGACTTCAGGTTTGTAGTATTTCCTTCCTTTGTAGTTATTTGATTTTTGCAAAGATGGCAAATGACTTCATTTACATTAATAGGGACCCCGCCCCCTTTCTCATTCGGTTTGAACCCAAAGAAAGTCCAAACTGCAGAGGTAGCATTCTTCTTTGCCACAAGATCAATTTTACAGTCACCATAGAAAGAAGAAAATGTACTGTACTGCAAAAGATACTTTGTGTGCTCCACGCGTTCACTGAACAGTGGCACACAAATACTGCCTTTCTCTTACTCCCTCTGCTGCTTGTTACATCCAAACGAACACACAGAATGTGGAACACGTAACCAGTCTAAAACACGCCCTCCCCCAACGTCACACACACACACACACACACACACACACACACACACAAGCATGCATACAGCTGACAGCAGCAGCAGGAAGTACAACATCCAGTAACAGCGGTCTTGTTCTAAACCTCCACAAAGTTCTCTGGGGCGCTACAATGTTTTAACACGGCATGGTATGAATGAAGGACATTTTATAACGGGTCTAATTTTATTAGCTATGTTTATTTTAGGACTAGTGACGATATTAACGATATATATAAAAAAAAACCGTCAAAATTTTCCAATTTCGCGATATACGATAATATTGAATATTGGCACAACCCTAGCTAATACTCACTCTATTGTTACCAGCAATTATTCTATTGTTGCCAAAAATGGCCACTAAATAAAGACAGACCAGTGTAAATGCAACCTGAAAATGCACAGACTTGCTCTATACAGCTGAACAGAAGCAAACTCCCTTTAAACTTACCAGCAGGGTCTGTGTGAGGGGTGGTGCCTGGCTGGCCTTCATTAGCTACGAAAAACAAATCATTTCAGGTATGTTAAAAAAAGTCAGCGCCAACACTGTGTTTCACAATCAATAGCATAACATGCAAACACAAATGCCAGCAGCTTTCCAAATGTCACCTGACTTCAGTCCATTGAGAAAATACAGCAGGGCTTGAATGAACCAAGCATGCATGTCAGTGCGCTGTACGTGGCCCCAGAAGCAGATGCCAAGAATTAAAGAACAAAAACAGAAAGTAAAGGACCTAAAGTCTTAAACACAAGGTAAGTAGCCTTATAATTGTTCTGGTATTTAAACACAGGCACTGATACCTTTTTTTTTTTGTATGGTTACATTTCCGTATTGCAGGGCTTCTCAAACTCGGTCCTGGGGACCCCCTGTGTCTTCTGGTTTTCATTCTAACCAAACTCTCCATTACTTAACTAGACCCTTAATTGAACTGACAAGTTGCCTATTTAGACCTTTTTACTTGTTTTCAGCTTTTATACAGTTGCAGATTTCAAGTACGCTATAACATTTTATAAGCAACTTGAACTCTGCAACTGTTTAAAAGCTGAAAACAATTAAAAAGGTCTAATAAGCAAATTATTAGTTCAGTTAAGGGGTTAGTTAAGTAGAGCTCAGTTGGAATGAAAATCAAAACACACAGGGGGTCCCCAGGACCGAGTTTGAGAAGCCCTGCCCTATTGCATACCTATTGACTAACTGAACTTCAATAAATTGATAATCGCATATCAATTAAATCCTTATTTATGCCATGCAAAATAAAGATTACTTGGTTGTCTTTAATACTATTTTTACTACAGTTCAAGTCAAACCAGTTTTGGAAAATGTTTGTGGAACAGTGCGAGGAAAAGTGACAAAAGTATTTCCTTTAAGAATGTAGCCTTCATTGATCTACCTGCAGAATTGAGGCTGTCTCGTGGATCTGCTGTGATAAAAAAAAAACGAAATATCTGTTTACAACTTGCCAGCTTCTGAACAACTGCCTATACAACCAACCAACTTGAATGGTTTTCCACAGATTTAATAATGACATCCATTTTATCAGGGGAGTGAGCAGTTAACTATACATTTGATGTGGTTAAATTCCATCTTCAAACATACATTTTTATAATACTGTGAAATTCATTATTTAAAATAAGGACATAAACACAGTACATGTAAAGGTGGTTTAAACTTAAGATGTATGCCAACTTTCCAAAGAAGTGGCACACTATGCCTTTAGTGCAGTATACAGTGTATAGTATGGTACGGTTTACAGTATACAGTGTATAGTATGGTACAGTTTACAGTATACAGTGTCTTACCTGCAGAACTTGTTTGAGAACCTGTGACATGTGGCACTCCTGTGACTAAAGCACAAAGTAAACAAATACATCAATAATAAAACCATGCAGATACACATGTACTGGAGATGCTGCGCTGGTTCAGCTTGAGTCTTGATGCTGAACCGTCTCACAAAGCAGCCACATACTGTATTGAGGCTGCATTTAAAATAACACTAAAGCTGCAGCATGGTCCATCCTATCAAATACAGCACAGAGGTTTTACTCATATTGAGACACATTGGGCTCACTATATAATCACAATGACAATTCACAACTAACGCCTCGACACCAAAACTCTGGTATACAAATATCTAATAGAAAAAGCGAGATACAGTACTAAAAGTGGTCTTTATAGACACGGGCAGCAGTGTGGAGTAGTGGTTAGGGCTCTGGACTCTTGACCGGAGGGTCGTGGGTTCAATCCCAGGTGGGGGGACACTGCTGCTGTACCCTTGAGCAAAGTACTTTACCTAGATTGCTCCAGTAAAAACCCAACTGTATAAATGGGTAATTGTATGTAAAAATAATGTGATATCTTGTAACAATTGTAAGTCGCCCTGGATAAGGGCGTCTGCAAAGAAATAAAAAATAAAACGTATGGGCCGTATTCACAAAGCTGACTTAAGTCCAAGACTGGTCATAAGTCATCAATTTGGACTTCAGTCTTCTTAATGAACGAGTCTAAATGGAACTACCCTGGAGGAGGTTTAAGAGCAGCTATTTTTAACTAACATGGCTCGACGGATAATACTGTACGATTTATTTGAAGATCACCCAGATGTGGAAAGTGTAGACAGGGAAAACCCTTTGGAAGTTTTTACTGAGACTGAACTGAGAAGTCAATACCGTTTTGAGAAACAGTCAATTGAAACGCAAATAAATCTTATCTTATCTTAAAGTTAAGATCCCCCAGAAAATCGCTTTGTGCATCGGACTAGGTCATAACAGTCTGCAAAACACACTTAAGCCCTTTTTTTGGTCTTAGAGTCAGCTTTGTGAATACAGCCCCAGGTCTTGATGTTGATTTACAGGAGCAAGAACCATGGCTTTAAGATCTCTCCTGAGCACATTCACACAGTGTTTACAGGACTGTGTTTGATCTGAATCACTCTCATTTAACATGATGATCTGTCCTGAGCACACACAGCCATTCACACAGTGTTTACAGGACTGCGTGGATCTGAATCACTCTCATTTAACATGATGATCTGTCCTGAGCACACACAGCCATTCACACAGTGTTTACAGGACTGTGTTTGATCTGAATCACTCTCATTTAACATGATGATCTGTCCTGAGCACACACAGCCATTCACACAGTGTTTACAGGACTGTGTTTGATCTGAATCACTCTCATTTAACATGATGATCTGTCCTGAGCACACACAGCCATTCACACAGTGTTTACAGGACTGTGTTGGATCTGAATCACTCTCATTTAACATGATGATCTGTCCTGAGCACACACAGCCATTCACACAGTGTTTACAGGACTGTGTTTGATCTGAATCACTCTCATTTAACATGATGATCTGTCCTGAGCACACACAGCCATTCACACAGTGTTTACAGGACTGTGTTTGATCTGAATCACTCTCATTTAACATGATGATCTGTCCTGAGCACACACAGCCATTCACACAGTGTTTACAG
Source organism: Acipenser oxyrinchus oxyrinchus (assembly GCA_030684275.1). Taxonomy (NCBI): domain Eukaryota; kingdom Metazoa; phylum Chordata; class Actinopteri; order Acipenseriformes; family Acipenseridae; genus Acipenser; species Acipenser oxyrinchus. Next base: position 3,551,263 of record CM060249.1, read on the forward strand.
GACTGTGTTTGATCTGAATCACTCTCATTTAACATGATGATCTGTACTGAGCACACACAGCCATTCACACAGTGTTTACAGGACTGTGTTTGATCTGAATCACTCTCATTTAACATGATGATCTGTCCTGAGCACACACAGCCATTCACACAGTGTTTACAGGACTGTGTTTGATCTGAATCACTCTCATTTAACATGATGATCTGTCCTGAGCACACACAGCCATTCACACAGTGTTTACAGGACTGTGTTTGATCTGAATCACTCTCATTTAACATGATGATCTGTCCTGAGCACACACAGCCATTCACACAGTGTTTACAGGACTGTGTTTGATCTGAATCACTCTCATTTAACATGATGATCTGTCCTGAGCACACACAGCCATTCACACAGTGTTTACAGGACTGTGTTTGATCTGAATCACTCTCATTTAACATGATGATCTGTCCTGAGCACACACAGCCATTCACACAGTGTTTACAGGACTGTGTTTGATCTGAATCACTCTCATTTAACATGATGATCTGTCCTGAGCACACACAGCCATTCACACAGTGTTTACAGGACTGTGTTTGATCTGAATCACTCTCATTTAACATGATGATCTGTCCTGAGCACACACAGCCATTCACACAGTGTTTACAGGACTGTGTTTGATCTGAATCACTCTCATTTAACATGATGATCTGTCCTGAGCACACACAGCCATTCACACAGTGTTTACAGGACTGTGTTTGATCTGAATCACTCTCATTTAACATGATGATCTGTCCTGAGCACACACAGCCATTCACACAGTGTTTACAGGACTGTGTTTGATCTGAATCACTCTCATTTAACATGATGATCTGTCCTGAGCACACACAGCCATTCACACAGTGTTTACAGGACTGTGTTTGATCTGAATCACTCTCATTTAACATGATGATCTGTCCTGAGCACACACAGCCATTCACACAGTGTTTACAGGACTGTGTTTGATCTGAATCACTCTCATTTAACATGATGATCTGTCCTGAGCACACACAGCCATTCACACAGTGTTTACAGGACTGTGTTTGATCTGAATCACTCTCATTTAACATGATGATCTGTCCTGAGCACACACAGCCATTCACACAGTGTTTACAGGACTGTGTTTGATCTGAATCACTCTCATTTAACATGATGATCTGTACTGAGCACACACAGCCATTCACACAGTGTTTACAGGACTGTGTTTGATCTGAATCACTCTCATTTAACATGATGATCTGTACTGAGCACACACAGCCATTCACACAGTGTTTACAGGACTGTGTTTGATCTGAATCACTCTCATTTAACATGATGATCTGTCCTGAGCACACACAGCCATTCACACAGTGTTTACAGGACTGTGTTTGATCTGAATCACTCTCATTTAACATGATGATCTGTCCTGAGCACACACAGCCATTCACACAGTGTTTACAGGACTGTGTTTGATCTGAATCACTCTCATTTAACATGATGATCTGTCCTGAGCACACACAGCCATTCACACAGTGTTTACAGGACTGTGTTTGATCTGAATCACTCTCATTTAACATGATGATCTGTCCTGAGCACACACAGCCATTCACACAGTGTTTACAGGACTGTGTTTGATCTGAATCACTCTCATTTAACATGATGATCTGTCCTGAGCACACACAGCCATTCACACAGTGTTTACAGGACTGTGTTTGATCTGAATCACTCTCATTTAACATGATGATCTGTCCTGAGCACACACAGCCATTCACACAGTGTTTACAGGACTGTGTTTGATCTGAATCACTCTCATTTAACATGATGATCTGTCCTGAGCACACACAGCCATTCACACAGTGTTTACAGGACTGTGTTTGATCTGAATCACTCTCATTTAACATGATGATCTGTCCTGAGCACACACAGCCATTCACACAGTGTTTACAGGACTGTGTTTGATCTGAATCACTCTCATTTAACATGATGATCTGTCCTGAGCACACACAGCCATTCACACAGTGTTTACAGGACTGTGTTTGATCTGAATCACTCTCATTTAACATGATGATCTGTCCTGAGCACACACAGCCATTCACACAGTGTTTACAGGACTGTGTTTGATCTGAATCACTCTCATTTAACATGATGATCTGTCCTGAGCACACACAGCCATTCACACAGTGTTTACAGGACTGTGTTTGATCTGAATCACTCTCATTTAACATGATGATCTGTCCTGAGCACACACAGCCATTCACACAGTGTTTACAGGACTGTGTTTGATCTGAATCACTCTCATTTAACATGATGATCTGTCCTGAGCACACACAGCCATTCACACAGTGTTTACAGGACTGTGTTTGATCTGAATCACTCTCATTTAACACGATGATCTGTCCTGAGCACACACAGCCATTCACACAGTGTTTACAGGACTGTGTTTGATCTGAATCACTCTCATTTAACACGATGATCTGTCCTGAGCACACACAGCCATTCACACAGTGTTTACAGGACTGTGTTTGATCTGAATCACTCTCATTTAACACGATGATCTGTCCTGAGCACACACAGCCATTCACACAGTGTTTACAGGACTGTGTTTGATCTGAATCACTCTCATTTAACATGATGATCTGTCCTGAGCACACACAGCCATTCACACAGTGTTTACAGGACTGTGTTTGATCTGAATCACTCTCATTTAACATGATGATCTGTCCTGAGCACACACAGCCATTCACACAGTGTTTACAGGACTGTGTTTGATCTGAATCACTCTCATTTAACATGATGATCTGTCCTGAGCACACACAGCCATTCACACAGTGTTTACAGGACTGTGTTTGATCTGAATCACTCTCATTTAACATGATGATCTGTCCTGAGCACACACAGCCATTCACACAGTGTTTACAGGACTGTGTTTGATCTGAATCACTCTCATTTAACATGATGATCTGTCCTGAGCACACACAGCCATTCACACAGTGTTTACAGGACTGTGTTTGATCTGAATCACTCTCATTTAACATGATGATCTGTCCTGAGCACACACAGCCATTCACACAGTGTTTACAGGACTGTGTTTGATCTGAATCACTCTCATTTAACATGATGATCTGTCCTGAGCACACACAGCCATTCACACAGTGTTTACAGGACTGTGTTTGATCTGAATCACTCTCATTTAACATGATGATCTGTCCTGAGCACACACAGCCATTCACACAGTGTTTACAGGACTGTGTTTGATCTGAATCACTCTCATTTAACATGATGATCTGTCCTGAGCACACACAGCCATTCACACAGTGTTTACAGGACTGTGTTTGATCTGAATCACTCTCATTTAACATGATGATCTGTCCTGAGCACACACAGCCATTCACACAGTGTTTACAGGACTGTGTTTGATCTGAATCACTCTCATTTAACATGATGATCTGTCCTGAGCACACACAGCCATTCACACAGTGTTTACAGGACTGTGTTTGATCTGAATCACTCTCATTTAACATGATGATCTGTCCTGAGCACACACAGCCATTCACACAGTGTTTACAGGACTGTGTTTGATCTGAATCACTCTCATTTAACATGATGATCTGTCCTGAGCACACACAGCCATTCACACAGTGTTTACAGGACTGTGTTTGATCTGAATCACTCTCATTTAACATGATGATCTGTCCTGAGCACACACAGCCATTCACACAGTGTTTACAGGACTGTGTTTGATCTGAATCACTCTCATTTAACATGATGATCTGTCCTGAGCACACACAGCCATTCACACAGTGTTTACAGGACTGTGTTTGATCTGAATCACTCTCATTTAACATGATGATCTGTCCTGAGCACACACAGCCATTCACACAGTGTTTACAGGACTGTGTTTGATCTGAATCACTCTCATTTAACATGATGATCTGTCCTGAGCACACACAGCCATTCACACAGTGTTTACAGGACTGTGTTTGATCTGAATCACTCTCATTTAACATGATGATCTGTCCTGAGCACACACAGCCATTCACACAGTGTTTACAGGACTGTGTTTGATCTGAATCACTCTCATTTAACATGATGATCTGTCCTGAGCACACACAGCCATTCACACAGTGTTTACAGGACTGTGTTTGATCTGAATCACTCTCATTTAACATGATGATCTGTCCTGAGCACACACAGCCATTCACACAGTGTTTACAGGACTGTGTTTGATCTGAATCACTCTCATTTAACATGATGATCTGTCCTGAGCACACACAGCCATTCACACAGTGTTTACAGGACTGTGTTTGATCTGAATCACTCTCATTTAACATGATGATCTGTACTGAGCACACACAGCCATTCACACAGTGTTTACAGGACTGTGTTTGATCTGAATCACTCTCATTTAACATGATGATCTGTACTGAGCATACACAGCCATTCACACAGTGTATATTTAATGTATATTAACCTGTACCTCTCACCTGTAGTCTCTGTGTGGGAGCTGGTAGCAGGACCATGATAGTAGTCTGTACCTACAACACAAATAAAACCTCTGTAACATTACAACAATATTACACATATATATATATATATATATAGACACACACACACACACACACACGCAGTTCTACTCAAAAGTTTACATACCCCAATGGAAATTTATAATTTCTAGAAATTTCTAGAAAACAGAATTTTAGGAAAAATCATTTGTAGCAAAAACGTTACAAAAAATAGATGCCTACAATTTGTTTTTGCAAAACTCCGAAAATGCTAACTCAAAAGCATTTATGCCCTTTGATGCTATGATAGTATTGTCTACAAGGTGCTAGAAATTTCAATATGATAATGCAGAACCTAATTCTAGAAAAGTCTACAAAATGCTGGATTGTAGGTGAACAATCTTAGAGAGTATAAAAGGGTTAAGGGGCGTTCACACCGGGATGCTGCTCTGCAGTCGCTACAGATCACTGTTCACACCGAACGCGGCAGGGGAGCGGCAGCGGAAAGTCAGCGGGCGGTCTGTTGTTACGTCACAGCTGCATGTACAGTGACTTTTGGTTGCCAAGCAACAAACAGTAAATTCCAGCAGGAAGGGAAAACTCTTTTTATACAGAAGACACAAAGATTAGTAAAAAAAAAAAAATTCAAGCAAACATAGTTTTTTATAAAACTTTTTTATAAAACATAATTTTAACCCCCCCCCCCAACACCATCATAATCCACCCACAGCCCTCCATGCAGCAGCATTTGTATTGACTATAAATTTTGTGGAGTGATGAAACAAAAATGGATATTTGCGTCACGCTATTTGGTAGTTACATTTGGAGAAAATCTGGTGAGGCGTACAAAGAAAAGAACACCATACCAAGCAGATGTTTTTTCTCTAATGGCAGAGAAAATATAGTTCCAATACCAAAAGATATTGGCCAATCATCTGAAACCTTCCGCTACAAAACTTGGTTTAAAGTGCAACTGGATGTTCCAACACAACAACAATCCAAAGCACACATCAAAATCTACTTCAGAATGCTTAAAGAAGAATAAAATCAAGGTTCTGGAATGGCCTAGTCAAAGTCCCAATCTAAATCTGATTGAGAATCTCTGGTATGAGTTGAAGAAGACAAGAGAAGTCATCGGAATTTTAATGAACTGGAACAATTTTGTATTGAAGAATGGCTAAAAATCACTAAAGAATCATGCCAAAAGCTCAAATATCTATCTATATATAATACAATACATGGATGAAGGCTATATTTGCATCCTGAGTCATTCTTAAAAAAAGCATAATACCACACTAGTGACGTCAAAAAGTGATAATTTCTTATAATTTACGACACCACAGAAACCCTCAATGAAATTATTTTCCTGTAACTCACTGAAGCCCATCTATATCTATATCTATATATCTATCTATCTATATATATATATATATACACACACACACACACTCACACACTATACATATACCGCTAGTATTATGACTATCGACGGATCTGCCAGCAGGTGTCAGCACTCAACACTACTAAAGTCAATAAACTGTGGCTGTGTTTAGGGTTGGCCAATCCATTAACTAGAACAGCTACAATAACACATTGTGGTGGTAACTTCCACAATGTGTCAATTAATCAGCTAATATAAGTGTGGCATTCTGGGGCCTAGGAGTGGAAGGTCACCAATCCCAAGACTGGAGGAGGGACGTCCTGGGCTAAATGAGGTTTTGAGCATTGTTACACTCCAATCCCAAGATTGGAGGAGGGACGTCCTGAGCTAAATGAGGTTTTGAGCATTGTTACACTCCAATCCCAGGACTGGAGGAGGAACGTCTTGGGCTGAATGAGGTTTTGAGCTTTGTTACTCCAATCCCAGGACTGGAGGAGGAACGTCTTGGGCTGAATGAGGTTTTGAGCTTTGTTACTCCAATCCCAGGACTGGAGGAGGAACACCTTGGGCTGAATGAGGTTTTGAGCTTTGTTACTCCAATCCCAAGACTGGAGGAGGGACGTCCTGAGCTAAATGAGGTTTTGATCATTGTTACACTCCAATCCCAGGACTGGAGGAGGAACACCTTGGGCTGAATGAGGTTTTGAGCTTTGTTACTCCAATCCCAAGACTGGAGGAGGGACGTCCTGAGCTAAATGAGGTTTTGAGCATTGTTACACTCCAATCCCAGGACTGGAGGAGGAACACCTTGGGCTGAATGAGGTTTTGAGCTTTGTTACTCCAATCCCAGGACTGGAGGAGGGACGTCCTGAGCTAAATGAGGTTTTGAGCTTTGTTACTCCAGTCCCAGGATTGGAGGAGGAACGTCTTGGGCTGAATGAGGTTTTGAGCTTTGTTACTCCAATCCCAGGACTGGAGGAGGAACGTCTTGGGCTTTGTTACTCCAATCCCAGGGCTGGAGGAGGAACGTCTTGGGCTGAATGAGGTTTTGAGCGTTGTTACACTCCAATGTTTTCTCTGTGTTTAGACCCCTCCTACATTAGGCATCAATGTAGGGCTCTTCTCTATGTGCTGTCAATGCATTTAGTTGTCCTGCTAATAAAGATTGCCGCTAACCAATAACCTTCAATGTCAAACCAGTCATGGCAGCCAGAAACATATCAGCTTATCTTAGTAAACTTTGTGTAAAAGCAGAGTAATTGGATGAATAAATGGTTAATCTGATTTGACTTGCCTGTTAAGTTTGTTTGTGAGTCGGAACTAGATGGGTCTCCTGCACCTAAGAATAATACATTTACAGTAAACATCATCAATGCAATAAAGACAATAGTCTATAATACTCTAAACCAGAATTCCAGTGTTGACACACATTTTGTTATGATAAGTAAGGTATTTTGAATTATCAATGAAATATACTATAATTATACTGCTTATAGGGGTATTAGCTAATGAAATTATTCCATAAATCATACCTGTTGTGCAAGTATTCAACAGACAACCTGCAAATAAGCCATGCAAACGGAGAGCTTTCTTTACAATAGTATAGTACCAGATATCACTTTCATATTAACATCACAAATGGAAGTGTACATCCGGTTAGATTACTGTTAATTGTTCCATAACCTTTAACTCAATTAAGGATATATTATATAACTAGGTCAAGAGATTGCAAACACAGCTATATCAAAACCAGTTATGATGTGGCTTTGTTCACACCAGTATAATGAGTAGTAGTTTCAATAGTTCTATGTTATAAGTCTCCGGTATAAAGGTTTCCCATAGTAAAAGCACAGCAAAGCGTAATAAAGCACAGTGAAAGCATGGTAAAGCATACAGTAGGTAAGCATTGTAAAGAATAGCAAGGTATGGTAAAGCATATTGGTAAACATGGCAAACCAGGGTAAACTATGCATAGTATAACCATGGAAAAGCATAGGAAAACTGAAAAAAAAACAAACACACTGTGCACAAATACAGTGGTAAACTGTTATAAGGGAAATTACCTATGGAATCTGTCTGTGGACTGCTCACATGTTGATCTGCTATTCCTACAGCAAAGAGAAAAAAAGATTTTTGATGTAGTCAAGTGTGCAGTTGCTAGTAGTTTAGAAAATAAAGCTATACTGAAATTACCTGTCAAATCTGATTGTGAACCAGTGCTATGCTGGTCCCCTTTACCTAGCAAATAAAAAAAACAATATTAGATTAGATACTTACTTAACTTTCACATTTTAGCACTTTGCCACTTGATTAAAAAAAAAAAAAGTATTTTATTGTTACTGTTTATGTTGTTGTGTAATTGTGCTTTATAATTCAACTGTATGTACAATATCAAAATCCCCTGTAACTCACCCATAGAGTCTGCCTGGGGACCGTTGCTATGCTGACCTCCAGCACCTAAACATAAAGCCATGAGTGCTGTTAAAAAACCTTATCTCCCTCACATAATACAAACGAGGCCCTCACAATTACTGTTTCACACACTGTATACAGCAGAAACTGCCATATCCGATCCTGTAAGATACAATACCCTCAGGCTGCTGCTACCAACTGAACAGTACTGATGGAAACTGATCAATGCACATTTTATAAGGGGTCTAAAACCTCCGAAGGAAGGAACTCGGCTAATCTATTTAGGGCTTTAGCAGTTACAAGCAAAATCTTATAATCAATTCTAAAATACACAGGGAACCAGTGCGAAGAAGCTAAGACAGGGGTAATATGCTAATTTTGTTTTTTGGTTTTAGTTAGAATTCTGGCAGCAGTGTTTTGAACTAGCTGCAAACGAGACACCACACGTTTAGGAATACCATAAAGCAACTGCAATGCAGTGTAATGACTCCCTCTGAGATAAGATATTTTTACATATCCGATTAAAACTGCAGTTACAATCTAATTTAAGTACAGTTATATACAGAGCATATGAGCAACAATAGGTCACATTACACTAGGGCTGGGACGATAGTGTTTATTTTTTTACTGTCGATGCATCGATGCATTGTTTTTTCATAAAGCAAAAGAAACGTGTAAATAATAAGTAAATAATAAGCACAGCTCACAGAGCTTTTCTGAACGCAGAGATTTATATTGTGCCCTGCACAGCTCACAGAGCTTTTCTGAATGCAGAGATTTATATTGTGCCCTGCACAGCTCACAGAGCTTTTCTGAATGCAGAGATTTATATTGTGCCCTGCACAGCTCACAGAGCTTTTCTGAATGCAGAGATTTATATTGTGCCCTGCACAGCTCACAGAGCTTTTCTGAATGCAGAGATTTATATTGTGCCCTGCACAGCTCACAGAGCTTTTCTGAACGCAGAGATTTATATTGTGCCCTGCACAGCTCACAGAGCTTTTCTGAATGCAGAGATTTATATTGTGCCCTGCACAGCTCACAGAGCTTTTCTGAATGCAGAGATTTATATTGTGCCCTGCACAGCTCACAGAGCTTTTCTGAACGCAGAGATTTATATTGTGCCCTGCACAGCTCACAGAGCTTTTCTGAATGCAGAGATTTATATTGTGCCCTGCACAGCTCACAGAGCTTTTCTGAATGCAGAGATTTATATTGTGCCCTGCACAGCTCACAGAGCTTTTCTGAACGCAGAGATTTATATTGTGCCCTGCACAGCTCACATAGCTTTTCTGAATGCAGAGATTTATATTGTGCCCTGCACAGCTCACAGAGCTTTTCTGAACGCAGAGATTTATATTGTGCCCTGCACAGCTCACACGTGCCACGCTACCAAAAAGTAACACAGCATGCTCGCTTGCAGAAAGCAAAGACATTGCTCTGCACACATTGGCCGCATTGTCATGTACACAAGCTATTACTTTTGAAGCCACTTCAAACTCTGTATTTATCTGATTGATCGCTTCTGCTAAATTCACAGCTGTGTGTGTCTCGTGTAATTTTTGTGTCGCTAATACTTTTGACTCGAGTTCCCAGTTTTGCTTAATGTAACGGCAGGTGACTGTTAAAAACGCTTCTTGTGTCATGCTTGTCCATATATCGGTAGTGATGGACATTGAATTACACTCCTGACTTAAATCCTGTCTAAGCTTTTCCTTTGCACGTTCGTGATCCAGAGTAATGAATTTGGAGTTTGTCTTTCGACAGGGCATAGCCCGGAGCAAGATTCCCAATCAGATTTTTAAATGCAGCTCCCTCTACTATACTAACAGGTCTGATCTCTTGTGTGACAACATCCACTATCAGGCCTGTTATTTCTTTTGCTCTGACGCTTTTTAGATCAACTTTCTTTCCAAAATAAGCTGTCACTGTAGGTGTTGCTTCCTTTTGTTTTTTACTTGTGTTCCCACTGTTGGATTTTGTCAGGTGCTGTCTTACTAAATGATCCCGCAGGTTGGTGGTGTTGCCACAGAAGCTCATTAAAACTTCACAAACAGCACATTTTACCTTTCCATTTTGTTCTTTTGTAAAAATGAAAAAATCCAAACATCTGACGGCATTATTTTAAATTAAATTAGATTGACAATTTAACTAGCAAAATCTGATCCTGCCGAGTTCCTTCAAAAACTGTGTGCAAGTGTACCTAGAAGAATTGATGCTTGATGCTGTTTTGAAGGCAAAGGGTGGTCACACCAAATATGGATTTGATGTAGATTTTTCTTCTGTTCACTCACTTTGCATTTAGTTAATTGATAAATATAATCTATTAACATGTCTATTTTTGAAAGCATTCTTACTTTACAGCATCTTTTCACACCTGCCTAAAACTTTTGCACAGTACTGTATGTATATATATATTTTTTTTTGTCACATTTACTCTGAAAACGTACGTGCTGCGTAGTGGGCAGGGAGGTTTTTTTTATTATTATTATTTAAAGGACTGATAGATGTGTTTTGGGTTTTTTTTTTCAACCATCGATGGTTATTCCAACGATTCGATGCATCGATGCATTGTCCAAGCCCTACATTTCACTGACTAGTTCAGTTTAAAATATTGAATATCCCTTAGAATTTAAAGTGAAAAGTAATGCATGCTGCTGCCATTCAAAAATAATCTCCACTTCACAGCACAATTCACCACATATGTTTTACTGCATGCCTGACTCCACTGTCACACAGTGTGTAATTATTACTTCAGCACGACAGACACAATTGAGACAGTGACACCTGGCATGCAGACTGGTACTGTGTAATACTATGAGGACCCTTTAAACCGGTCATTCTCCTGATCCATTTACACTCCTTGTTGCCCATGTTAAGTTTGGTTTACTAGCAGAGACTAACTGAGAGTCGATACTGACTGGCTCTGCTGAACCTTCAGCAAAACTAAAGGGAAACGAATGTGTTTCATAGGAACCACCAAGTAGGGGTTTATTTCACTGAATGCCTCCTGGTATGAAAACAATCAAACATTTACCTAGAATGATTGCTGAATTTAAAACTCAAATTATTTGCTTTTTTTGTTGTTGTTAAGAATGTTGTGAATGAAATCAATAAGTGCGGTCACACCTTGATTACAGATGGGCTTCCTGTACATAAGGTTAGGCTGTATTGTGAGACGCTTTGTACATAACATTCAAAATTACTCTAACTTACCGAATAAATCTGTCTGTGAAATGGTGCCATGTTGAACTGCTGTACCTGAGCAATACATAATCAAACAAATGTGATTCCTGATTAATAAATGCTGTAATATACAGTATGTTATCTAGCTGTTCAAAAGTATCTATCTATCTATCTATCTATCTATCTATCTATCTATCTATCTATCTATCTATCTATCTATCTACTGTATCTAACCAAGGAGAATCAGGATCCAACAGGATACTCACCAATCACTAGAAATACTTAATGAAGAAGAAAAGTAATTGATAAACTGAAAACTCATTATTTTAATAAGTAGCTACGAAATTTATTTTCCTACTCTAGGTGGGCAGAAGTGATTACGATGACTAGCACTACCACTGTTAAAAATATCAAGGTGTTGCGTAACATGTTTTCTGATTATGGGTTGCCTGAGGAGTTAGTCTCAGACAACAGACCACAATTTACATCAGCGGAGTCGGCAACATTTTTAAGGTTAAATGCAATAAAGCATACTAAGTCGGCGCCTTATCACCCTCAAAGTAATGGTGCTGCAGAGAAGTTAGTACAAAAATGCACTGGAAAAAGAAAAAGAATCTAACCGTCCGCTTGCACATAAAATAGCTAATTTTCTGTTTTGTTACTGCACCACTCCACATGCAACCACTGGTAAGATGCCAGCAGTTATTTCTGGGCAGGCAAATGAGAATGCAGTGGTCTATGCTAAGAAAAACTTTCTCCAAAACAAGGCAAGAAAAACAGGATTCTATAGCTCCTGAAACTCAAACTAGAGTGTTTGATCCACAGCAAGAGGTTCTAGTTTGAGTTTACCAGGGAGGAAAAGGAGAAAGCTGGATACCTGGTAAAGTGTTAAAGAGATTGGGTCCAGTGACGTACCTGGTCAGAGTGAAGGGCAGGGTGACAAAAAGACATGTAGATCAATTATTAGCCAGTAAGTTAAAAGAGCCAGAAACTGAGATTGATTCTGTCAGGTTGGAATCTGAATGTTACTGACGTAAGAGAGGCGCAAAATATGACAGAGGACCTCCCTCAAGAGCAAGGGCAGGATCAGCAGTCTGGGGCAGTAGACAGTTCCAGACCCCTAAGAATCAGGAAGCCTCCTGACAGGCTTAATTTGTGAATATTGGTTGTTTGAAAATTATTGTTGTAATGCTAAATGTATGGAATAAACTTAATGGACTGTAAAATTTTAAAAAATAAAAACAATAAAATGTAAACTCAAATACAGTGAGGTTTTGGAGAGGAGTGTTGTATATGTGATACTAAATGCATAACATTTGTGTTAAGTTGTATATTATAAATGATTGCCAAATAAGGTAAAAAGGGTGCTAAATGTACTTGACACTGATTGTTTGAGCATGTACAATAAAGAGAGTGGACTGCAGAATTATAGACAGTCCACCAGGGATCAGAGCCAAGGAAGATTGTAAAGCTGTATCGTGGAATAAACATTGTTTCTTCATTAAATTACAAAACCATCTGCAGTTTCTGTTTATTGTTAAGATAAGCAATAAGCTTATTAAGCAAATCTTTTCACATATCTATTTGATCTGTTACACCTCTACACAACGCAGAGACACAACAAAGACCAAATAAGCACGGCTCTCTTGGCTCTTTAATTTACCTGCAGAGTCTGTCTGAGAGTCCATACTGAAGAGATCTCCTGCTGCAGCACCTTCAACAAAACAAAGGCAACCGAAGAGATTTCATGAGAACTCAGAAACATCAGCGGCAAGGGCAGTGATTGGCTGCTTAAGTTTTGAGTGAGGCCCATTAATAGTTGATGTGTTCTTCTTTGATGAATGCAATGCTAGGAAAGTGCCATAACTGATAACACTGTAGATTTATTTTTAAATAAGTAGAAGTCACTCTGCACTGCATATTCATCTCAGCCCTTCACTGACCACTCTTTAAGGGGGTTAGGGCATACACTTGATTGGACTTAATTCCTATCCAATCCTTGAGCATCTTCCAATGGTGGCTGTGCTTTGTGAAGCTGGTTCCTCTCTAGATGGAACCAGTAGAACTAGTTTCACATAGCCTGCGGTAAGCTTCCAATAACACCACCACTGTTACAGGTACCATACTGGAACGCAAGTGTCTTACCTGTAGAATCAGGTGAGTAATCTGTCTGTGAGCTGGTATCAGGCTGGACTCCTGCCTCTGAAACAAAGGTACAGGTAATTGTTTAGTTAAGTTCCAACAGGCAGGTTATATGGGATTTTTAGTTTTTATTAGATCACAGCTTTCCCGGCTATTGACATATGTCAGTACACATCAAATAAATATGCATTGCATTCAACAGTAATATTATATTAAAAAACATATTTTTCTTTCACAGGGAAAAGAAAATGCATCAGATGACTGCAGTCAGACACATCTATAAGAAATGAGGACATAAAAACAACAACTTATCTTCAGTTTGTATTGTGCATTATGTTAAAATGTTATGAATGCATTAAGTGATTCTACAGATTAAAATAAGTTTTATTAAAATAAAGAGTAATTTAAAGCCTGATTAACTGAAATACTTCAAATTCATCAGCGTTTGTTCAGGATCGGGTACTAAAAGATCTTTGCTTACCATTCAAGTGTGTCTGCAGGCTGGTATCAGCAAGGTCTCCTGTACCTGAAATAATAAAATGATGACTATTGTGTTCTTATAGAATTGAAGACAAGCACATTTGGAGATGTACTACATTATTTATAAGGAGTCTTGTCAAAGCAACATATGCCATTGATATATATATATATATATATATATATATATATATATATATATATATATATATATATATATATATATATATATATATATATATATATATATCCCATGACACTTCCATAAAAGCAATACTTCCATAGTTTCATGATAACCGGACACCCGCTCTACAAGATATACAGTAACCTTTACTAGCTGAGCTAGTTGCTGTTACCTAAAGTTCTCCAGGTACAGTACTGTGCAAAAGTTTTAGGCAGGTGTGAAAAAATGCTGTAAAGTAAGAATGCTTTCAAAAATAGACATGTTAATAGATTATATTTATCAATTAACTAAATGCAAAGTGAATGAACAGAAGAAAAATCTAAATCAAATCCATATTTGGTGTGACCACCCTTTGCCTTCAAAACAGCATCAATTCTTCTAGGTACACTTGCACAAAGTCAGGGATTTTGAAGGCATATAGTCAGGTGTATGATTAAACAATTATACCAAACAGGTGCTAATGATCATCAATTCAATATGTAGGTTGAAACACAATCATTAACTGAAACAGAAACAGCTGTGTAGGAGGAATAAAACTGGGTGAGGAACAGCAAAACTCAGCTAACAAGGTGAGGTTGCTGAAGACAGTTTACTGTCAAAAGTCATACACCATGGCAAGACTGAGCACAGCAACAAGACACAAGGTAGTTATACTGCATCAGCAAGGTCTCTCCCAGGCAGAAATTTCAAGGCAGACAGGGGTTTCCAGATGTGCTGTCCAAGCTCTTTGAAGAAGCACAAAGAAACGGGCAACGTTGAGGACCGTGAGACGCAGTGGTCGGCCAAGGAAACTTACTGCAGCAGATGAAAGACACATCATGCTTACTTCCCTTCGCAATCGGAAGATGTCCAGCAGTGCCATCAGCTCAGAACTGGCAGAAAAGAGTGGGACCCTGGTACACCCATCTACTGTCCGGAGAAGTCTGGTCAGAAGTGGCCTTCATGGAAGACTTGCGGCCAAAAGCCATACCTCCGACGTGGAAACAAGGCCAAGCGACTCAACTATGCACGAAAACACAGGAACTGGGGTGCAGAAAAATGGCAGCAGGTGCTCTGGACTGATGAGTCAAAATTTGAAATATTTGGCTGTAGCAGAAGGCAGTTTGTTCGCCGAAGGGCTGGAGAGCGTACGAATGAGTGTCTGCAGGCAACAGTGAAGCATAGTGGAGGTTCCTTGCAAGTTTGGGGCTGCATTTCTGCAAATGGAGTTGGGGATTTGGTCAGAATTAATGGCCTCCTCAATGCTGAGAAGTACAGGCAGATACTTATCCATCATGCAATACCATCAGGGAGGCATCTGATTGGCCCCAAATTTATTCTGCAGCATGACAACGACCCCAAACATACAGCGAAAGTCATTAAGAACTATCTTCAGCGTAAAGAAGAACAAGGAGTCCTGGAAGTGATGGTATGGCCCCACAGAGCCCTGATCTCAACATCATCGAGTCTGTCTGGGATTACATGAAGAGAGAGAAGCAACTGAGGCTGCCTAAA
Source organism: Acipenser oxyrinchus oxyrinchus (assembly GCA_030684275.1). Taxonomy (NCBI): domain Eukaryota; kingdom Metazoa; phylum Chordata; class Actinopteri; order Acipenseriformes; family Acipenseridae; genus Acipenser; species Acipenser oxyrinchus. The sequence continues at coordinate 3,567,038 of CM060249.1, forward strand.
TCCACAGAAGAACTGTGGTTAGTTCTCCAAGATGTTTGGGCCAACCTACCTGCCGAGTTCCTTCAAAAACTGTGTGCAAGTGTACCTAGAAGAATTGATGCTTGATGCTGTTTTGAAGGCAAAGGGTGGTCACACCAAATATGTATTTGATTTAGATTTTTCTTCTGTTCACTCACTTTGCATTTAGTTAATTGATAAATATAATCTATTAATATGTCTATTTTTGAAAGCATTCTTACTTTACAGCATTTTTTCACACCTGCCTAAAACTTTTGCACAGTACTGTATATGTTAAACTGTACGTGATGCATACATATGTGCATGACCTTGGCAGAGGTTAATGTTACGGTACTCAGTCTTATCATTTATTTCACACACTAACCTGTGGAGTCTGTCAGAGAGCTAGCGATGGATTGATCTCCGGTGCCTGAAAAGCAGCAAGCGATGGTGAAGCTGTCTAATGCATCTGATACTGGGCCAAATAGGCATAGAAACTGGACACTTATTGATGTAGATGAAAAAACAATACTCTTGAATGTGTGAAATGTTGCTTATGGGCTGGCATTAAACCATAATTAAATGTACTGTAATGTTTAGTATATAATCTACAATATTTTACAGGAATCTCTTATTATCTGTTCCATGCTTTACTTTATTTTCATCCTAATCAGTTCATAACAGGTTTGAAGAAAATAATGTATGGTATAGGGCTCCTTTACAAAGATTTTATAAACAAATGTGTGCTGGTTATAAACAAGGATGTATTATATAATCAGTATTATGGGTATGAGTATGGACTGAATGAACTTTCTGCTAGCTGTAAGTTTCTTTCTATGTACCTGTTAGATCTGTATGAAAGTCTGTGCTTGACTGAACTCCAGTACCTGAAAGAGAAAGAAATATTGTATTATGCAAACTAAAGTGTATGCTTCAAATGCACCAGAGTGAACTGTTCAATATATTTAATTTACTGGCTAGTAAAAGCAGACATCACTTACTGAAGTTCATGTGACTGTAAATGTATATCTATATTACAGTATAAAAACTAGAGCGCATTGTTCTCTGTAGCTACTTGTTATCATCCAACTGCTAAAGGAACTACCCCAGTCTTCTTCAGCAGAAGCACACACGTCCCCATTTCCTTTTCCTACCAGTTTAGTCTGTCTACAGGCTGCTACCAAAATTACGTTTTACTTTGTGGTCTTTTATAGAATTTTAGACAAGCATCGTCAACATAATTTCACATAATTTGGAGATTTACTAAATGCTATTGACCTACATATCCCATGCCAGTTCCATACGGATTGTGTCCCCTGTCGGTGAGATGGGATAAGGTTAAGATGCTCACTTCCAGCCTCCAAGCTCATTGGTTCGTGCCCAGCCTCCACCCTGTTACACTGGTGCAGTGACCTGGATCACAGAGATTGGCTGCAGCCGATCGCAGAGGTTTAAGGGGGGTGTAACGGGCAGTGTGTGTGATACACTGCCATTGGTGAGATGGGATGAGGTTTAAAGCTCTGAAACCACGAATGCAGACGAACCTGGCACTTTCGCATACTGGTTAAGATGCAGGTGTGGGGGGTTGCAGGGTCATGCCTTGTCACACATCATTTCATGATAACTGGATATGTAGTTGCCAAGATATTCAGAGGTCTTCAATACCTGCACCCATTAGAGTTCAACATCATCAAGCTGGTTACTATGATCTTCAGTACATTTGCAATATAAGTAGAGTCTGTCTTGTAATGAAAATCCATGAAAAGTTCTCCTGATTCAGGTAAATATGCTAGTGTGACATGCATATGTACTCGACATAAAAGAATCTGCACTGTATAGTTGAGACCGTCTCAGTCAGAGGCATGCACTGTACATGAAAGAACCTGCACTGTATAGCTGAGACTGTCTCAGTCAGATGCACGCACTGTACATGAAAGAACCTGCACTGTATAGTTGAGAATGTCTCAGAGGCATACATGGTCCAGTGGTTAAAGAAAAGGGCCACTGGACTGTGTGGTCCAGTGGTTAAAGAAAAGGGCTTGTAACCAGGAGGTCCCCGGTTCAAATCTCACCTCAGCCACTGACTCATTGTGTGACCCTGAGCAAGTCACTTAACCTCCTTGTGCTCCGTCTTTCGGGCGAGACGTAATTGTAAGTGACTGCAGCTGATGCATAGTTCACACATCCTAGGCTCTGTACGTCGCTTTGGATAAAGGCGTCTGCTAAATCAGTGTTTTTCAAACTTTTTTTCAGGCGACCCACTTTAACCAAATGGTCCACCCACGCGACCCAATAATAATAGCTAACTTTACATCGCAAAGAAAGTGATTGTTCAAATGAAATAAAATCTTAGTTCCCTCTCAGGGGTTCCCTACATTAACACAATAAACTAAACAAAAACACCCCCGTAGGGATAACTAATAAACTATTGGCTTCTACCTTTTTCTCAGCTTGCTTTTCAGCTCGCTCACGCTCTGTCTCTTCTGTGTGGGGTTGAGCCCGAGTTTCCCTCCCCACATTTACTTAATGTGACTGGTGAGCCTGCTTGGACCTCACAATCTCACTCCAATGATGAGAGTGTAACACGCATATCAGGCACAGAGTTCAGACGGTTCCTTTGTGTTGTCTTCACTTTTGTCAAAACGGAAAATCCCACCTCGCACATATGCTTTCTTTACTCAGCACTGGATACTCCTGGGAGATGGTAATCCAGAATGATGACAACTTTACGGACATGTGGCTTGTTTTTAATGTGCTGTCACAGGTCAGGTGCAGCAGCTCAGTCTCCTCAGTAGGAGTCAGCTTTAAGTCAATCACTGACTCTGGGCTTTCGTACTCAAAGGGATTTTTCACCCACCTATTGTCTTTCAAATCTCAAACTTCTCCTCTGGAAAGTAGCGACAAAAATTGTCAATCAGTGCAGTCAGATGCGTCTTAATAAGGCTTGTCAGTTCATTGACAGTTTCTTTACTAACATTGTTTTCTTCGATGTGCCGCAGCATTGTGGGGAACATGTAGTAGCTGGCGCTTTTCAGTCGCACTTGCCACAGTTTCACTGACTTTTGGAAAGCAACTATTTGTTCCCAGTGCCGGAAAATATCACCATCCTTTCCTTGCAATTTTAGGTTCAGTTCGTTTAGAATCGAAAAGATATCTCCAAGGTAAGGCAGAGTTAAAAGCCATTTTTCGTCACTAAACGAATTAGCCAGAGGGGACCGTTTCTCAATGAGGAAAGCGTGTACTTCATTCCTCAGTTCGTACACTCTGCCAAGCACGCCGCCCCTTGACAGCCACCGTACCTCTGTGTGGAACAATAAATGTGTGTGCTCCGCCCCCATTTCAGAACACAGAGTCTTGAAAAGCCTCCTATTGAGTGAGCTACCTTTAATGAAGTTCACAACTCCTTTCAACACAACTTCAAGATCGGATGGAATTCCTTTCGATGCTAATGCCTTGCGGTGAATAAAACAATGATTCCAAACAATGTCCTGACCAGCTGCCTCCTGAATCCTTCTAATAACTCCACTGTTTTTCCCAGTCATGTTGGCTGCTCCATCGCTTGTGATTCCTTTGCAATTACCCAAGCTGAGTTAACACTTTACGACCACGTGGCTGTTTAACTCGTCAAAGATCTGTGCGCCAGTAGTGCTGGTTGGTAGTGACGAGCAGCACAACAAATCCTCAATAAATTCACTGCTCCAAACATACCTAACGTAAACTAACAAGGTTGCGCAATTTGCAATGTCAGTGCTTTCATCCAGTTGTATGGAAAAATCCCTGGCTAACTTTAACTGAGAAATCAGCTGTACTTCTAAATTCTCAGCGATATCACAAATTCGACGCGACACTGTGTTATCACTCAGCGGGATGCATTTTAGTTTTTTAGCTGACTTTTCATCTAAGACCGTACGAACCATGTCTAATGCTGCAGGAAGAATACATTTCTCTGCAATAGTGTGGGGCATTTTTTGTTTAGCTACGTGGTAAGCCACCATGTAAGAGGCTAATTGTGCTTTGTCATTCAATGTTACATTCCTGTTAAGAACTTGAGCTGATGGTTTAAGTTCTTGCTGCTTCCTTTGAAAAAAGGTTTATTCTCCAGATCGCCATGTTTAGTCTTTAAATATCTTTGCAGTTTCAAAGTGTTTCCCCGCATATAACACACGTCGGTTTTGCATCCTGATTTGCGTTGCAACAATTGACAAAACCGTACCTCAAAAAATCGTCTTTGTACTTCTTTGTTCCTGATTTTACTTTTTTCTTTGCAGGCTGTTCACTGCAGGTCCCGGGGCTCTGTTTATAGCTTGTGCTGCTCTGTCCTGTCGTGGATTTGGCGCAGATGCTAATGTTCTCTCTGTCAGATTGGCGCAGATGCTAATGTTCTCTCTGTCAGATTCAGATGTGAGATCCTGGCCAGTAGGTTTATCGGCTATTGGTGTCTCTGGCCCTGTCTTTCGGATGATGAAACGATCCATGGTTACACGCAGCTTGTCATTACATGTGAAGCGTAGAGTGTGAAATAGCTTTCTAAAGGGAAAGAAAATTGGCGCCAACTGGATAAAATGTGTACATCTGAACAGCGCATGATCAACTTAGTACCATTGACCATGGTTAATTTCCCACTAACAGGGCACGCTAATCTGTTTACTGACCTCAAGTGGTCATGCTGTCTACTGCAGAGAGAATATTTCATTTACCCAGAGAAAAAAGGCCAGATAATCTTTGCTAAATCAGTTTTGACGACCCATTTTTTAACCTCCTGCAACCCACCGGAGGGTCGCGACCCCCACTTTGAAAAGCAATGTGCTAAATAAACAATAATAATAAATAAATAATAATAATGCACTGTACATGAAAGAACCTGCACTGTATAGTTGTAGTATGCATCAAACATATCAAATAGTTACATAGCAGAAGGCAATATATTAACAAGTAAGATTCTTATTGTTACCAGTTATGAGACAATGTATGTATCTCATAGAGTCTAAACTCTGCATGGAAGTGGATTTCACTCTGAATTCTGTACCGTTCCAGGGAAACATAACGCATGATACAGGGATTGGTAATAGCTACGGATCCTAGTTTTCCGCAATAAAAAAAAAAAAAAACATTCTCCTATAAATATAAAAATCTGCATTACTCCAATTAAAATAAAAGGTTTAAATTGAGTCATTCAAATGAATGTGACAGTGCACCTCGTTCAACCTTGACCTCTGTACACCAGAAGCCGTTTTATTGAACAAGTATGTTTATGTAAATTTAAAGCACAATTGCCTGTGTTGGTGATTATATGATAAGTGTATTGATTTGGTTATCAAACAACCAAACAAAAAGCCTTGCATGTTTTTTGCCCCACCCCAAGTGTAAAACTAAAAATGATCCGACAGCATAGAAAATCAGTGTTTTTCCACGTTATTCTGCAGCAAATGGATTCCTAGCATCGGGTAATATCAGTTCACTCCCAGATCCCCATAGGAAGACTGGCTCATGGACTGGAGGCTGTAAAGAGGACTGAAGCCTCTCTTACCGTACCTGTCGTATCTGTGTGGGAGTCGGCTCCAGGCTGTACACCTGTTCCTGAAAACAGAAGAAAACTAAATTCAGAATACAAAACAGAAAACAGAAAACTAAATTCAGAATACAAAACAGAAGAAAACTAAATTAACGTGTACAGCTAAATAGTCTAACACAACAATTTTATTAACAAATAATAAACAGATTCATCTTTTCCCAACACATGCCAACAAATAACATTCCCCTGTAGTAATCTTTCTTTGGGCCACTGCAGCTCTTAGTTGTTGCCGTTCCCTCTAAGAAAGGAAGGGGTTATAAAGGGAACAGACCCCTCTTAACTGACCCATGGACTCTGTCTGTGAGCTGGCTCCAGAGTGGTCCCATGCACCTTGAACAAACAAAACACAATTGAAGACATCTGATCAATAGGTACCAGCAATAACAGCAACATATACTGTGGAGTAATCTTTTAAAAAGTGGTAAAACTAAAGACATTAGTAAAATAGACTGACATTTCTTTAGCATGTCAGTAGAACCTCTTTGGTACTGTAAAAGATGAATATGTGTGAATATCAGACTATTGTTTGAAAGATATGCTAAAAACATACTTGATCAGTTTCTGGTTTATGAACACTCTTCACTTACAAAGTATTCGTAACTGTACATAATACTAAATACCATTATATTCATAAAAAAATGACTAACCTGTAGAGCCAACCTGAGTGCTGGTACTAGACTGATCTCCAGTTCCTAAAACAAACAAAGTATTTTCATTGTGTTGTTAAAGATGCCTCAGCCGTGTGCATCAAACACAGGAGGGGAGTTTAGCCCCTGCATTCAACCCAAACTTCAGCCTCACGCACAGATTGCTTTTTAAAGCTGTTTTTAATGCCATCAGCAACCATTCACTGATACAAATTCCCATCAGTTGTAATGATTGCCTATTGCCTATTGACAATCCTGCTCATAACTTACCTGCTGAGTCTGTAGGAGTGGTGTTGCCCGAAGGATCTGAAATATCTGGAAAAACAAAACTTTTGTTATTTATTTTGAGCAGGTAAGGCACATGGATTGGTGTCAGCTGACGGCAGTTTCACAACATGATTTGTGTCCGTTTACAGGGTTAGGGTACAGCTTACAGGCTCACCTGTGGCACGACCTGGTGAAAGGAAAATGTGCTTCCAAACAGCTTTTAAGAAGCTGCCATTGATTTGTATATACAATGGTACTGATTAGGAAAATGCAGCTTTTCTTGCTGTGAAATGAACACATTGTAATTAGGTGTCAATAAGGGAATTTCTCAGAAGATCTGTATATATGCATAGTACACTGTTTGCATTGATGCTATTCCTAACGTTATCTTAAGTTACCTGTGACGTCTGTTTGAGAACCTGCAATGGGTTTAGCTGCTGCTCCTAAAACAGAACAATACATATTTTCAAGTAAATCAAAAATTAGATGCCTTAACATTTAGAGCTAAAAAAAAAATACAATGATGCAGCATACATAATATTAAACATTGCATTAAATTAGCAATTAAACAGACAAAATTAGCTAACATAAGTGGCATGCAAATACGTTTACAACATACTAACATAACAGGTCGCAGCAAACACAAAGGCAGTGTTTCAGTTTCATTTAGAATCAGCTAACCCTTCTATTGTTTATCAAGATTGAAACCAACCCACCAAAGAAGTACGTGTCCCATAAAACCAATTCATTATTCCAAATCTCTTTGAACCAACCTGCTGGTTCTGTGTGTGAGCTGATGCTGGACTGATCTGTGGTGCCTGAAACGGAGACGGCATGCATTTTTACAGAAGTAAAGAACATGCAGGGGCCGTCATTAAAATATCTTTCTCTACCGAGGGGTTTTTGTGATGCACAAGGTAATAACTAGACAACACTAATTGGTAGAATATGCACAATTTTTGTATGGTCATTCTACTGCAGCAACAACCATAATTTAAAGATTTGGCAATTGGTTTCTATCACTCTCCCTCTCCTAATTAATAAATACATTACAGTAAAAACAAATTGAACACATAGATAGTAACATATTTAATATAGTAAGTATTTTAATTTAATTTAACTGACCTGCAGAATCTGTGTGGGGACTGGTAGGCCTACTGGAGGAATCAGCTGGGCCTTAAAATGAGTACAACAAAAATAAACACCAGTTTAATAATACAGTAAGGGTGTAGCAAAGGCGATGTGAAAATCTACAATGATTTATTCAATTCTGAGCTGGAAGAAATTCAAGCATGAATATCGGTGTACATTATCAGCTAAAATAACAGAAACTGCCGATTGCCGATTGTGTATTTTCCCTTATATCGGTGCAATGCCGATAGGCTATCGGTGCACCCCTAATAAAATCCTGTTTCATTTACCTGCAGAGTCTGTCTGTGAACCAGCCATTTGTTTATTTCCGTTACCTGGTAGGAAAGAAAGAAAGAAAGATTTTCCAGTTGTTGTTGCAGTTTTTATTAATGTCGTCTTTTGTGCTTTCTGAAACAAACTATATATATATGCTCTGTGAACTTACCATTCAAATCTGTCTGTGAACTGTTCTCAGGCTGTGCTTCTGAACCTAAAGGAAAATGAAATCCTTTAAACCATCATGTTTAATGCAAACCTATACTATTTTACAAAATGCCTTTTATTTTACCATAGAATGGTATAATTAACTTGAAATCTGCATCTTTTTAGGCACTGAGAACAATTGAAAAGGTCAAATTAACCTAAGTACTGGTTCAATTAAGGGTTTAGTAATGGAGAGCTCAGTTGGACTGAAAACCAGAAGATGCTGGGGGCCCAAGGACTGGGTTTGGGAAGCCCTGGTTTAACCTCTGAGTAAACAGCTCTAATACAGACACAGAGAATGATCTATCTCTTCACCCTGCCTGTTTCTTCAGTCTGAGAGCTTGTGCCATGGGCATCTGTAGATCCTGCATTGTTTCTTTTTTTTAAAGAAGGCATTGATGGACTGACATGTTCTTGTACACCACAGTTATGAAGACAAAACTAAAACGTGAATTAATATATAATTCCAGTCCACTTATTAGTGGAAAACAGTACTGTAATTTGGGTTTATTCGTGGTGTAATACTTTACAGTTGGTATTGCACTGTATACTTAGGCATGTCAGCTCTCTGTTTCATAAGAGAGTATATTTTTAAAAGATAAAAAAAAAAAAAATTAAACCATTTAACTTGAAAACCACACATATGAGTGACTTCAGGAACAACATGCAGTTCAGACTCCCTTCCCATTCTCTCTTCTATTACAGTGTAACAGGGGAGGGCTGTGCTGGCTATCGGGCGCATGCGTGCTCCTGCAGGGGGGGGGGTCAAAAGCTTTGGAGGACCCGCCTGTCAGTCATGGCGATGACCCAGTGAGGTTGGGTGAGGGTGTGTCACGTCTCTCTCTCTCTCTCTGAGTGGTCAGGAGGCAGGTCTTTGGGGGCGATCGAACAATAAAACTGACGCTGTGCTATTCCTTTGCTCTTGCCCCTCTAGGAAAACCCCAGCGAGAACTCTGTTAAAAAATCTGGGTTAAAAACAAACAGACGCCTGTGTCGGGAGCGGGAGAAAGGGCAAGAAAGACGTTATTGTAGTTAAGCTCGGGGAATCTGGGCAACCCAATAAGTGATAGCAAGGGAACAGGAGAACGTCACTTAAACCCGAGCCTCACCGAACAGCAGAGCTGCGGGATGCTGCCTGTAGCATCACCTTTTATTTGTTTATTTTCTCTTTTGCTTTTGCTTTTTTGTTTTGGAATATTATTTGCAACATCTGTGAGTGCAATCCGAACTGTGTGCATCCCTACCATTGTTGGTAACACCTTGGAAACTATAGAGTTACCGTTGTCGGTATTTGAGCCATGGCACAAGAATGCCACCTGCTGGAATTAATAAAACAGTGCGCCCAGTGGTGTTCAAATAAAACTTCTCCTGACTCCTGTAAGTGAATCACCCACACCCTCTCACATACAGCAACTGCACTCCTTGCAAGGGTTTATATAACATTACAATATGCTACAGGTAAGCAAAGGGGGAATGATCTTACCAGTTGTATCTGTCTGAGAGCTGCTTCCCTGATGATCTGAGGATAATAAAATAATAATTATTTCATGGCATGATGACTTCAGAATAGAATGTTAATTCCAAGAGGTTCCAAAGTACCCCATTTGAAAATGAATTTGCGTTTTTTTTTGCTTCCTGGCTGCATTTGTCCCATTATATAAGCCTATAAGTAGGCTTATAGTACTTATGGCAAAGATATGTTAAACATAATGAAACATAAGGAAGTTGGCTATTTTGAGCAAACACTATAGCGCCATTATAGGTAAGAGTGGCTGGCAGAGCCTTGTTTATAGAGCCTTGGTATGTTTTCCTGGCCATGAGATATTATAGTAAGTCGTGAGCACGAGATATTATAGTAAGTCATCACCACGAGATATTATAGTAAGTCGTGAGCATGAGATATTATAGTAAGTCATGAGCATGAGATATTATAGTAAGTCATGAGCATGAGATATTATAGTAAGTCATGAGCATGAGATATTATAGTAAGTCATGAGCACGAGATATTATAGTAAGTCATGAGCATGAGATATTATAGTAAGTCGTGAGCACGAGATATTATAGTAAGTCATCACCACGAGATATTATAGTAAGTCATCACCACGAGATATTATAGTAAGTCGTGAGCATGAGATATTATAGTAAGTCATGAGCATGAGATATTATAGTAAGTCATGAGCACGAGATATTATAGTAAGTCATCACCACGAGATATTATAGTAAGTCATCACCACGAGATATTATAGTAAGTCATGAGCACGAGATATTATAGTAAGTCATGAGCATGAGATATTATAGTAAGTCATCACCACGAGATATTATAGTAAGTCATCACCACGAGATATTATAGTAAGTCATCACCACAAGATATTATAGTAAGTCGTGAGCACGAGATATTATAGTAAGTCATCACCACGGGATATTATAGTAAGTCATCACCACGAGATATTATAGTAAGTCGTGAGCACGAGATATTATAGTAAGTCATGAGCACGAGATATTATAGTAAGTCATGAGCATGAGATATTATAGTAAGTCATGAGCACGAGATATTATAGTAAGTCATCACCACGAGATATTATAGTAAGTCGTGAGCACGAGATATTATAGTAAGTCATGAGCACGAGATATTATAGTAAGTCATCACCACGAGATATTATAGTAAGTCATGAGCATGAGATATTATAGTAAGTCATCACCACGAGATATTATAGTAAGTTGTGAGCACGAGATATTATAGTAAGTCATCACCATGAGATATTATAGTAAGTCGTGAGCATGAGATATTATAGTAAGTCGTGAGCATGAGATATTATAGTAAGTCATCACCACGAGATATTATAGTAAGTCGTGAGCACGAGATATTATAGTAAGTCATGAGCACGAGATATTATAGTAAGTCACCCCCACGAGATATTATAGTAAGTTGTGAGCACGAGATATTATAGTAAGTCATCACCACGATATATTATAGTAAGTCGTGCGCACGAGATATTATAGTAAGTTGTCACCACGAGATATTATAGTAAGTCGTGCGCATGAGATATTATAGTAAGTCATCACCACGAGATATTATAGTAAGTCGTGAGCACGAGATATTATAGTAAGTCACCCCCACGAGATATTATAGTAAGTTGTGAGCACGAGATATTATAGTAAGTCATCACCACGAGATATTATAGTAAGTCATGAGCACGAGATATTATAGTAAGTCGTGAGCACGAGATATTATAGTAAGTTGTGAGCATGAGATATTATAGTAAGTCATCACCACGAGATATTATAGTAAGTCATGAGCACGAGATATTATAGTAAGTCATGAGCATGAGATATTATAGAAAGTCATCACCACGAGATATTATAGTAAGTCGTGCGCATGAGATATTATAGTAAGTCATCACCACGAGATATTATAGTAAGTTGTGAGCACGAGATATTATAGTAAGTCGTGAGCACGAGATCTTATAGTAAGTCATCACCATGAGATATTATAGTAAGTCGTGAGCACGAGATCTTATAGTAAGTCATCACCACGAGATATTATAGTAAGTCGTGAGCACGAGATATTATAGTAAGTCATCACCACGAGATATTATAGTAAGTCGTGAGCACGAGATATTATAGTAAGTCGTGAGCATGAGATATTATAGTAAGTCATGAGCATGAGATATTATAGTAAGTAACTTGTTACGCCACCTTTAGCAGCAATAACTGCAACCAAACGCCTCCTGTAATTGATTAGTCTCTCACAGTGCCGTGGAGGAATTTTGGCCCACTTCTCCATGCAGAACTGCTTCAACTCGAGCATGAACTGCTCGTTTCAGGTCCTGCCACAACATCTCAATGGGGTTTAGGTCTGGACTTTGACTAGGCCATTCCAAAACTTAAAATTTCTTGTTCTTCTACCATTCTGATGTAGACTTGCTTGTGTGTTTCAGATCATTGTCTTGCTGCATGACCCAGCTGCGTTTCAGCTTCAGCTCACAGACGGATGGCCTGACATTCTCCTGTAGAATTCTCTGATACAGAGCAGAATTCATGCTTCCTTCAATGATGGAAAGGCGTCCAGGTCCTGATACAGCAAAGCATCCCCAAACCATGACACTACCACCATCATGCTTGGCCGTTGGTATGAGGTTCTTACTGTGGAATGCAGTGTTTGGTTTTTGCCAGACATAACGGGGCCTATGTCGGACAAAAAGTTCCACTTTTGAATCATCTGTCCATAGAACACTGTTTCAGAACTCTTGAGGATCATCCAGGTGCTTTTTGGCAAACTTGAGACGAGCATTCATGTTCTTCTTAGTGAGTAATGGTTTCCGCCTTGCTACTCTGCCATGAATCCCATTTTTGCCCAGTGTCTTTCTGATGGTGGAGTCATGAACACTGACCTTAGCCGAGGCGAGAGAGGCCTGCAGATCCCTGGATGTTGTTCTAGGGTTCTTTGTGACTTCCTGGACGATTTTACACCTTGCTTTTGGAGAGATTTTAGCAGGACGGCCACTCCTGGGAAGATTCACTACTGTCCCAAACTTTCTCCATTTGGACAATATGGCTCTGACTGTGGTTCGGTGGAGCCCCAGAGCCTTAGAAATGGCTTTGTAACCCTTTCCAGACTGATAGGCATCAACAACTTTTTTCCGGAGGTCTTCAGGAATTTCTTTTGTTCGTGGCATGATGTGCCTCTAGAACCTGTGTGCTGACAACTTCACTCTGATGGTAAGGGTCAAAGTCAGTTAGATTTATATTGGACAGGGTTGGCCCAAATCAGGCCTGGTTGTTAACCAAAGTACTCAAACAGCTGACCCTAATTATCCTTTTAATTGGGTTGAGTTAACTAAGGGGGGCAATAACTTTTTCACACCTGAAGATTGCATGTTTGATTACCTTGCACACCAAACAAATGAAAGAAGTACCAAACTTTGGTGTCATTTTTTCTCTCAGACTCCCTCTATATACTACGACAACCCACAAAAAAATCTGACCAAATACAATGTGAAAAATGTGCAAAAATGCAGAAAATCAGACAGGGGGCAAATACCTTTTCACGGCACTGTGTGTATACATATATATATAATCAAAATGAATTCAGTAGGCATAATGACACAAGCTGTTTACTTTTTCAGTCTTGGCTGAAGTAAAACTAGTTCATTCACCACTGCTCTGTTTTTTTTTCTTAGTGTGTGTTATTAGACATTCCCAAAGTCTACATTCAAGGTGTTCCAGCTTGTTTCTCTTGGCACAGTGAGACGCAAAGCTAAAGAAGTGGAGTAAGTTTCAACATGATTGGACAATGAGAAAAAAGTGACCTTCTCACTTTTACAAAACAAAAAGGGGTTCTATTCCCCAGTTTGGTACCTGTGGGATCAACTTCAGAGACGGTGTCTGTCACGCTTCCTTGCTGACTGTCTGTGCCTGAAATACAAGTATGGCAAGAGATCTGTAATGCCCTACTGGGCTCCTCATTTTCACTTTGATATACCTGAACCAAAACTATGATAAAACCATGAAAATACAGCATTATATAAGAATAATTAAAGGGAGCATTCAGAATTCAACCACTGCCACTATGTATTAGAACAGGGAGTCCTCCAGGCTTTGTAGATATCAAGAAATCATTTCCTGGAAGGAAGTACAATGAGTTCAGTTAAGTATTGAGGGCAGAGCTGGAACAGACTCGAGATTCTGGACCTCGTGCACGGCTGTATTAGAGGGTGGATCGTAGAGGTGGAACAGATTTGAGGTTCTGGACCTCGTGCACGGCTGTATTAGAGGGTGGATAGTAGAGCTGGACAGACTCGAGATTCTGGACCTCGTGCACGGCTGTATTAGAGGGTGGATAGTAGAGGAGGAACAGACTTGAGGTTCTGGACCTCGTGCACGGCTGTATTAGAGGGTGGATAGTAGAGGTGGAACAGATTTGAGGTTCTGGACCTCGTGCACGGCTGTATTAGAGGGTGGATAGTAGAGTTGGAACAGACTTGAGGTTCTGGATCTCGTGCACGGCTGTATTAGAGGGTGGATAGTAGAGGAGGAACAGATTTGAGGTTCTGGACCTCGTGCACAGCTGTATTAGAGGGTGGATAGTAGAGGTGGAACAGATTTGAGGTTCTGGACCTCGTGCACGGCTGTATTAGAGGGTGGATAGTAGAGGAGGAACAGACTTGAGGTTCTGGACCTCGTGCACGGCTGTATTAGAGGGTGGATAGTAGAGGTGGAACAGATTTGAGGTTCTGGACCTCGTGCACGGCTGTATTAGAGGGTGGATAGTAGAGGAGGAACAGACTTGAGGTTCTGGACCTCGTGCACAGCTGTATTAGAGGGTGGATAGTAGTGGTGGAACTGATTTGAGGTTCTGGACCTCGTGCACGGCTGTATTAGAGGGTGGATAGTAGAGGAGGAACAGACTGGAGGTTCTGGACCTCGTGCACGGCTGTATTAGAGGGTGGATAGTAGAGCTGGAACAGACTCGAGGTTCTGGACCTCGTGCACGGCTGTATTAGAGGGTGGATAGTAGAGACTGTTCCATGCAATGGCAGACTGTTCCATGCAATGGCATTTCTAATTAAGTTAAATAATTGTTATAACAGTAAAAGCCTTATTTTGTTTTGTTTACCTGAGCTTTAAATAGGTTTGGAACAACAAAAAAAAAATTGCATTTGTGCATATATCAGATTTAGGATAGTTTTTTTTTTATAGATTTGAAAAAAAAGTGTTAATATAAAACAAACCGCTTTAAAAGACAAAAACAGATCCATACACATTCAATTAATAACAGCTGGGCTCTGTGTGCATTGCAAATATGAAGATTATAAACTGCTATTCAATTTGTATTATAAAAAAAGAACAATATATCATACCTGTCTGTGAGCTTGAACCTTGCTGGACACCACTGCCTATAGGAAATATTAAATATAAATGATAGATTATTGTTCAATTCATCTATAATATCCACCAGGGATCAATAAAGTGAGCAGCAATGATACAGTACCTCCTGTGTATTTCAGCCTTAGTAATGATAATAATTATTATTGTGATATGCAAGTCAAAAACCTGCACAACACCATTTCACTGCAGGGAACTATTGACTGAATGATGCACGTGCTAGTAGTGTTTAGCACTTCAATATGTGCTTTCACATGAATTATGCTGTAGAAACCAGGCTCTATCTATTATAAAATACATTTTATTATAAATAGTAACAACAGATGCCATTATCCTACCTGCAGGACCCGACTGTGAGCTGGAACTGTGTTGAGCACCAGTGTCTATTAGAATATATTAAAAGTGAAAATGTATATGAAATTGTATAGAAACTCTCTCTCTCTCTCTCTCTCTCTCTCTCTCTCTCTCTCTCTCTCTCTCTCTATATATATATATATATATATATATATATATATATATATATATATATATATAGTAACTATGGACTGGAGAGGGGGCTCATAGTGGAAAACAAGAGCCCCTGAGGGAAGAACTGTAATTACCAAGCCACATTGCCCCGGGAGGTATTTTTAGTTCTTCCCGAGGGGCCTTTAGTTGCCCACTATGAGCCGAGGTCTGCAGTCCATGTTTGTTTGATGAATCAGTCAATAAAGTCTTCATCTTATTCATATTTTCAGGGGATTAATTACCCATAGAAGCTGTATCTGAGCTGGAACTGAGCTGGGCACCTCAAACGACAAAAGAGAAAACATTTACATCATTATAAAACTACTCCTCCCCCATTGGTGGAGAAGCACATTCTTGTGCAGAACACTGGACTGGATCAGCAAACAGTGGAAAAAGGCTACTCCATACCTTTGAACAATGATCAGATTTTGTTGTTCTTATCTGCATTTCCCCATTTCCCCACCTACTGTATATTATAATAATAATAATAATAATAATAATAATAATAATAATAATAATAATAATAATAATAACTTTATTTTGTATCTCGCCCTTAAAAGCAGTCATCTCAGAGCGCTTCACAATTAATAGTACAGCAATAAATAAACAGATTATACATAAAAAAGCACAAGGAAATAAAACAATCAGAAAAATCATAAAAACACCTTTCTAAAAAAGTAAGTCTTTAAATTAGCTTTACAAACACTCAAAGAAGCTGAGTCCCTGATCTCTAGTGGAATAGAGTTCCATAATTTGGGGGCATAGCAACAGAAGGCCCTGTCGCCCATAGAGCGCAGGCGAGCAGGCGGGACACACAGCAGTCTGAGATCAGCAGAGCGGAGGTTGTGAGTGGGAGTGTAAAAAGATAAAAGATCTAACAGATAAGTCGGAGCTAGCCCATGAAGAGCCTTATATGTCAGCATTAAAATTTTAAAATCAATTCTAAACCTGATAGGCAGCCAGTGCAAGGCCTCCAAGACAGGAGTGATGTGATCTCTTGAGCGGGACCGAGACAAAATTCTGGCTGCAGAGTTTTGGACAAATTGAATTTTAGTGAGGATGCTGTTAGACACCCCAGCGAGCAGGGCGTTACAGTAAATTGATCCTGGAGAAAACAAAGGCATGAACCAGTTTTTCAGCTGCAGGTAGAGAAAGCATGGGATGCAGTCTGGCAATATTTCTAAGGTGAAAAAAAGAAACCTTGACAGTATTCAGCACATGTGATTCAAAAGTTATCCCAGGATCGAAAATCACACCCAAATTTTTCATCTTAGATCTGAACTCAAGCATGGTTCCATCAACAGACAGATTTAAAGCATTGGTTTTACCTTACTGGCAGGGAGTACCTAACAGCATTACCTCAGTCTTGTCACAATTAAGGTGTAAAAAATTTTGTGACATCCAATTGTTTATATCAGAGATACAGGCAGTTAGGGCAGAGGCAGCAACATTGATATCAAGTACTACTATATATAATTTACATATAACACATGAGCCTGGATGGGTTTCTACTGTTTCTAACAGTTATTAAGGAACTCCTGTTTCAACTAATTGAAAGAAGAGTCAAGTCGCGTTACCGTGGGAACTGGTGTGAGAGATGCTGGAAGTCTGGCCTCCACCACTTTCATTAGCGCCACCTTCACTCCCACTGCCTGAAACACACACAAGAGCTTCACCAGGTCAGTGGAACAGGGACACACTGACATAATGGGAGGAAAGAAAAGGAAACTGTCTGCCCTCCACCACCTTCACTCCCACTGCCTGAAACACACACAAGAGCTTCACCAGGTCAGTGGAACAGGGACACACTGACAGAATGGGAGGAAAGAAAAGGAAACTGTCTGCCCTCCACCAACTTCACTCCTACTGCCTGAAACACACACAAGAGCTTCACCAGGTCAGTGGAACAGGGACACACTGACAGAATGGGAGGACACTGGCTTTGGAATTTGTTTAAGCGCTGTCTCCTTCCTGGCGTTACACCTGTTTGTTCTGGTGCATCTTGACTGGTTGAGCACAGGCCCAGCACTGGATGTACTTTCTCTAATCTCTTTCATTAAAACTGTATTATCATATTTCTGACTAAGCTGCATTATCATATTTCTGAATAAATGCTTATTGTACTGTTCCAAAAAAAAAAAAAAAGATATAGCCCTTCAGTTACAACTGTTATAATGATCTAATTTGATAAGAGGGATTATTATGCTAAGATGTGAATGGGTGTCATCAATCAAAATGTAGAAGAGTCACTTTCTTGTTATTCTAAAAAATATATTATACATGCTTTATTTGTGGGTTACTGGAAGGCAGTGTGTAATTCTGTTGTTTTAGGATTGCAGTTAATACAGATGCACATGCACAACATATTATTATTTAAAAAGGTGCATGTCACTGGTTCATTATTTATCACTGGTTCATGCATGGCTCGATAGGGGAGGAAGTTCCGGTTTATGAACAGTCTGAGATCTATAAAGACAGTTACAAGGTGGTCTCTGACTTACCCTTAGAACCTGTTCCTCCAGAGGCACTGCCGGCAGCTAAGAGAAAATATGTTTAAAATTGTGTCTTTATATTATTGGTATTATGAAGAAGAAGAAGTTTGGGTATTTTTTAATGCATTTTAAAATAGTAGCCCATAATGATTCTCAGGGCAATAGTGTTGTGTGCTGCTAACAATTCAAACTGTATTCTTGTTTTACTTACCATTGGGAATGGTCTCTGTGCTCCCACTGCCCTGCTTATTCCCAGTGCCTAAAACAACACAACTATTTGAAACACTGAACATATAAAGGATATGAGATGGATCTAAGTAGGGGACCTAAATCTAATCCATGATCGCTCTTTTAAACAAGGTATATCTCCAGTACTGCTCAGTTCCATAGAATTGAAAGTTGTTTAACTCCCCATTGAAATCTGTTCCAGAGGAGCTGTCTTGCTGACTTCCTGAACCTTAAACAAGAACAGCAATTCAATACATACAGTATATGTGTGAAACCCTCACCACCCATCTCCTTGCAAAGTTCCCGTACATGCTTGAAGATCTGGCAAAATCATAATGCAGAATGGAGCTTTCCTGGATTGGTAACGTTATGAAAATTGTTTGGAAAAGGTCACAGGTTATTATAGGTGCCAATGAGGGTTCGTACTGTACAATTCCATATGAGGTCACTATTTTATTTTCAATTAAATGATGGTAGACAATGAAGCCCACAACGTACACTTTATTATTGGTCTTGAAACTGCCCCCAACCACATCCTAACCACTCAAACCGATCTTAAAATGTACCTCTAATGCCATCAAAGGGTCTGGCTGATTGAATCCTGCTTCCACTACAGTCATAGCAACCACCCAAATGTTTTCAAAAATTGGAATCTTTTTTTTTTCTCATTCTTATCTTAGCTTATTTCAATGCCATTCTATGGTGTTAGTTATGGTGATACTAAATTCCATTCTAAAAAAATGAATAATTTTAAGAACTTTAATTTCTTGAAAGTAAAAAGCAGAGGCGGTCTGTTGATAACACTGAAAAATCATGGAATATGGAATGCGGCTTTTTTCATCTCAACCGTTACAGCAGGGGTGAGTGTAGCCAGTAACCTGTGACACACGACCCAGTAAAGTTGCATTTCCACTCCCACAAACCCCCGTTCTGAACACCATTCTCAGTGTGCTGTTCCATTGACTGCTTCTCTCCCGATGCAAGCTGGTTCATTCAGCACTGAACGGGAATGATTGCCAAAGCATTCTCAGGTTATTTTGAATTAGAACCTGAGAAGGCTCAAAACAGGAAAATAAGTCATACTGTATGTTCTTTTGAAAAGCTGAGATATAAAACTTTAACCTCACGGACTGATGGAGAGCCAATGTTATTATTATTATTATTATTATTATTATTATTATTATTATTATTATTATTATTATTTTAATTGTATTTATTTTACAGAAATTAGAAGCTCGATCAAGCACAAGAGGGAGCTTATTTTTTCTGTAAATGTACGAAAATGTTTTTAAAGGTTGATCATGTTTTTCTGACGTTGACCATGAATGAGGTGAAAAAAAAAGAATTTCAAAACAAGATCAATATAAACGTAATGCATTCAATTTATTTTAATGGAAGACGTCAGGGATGTGCTGAATATCGTGTAGATGCAGTTCTACCAAGTACATTTTTAATCAGATTTCTACTTGAATATGACAAACAGGCGCACTCTCTGCAAAACAGAATAATACCTCTAGGGAAAAAAGAGATCAATCTCACAGTACTCTTATCCCCAGATAGAAACGGGATTATTGTGGTTTCCTAGGTGATGGTTCTACATTGCTTGTGTGTGGGCAGAAGTGTTGTGTTTCATTAACAGTTAAAAGAGGATTATTCACTTACCCGTATCCTTTGATGACATAGTAACTTGCTGCGCCCCAGTCCCTTAAAACAATAAAATAAATGATGTTGTATTAATGACCAGGAAAAAAAAAACAAAAACGTAAGAACATTTCGTTTCTTAAGTAAAACAATGTGGGGATTGCAAGCCACATCTTGAAACTCAAATATATGTACAGCGTTATGAAATGCCTCCAAAGTCTTATTTAGCACTTTAATATGCACTTACCGCATTCATTTACCTGACACCGTTTAGGTGGCAATCCATTAAAAGCATGTCATATACCATTACAGTTTAATTTCCACTGGTAATGCTGCCTCTTTGCACAGTTTTGTTACCTAAAAGAAGTGTATGATTTAAACCCCTTGATTTTAAGATCAGTGGATATTTCTGTTGTTTTGGGGTTTTTGTACAGACTCCTTCAACTCATTTGAATACCTGTGTTGGTAGTCAAAACAATTCCAAGATACAGACACTTATTTTAAATTATATGACAACCAAGTGGGCTCTGCCACCCATGCACTTGGAACAGCCCAATGAAGTTGTCATGGTAACAGTACCCATGAAGGTTATGTTAGTAAAACAGTACTCTGATTAACCCTGTTTCATAACACCAGACAGTCTTCACAACCTATTGTTTTGTTATTATAGGCAAATAGCATTTTCCACCTCATAACAATAACTCTTTCAAATCAACACTTCAGCACAGCCTCTCTTGTTCCACGGACTGCTTATTTTTCTTTCACTGTGAAAAGTTGTTTCCCACAGAAGTGTAGTGTACAAAAAAATTCAATTAAATTAAGATTTTATTTTGAATTTATTTTCAGAATAATATCTCCAAGTTCACAACACTTAGGGCCTGCTTCAACTAACTTTTAGCTGAGAAAGGTAATAAAATAAATAAATAAATAAAATGTAGCTACATTATTATTTTGGTATGATAAACATGTAATAAACAGTGAATACAAATAATAATTGATCCATATGCTCTTTGTTTATTTCATGTTTTTTTTCCCAATACAAGTTAATTGAATTGGGCCCTTAATGTAATTATTCCATAAGAATAACTGTTTTGAAAAGTACATCAATCGAGTCTAGTCCAGCCCTAGTGAGTTCCCTTTTACCTGGCTCTTCTCTTCACCTGTCGTCTCCGTAGCTGCTGTAGTGATGGAATGTTTGTTTTTAAATTATACAGATTCCATTACGTAAGCTAGAAACGGCGGAAACTTCAGTCTGATTCGTTGGAAAGAGTTTATAGTGATTTTGTCATTTTTCTTGTATTCTATCGGGACTAAACGTTGTTGTTAAATCTCAAAGCAAAACAGCTGAACCCAGTTTATATACAAAAATCACATCGAATAAAATGTCAACCGGGAAGCCCTCCATGCAAGAATATGTTAATTCAGTCATACAGAGGTGTTCTTCCAGACATTGATGTATCACAGTCATTTGGCTTGCTTTGTTTCTGAGGTAGATACTGCCTCAAAGCTTTCAATTGTGAATGGCAGGTGCTGAGGCCAAACGTAAGGAGGAAGTTAAGGGTGAGGAGGTGAACTCACCAGCATGACAATGAGTGCAGACAGATACAGTTTAAATGTACCCAGCATGAATAATGTAGGCAACTACCAATCGAAGGCATAGGTGCAGAAAGACAGGCCACAATCTTTACATGGTACAGAAAGATGGGTCAATAAAAAACTCTACTACATTCTTTCAAACACATGAAACGTTCTCTTTGATTCATTACCCTAACCCTAATCCTAATCCTAACCCTAACCCTAACCCCAATTAAGAACTGATTTAAATGTTAACCTGGAACTCGTCTTTCTACACCTATGCCCAATCGATTGATATTTTTGTTGTTGGCTGCTGGAATTCTCCAGCCTACCAAGTGATCATATTTGCAGGTGTATTTAGAGTTACTGGTCTGGAACTTTCCAAAATTCTGACAGGAAACTCCTTGATATAAAATGACCTTGAAATTTTACAAGACTAGCCTTAAGAACCACAACATGCTCTACATTGAAGCCAGTGCAGAGGAGAAGGCAAGTTTTCTGAGAAGAATAATACAACTGTAATAATATCGTAGCGTGCACTGGGGTAGGCAGCAGCAGGGCTGGTAGGGGCTGGTAGGTGATGTAATCACACATGAAGATATAAGAAGCTGGCTCCTTTGTACAGCGGTATTGGCACTGTGCTTTAGTGCGAGAGGTCCCGGGTTCGTGCCCGTCCTGCCTGTGTGTGGATTGCCTCGCCCTGTGTGATGTGCCTGCCTGCATTAACCAAGATTGCTACATTGATGTGAGAAGTGGATGCAGGTGCCCTGGCACGCACTCGTCGGACTGGCCTGGTTAGCAAGTCCGGGGCAGACTTGAGGCTGGCAGGGGAGAGTGTAGTGTGCATGAGGGAAGGCAGCAGCAGGGCTGGTAGGTGACGCAATCACACACGAAGACATAAGCCCGATATACGTTCCTTGCAAGGGAGCCAGCTCTTTTGTACAGCGGTATCGGCGCTATGCTTTAGTGCGAGAGGTCCCGGGTTCGCGCCCGCCCTCCGCCTGTGTGTGGATTGCCTTGCCCTGTGTGATGTGCCTGCCTGCGTTAACCGAGATCGCTACAATATTATACCAGGAAGAAGCAGTTTAAAAACATTTAAGTTATTGTTTGTTGCAGTTTCTTGCTAGTTTTATACCATTGTTTTACGCACTTTCACATTTATTTCTCTTATTTCTGTATTGCTGTATAAAAAAATGACATATGAGTTAGCATGTCCTTGCCTAAAGGGCTTCATTTTGCAAACAATATAAAACCGCTTGGCCGCATCTTATATAAAATAAAGCTAGTCTTGTTGGTGGCAAGTTTTTAACTTCTCACCCTTATTCATATCTTGACTTTTGGAGTCATCATCATCTGAAAAGAAAAGGAAATTGATACAGTTCATGAAAAACTGTTCACATGTTTCCTTGTTTTGTGAAGATCAATATTACCGGACACGCTCTTGTCAAAGCCTCTGTTCTAGTTTTCAATGTCATTTTAGATATATTTATTACAGTCTTACTGTCCCTTGTTGTTGTCAACCCTTTGCCTCAATTTTGACCGCTACACAGTGTGGCCACATGGGCATTGAAAAGAGTGAATCCGGTACATGTTTTTGGAAACCTCAACATTGTGTCCATTGCAACAGTAATGGTTAGCTTACCAAGTAATTATTTTGACCGTTACTTAAGACAGACTACTTACCATATGTACTGAAAATATATCCTTGGGGTGATGGCATCTTCCAGAACTTGAAACATACAGAAATAGTGCTTTGCTCTGTTCGGATCCCTTGTTACCGATCAGTAGCCACCAAACTATTTGTTATAATACTGACCAGGTAGAAGGGGACACCTTTACAATGCCTCACAGTTACATTCAAAATGCATTACCTGTGTAGGACATGTGTCCCAGTAAGAACACTGGACACACACTGGACTGGGCGAGAGCAGAGCATGTAACCAGTAAACATTGCATGAGTTAAACACACATACTGTACTGTACTGACAGCAATACAGTGCGCATGTGTGTGCACGCGTGGAAACGCAGGCCTGAGAGATAGCAGAGAGAGGCACGTTCTGTTTTAGAAAGTGGACAGTTTTCAGTTCTTTATTTCTTACCATCAATATCTTCCTCAGAAATTTCATCCTCACTCTCATCGGCATCTTCACTTTCAACCTCCTCGGTTTCCTTTTCTGAAAATAAAAGCTCTTAGTAGGAGTTTTAATACATAGCGTCCCCTTCTCTTGACCTATTGACTTAAACTTGTATGTCTGAATGCTCCTATAGAGTACAAAACACACAGCTTACATAAACATTTACAGAGCCTCTCTTTTTGTACATCAAACTTTTGTCAACATTTTAGTCTGTGCAAAAGACATAATAAGAATTGCAAGAAACAGTTAGGCCAGGTAGGTATTTTCATTTTTCATTTTCATTCTGTTAGAAGTGCTGTATCATACACTTATTATAGAGTTATATATGGTTCAGTAATATATAATTGTTGTACCTTCAACAGGTGCAGTAGTAACTGTGGCCATCAAAATCGCCAGGGCAGAAAATATTACAAGATTTCTGAAAATACAATAAAAGATTTTAAAAGTAATGCATACGCATAAAAAAAATCCTACTATCTATCTGAAAGAAAAATGAACTACAAACATATACATAATCTGGAAAAGGATATTATAAAACACTAAACCTTTCATTATAGTATCAGTGTGAGAAAATCAGTTATGAAAAATCATGAATGCTAGAAATCAATCAACGAAATCAAAAGAAAAGCAACACAAAGAAGAGTTACACATTTTATTTATTAAATAATAGAAATGTTATTTTTTTTAAAAGTCTTCAGACTAGTACTTAGACCATTCTACACTTTACTGTGGAAAATGGCCAAATTAACAAATGTATTTTTACTTAAGTTTAAAATCTGCTCACTTGCTAATTTTTGCCAATATTTTCTTTCATTACAAACATTCACAACTGTGTTCTACAACTGAACTAGTTAGCAGCTTGACTTTTCATTGTTAAAAAAACAACAATACATATATATGGAAGACGATCCACCTATGAAAATTATATTAATGTTGCCATTTTTGTACAGTGAGAAAAGATTATGCACAGTAAAATAAACAAAATGAAGTTAAAAAATAAACTCCAATCCATGGACCTGGCATAAGACAGGATTATGTTCCTCGGTAAATCAGTAAACAAGAATAGAATAAATCATCAATGCACTTGTTTTAACCGTGAAATAGTCTTTGATGGAGTGTATTCCTCCGCTGAAATAAGAAGATCGATGTGTTTGGTTCTTACTATAGCCACAGCAAAATTATCCACCAAATCCATAGTACCAGATATTAACTTAACACATGAGATGTATATACTGTATATGATTAACAGCATGTCACACAACAAGAAAAAAACAAGTTCAAACAATACTGTGCAGGGTTTCAGCCCACTGGATACAGTATTTGATCACTATTACTGCTGTTCTGGGTATTTGCTTCATGAATACACTAGTATGTTAACACACTTGTGTCTGTTTATAAAGCTGCATCACAGGCCTGCTTCTCTTGACTTTGAAGTTCTACAAACTCGCATTCTTACAGTTTATTACTGCCAAAAAAATATCCTAAAAGCTGTAAACAAAGACTGCATGATACGACACACAAGACTCCATTGCTAGGGTTCCAGTAGTGAAGATCAAATTGAAACAAAGCTCTTAATATACCTACCAGTCTGTACTAATCCAGAGGTACCAGCTCTGCATCAGAATAAAACATCTCACCTGAACCACAATATATGCCAAGTAAAAGAAATCCAATCCTGAACTCCCCTTAAAAGCATTTAGCATGTTTTGAAAACCATAGGGCCTAATTCTCCCATCAGTAACAGATTACAGAACACCATTAAGATTCTCCTTTGTGCACTTACTGAGACAGCATCTTTGAGTAGGTATCACAGGCACAAGCGATGTGTAGTGGACATGCAGGCTTTCACTTCCTTATGCTTCACTGGACACCTTCTTTATGCTTTATACTCTGTCATCTTGAGAAGGGGCAGGGCTTGTATGATAACCCCAGCCCCTGGGACAGAAACAGCTTCTGGCAATACAATGAAGCACTCGCGCATTTGCCTTATAATGAAGAAGTTAACAGAAACTTTGCAAAATAGAAAATGGGGTTATTTTTTCCCCCAGATATTTTGGAAGCGAATGTAAGAAAGAGAGTAGTTTCTTTTGGATCCTTGACTTGTTGCTCTACTAGGTAAAACATCTCTTGAGTGGAAGTTTTGTCAATTTGGTTTTACTGTAAGTTGAGAATATTGTTAGGTGTCCCAGAGTTATCTGAATTCAGTGACTTGACCTGTACTGAAGTGTGGTTCGAAATCAGAAGAGGGCATAGCCCTCCTGGTACGATAGAGCAGGGAAGGGATTATGTTAATCCTCCCCATCCTGCTTGCTTTTCGTTCCCTGATTCGGATAAGTAAACATAGACACTGCTCAGTATGAAAACTTTATTTTATTTAGTCCCTCGTTGCTGGTATTTTGGAGTTATCTATTGAACAGGGGTCATTGTGCACTGTTTGACACCATTGGGAAGCCATATTGATATTACTATGAAGAAACCCAAGCAGAACCATTTCAACCATTCCAGTAGTCCTGATGCAGTCTGTGATGGACCTATTCAGCAGGTTTCATTCGACTTTATGAAGCAAAATGAGTTCATTCTATAAGGTGATGCTAAACGTTTGGCCATAGCTGTATGCATAGATACAAAGCACAGTGCACTAAGATCCATGTCTTTCTGAAATAACAGAAGCCCTGCAGATATTACTCCCCATTGTAGGGATCTGTAGGGTTGTTTATATTTTGCTGGACTTTGTGTTTCTGTGATTATTAACAAGGAATTGAGGTTTTCTTCTAAACACTGTAGTTATACGCTCCTGTAAAACTGTATTGCTATAATCTGTTAGATGTTAGTGGTAGTAACTATCTAAAATTGAGCCTTTAGAACACATTCATGCATTAATTATCAACTGTAATAATGGACCTTTAAATGAGTGATAACCATTTTTCTTCTTAGAGTACAATGCTGTAGATCACAAAAAATGCACTCCGTGGTATCTAATTTTCTACTTCTATAGCATTGTCTTTGAAAAAGCTGCATATTCCAGTTTATACAATGCAAGCAAAGAACAAGCAAACAATCTTCAACACAAGAAAAGAGGGACCAGCGATAAAATTGCAAATAGATTTTCACAATATTGGTTTGCTCTCCTTTAAATAAAGGGTTATGAATATCAGTAACTGGCAATGTCTCAGTCCTGTGCTGCTTACTGGAATTGGGCACAGGAGTTTGTGCTGTGGATCACTTGTACTGGGAAATGCATCTGGAAGATGTTAGGTCTGTAGTGAAGAGTGGATCTCTTCCTTTATGCTTGTCTGTTAAGTCTGTATTTCAACATATCTTTATCTAGCTAGTCAAAGAACATTCAAACTGTCTGTCTATATATGTGCCAAAGAATGTCTAAACTATTTCATATTAAAAACTGTTACTATTGTGTGTGTGTGTGGGGGATACAAGGATGAAATGCAATTCTTGGTAAGGCTCTGTTCTGATTATTAGTGACTGATGACATTCTCATTTTCTGCTGTAATTAATATTACAATAAACAGCCACTGGTCATTGGTTTAATTACTAGTAACCAGTGACCGGGCACGAGTGTCTCATATAACATAGTAATTTGTTTTGTAAAACACAGACCCTGATTGTCAGTGAGGTATCCTATGTAATCTAAAACTCTTTCATTTTTTAGATTAACTTCATTCTATATGCCCTGATTTTATAAATACCTAATTCACCTCAATCTGGAAGGCAGAGTGATAGGAGCATATTCAATACACAATGTCCTTTACAATAATCTTATTAAAGTGGCTTGCTCAGGCCTCACAATACTGTCTTTATATTTGCTCACTCTTTATATTTCTTTATTTCCTCGTCAATGGGGAAGTGCTTCATTCATGACTGAGTATCTTGTTGCAGAACCATTCCCATGAGCATTGAAGTATCCTCTGGCTCTGGATGATATGTTTTGTAGCATCTGTTTATTGTGAAATATAAATTCATAGTTTACATTCTTTCAATAGAGCAATGAAAAAAGTGTGCCGGTTACCTAAATACTGTACTTGTGGGCTTATCAGATCTGCATTCAGTGTATACACGTTTGTATACAGTATAAATACTTGTGGGCTTATCAGATCTGCATCCAGTGTATACACTTTTGTATACAGTATAAACTTGTGGGCTTATCAGATCTGCATTCAGTGTATACACGTTTGTATACAGTATAAATACTTGTGGGCTTATCAGATCTGCATTCAGTGTATACACGTTTGTATACAGTATAAATACTTGTGGGCTTATCAGATCTGCATTCAGTGACTATCTGTCCAGGTATGTCCTCAAGCACATTTGTATGCAGTATAATCGACCCCACACTAGCTGGTTTGGAGTATATATTTTTTCCTCTTTAGAGAAAATAGTTGTTTCTTGGTCTTTTAGACTTTGAAACTGGGGTTTTTGCCTTTCGGAAAATAAATAGTATTGATAATCTGGCCCATTTTTTTTTTTTTTTTTTTTAAATCAGAAAGGAGAATGGTTCCTAACAGTAATTCTGCCTGTATAGTATAGAATTAACTAACTTTGCTTCATAATGTTGAATGAAACCTGCTGCATGATGTTATGTTAACATATTGAATGACATACCGCTTTTACATATATTTAACAAAAAAAAAAATTTTTAAAAATGTGACATTTCGAAATCCAACTTGAAATACTGTACTACTATTATGGCTTCGGGTAGGCTTTTACGATATCATTTTGTAGTTTATTTAACATCATGTAATAAAAGAAAAGATCTAAATTAAGTTCATAGAGTTTTTCTTTGTAATTGTCTCAATCCTAGAATTCTAGGTGATGCAAAAGGTTTGGCCACAGCTGTACAATCACAACTAAAAACGAATAACAATAATATTTAAGCAATACTATTCACTTGGAGTTATGTGTTCCTACCAAACTTGTTTCATATGTGGCATAAACCAGATCCAAGCCCAGGCTTTTAGTGGCCAAAGGCATGACAGTCTAATGCAGTAACTGTCTCGCCTCCTAGCTCAAGAGTTTCTACTGTGTGAATTAATAATATGCTTTTCAAAAGGGGATAGGACATAATTAATGATCCTGGGTTTTTAATATGTACAGTAGTGTAAAAATCAAACCACTGCAAACTGAAAATCTTGGCAAATTGTCAAAAGGCAAAGGAGTGATTGTCTAATTGAATTGATGACTTGAATAGGCTACACATGCAATTCACTTAAAATAGTAAGAGAACAGTAATATATAGCCTATATAAATGATTACTGACCCAAAATTGAAATGGTCACACCCAGAGGTTTTCATGCAGGTAGGTATATAACGGGTATAAATGACAGGTGTTCTAATACTGTAAGATTCAAGAAAAAGCCATGCCTTCCCCCAGCCAACATCCCTCTTGCCTTGCTCCTGTGTGCATGCTGCTGACTCTGCTCAAATGCAGGCCACACAGTGACTTCTAGTCACAGCAGCAAAGGCATCCTCGGATGACAGGCTTACTAGCCCTAGTAGTGCGGTGGATCCCTCAGACCAGGCCCACTGAATTCCTGCCTGACTCTTGTTTTAGGATTATGTCTTCTACACAAGCTGCCCTACTTGACCTTCTACACATAACGGATGGATACAAGACGTCTTGTCTCGCGAGAGAACTAGGTTGGCTTTTAAATGAGCTGTAAATGTAAGATGTATTCCTCTTTACAGACTTGAGAAGCAATTCAGCCGTTGTGTGCATATTGTAGCCCGACATAATAAAAACAAGAGCTTTGTTTTAACATTTCTACAATCCGGTTTGCTTTTATATATCTCTCTTCAGGCGGAGTGGCCCTGGGCATGTTACAATGGTTTTATTGTTATACATACTCTATTATTGCATGTAGTGAAACATCCATACAATTAATGCATATTAAATGCAATTTTTTTTTGTACTGGTAAAGTTAAATACTTCAACAGTTCCTGTCAACCATTCAATTTAATTCAACTAAACAATTACAGTACCCCCAGTCATACATTACATAAAAATAAAAAAAATCCACCATGCACTGAAATGTAAGCGTGAATAACTTGCCTTAAGGGGACATATACTTCAATTATAAAACATTTCCCCTTGTACATTTGCACTATTCCCCCATAGTTATACTTTGTATTTACTGTGTTTTTGCTTTACTGTACCTCTGGGCTTTGCAAGCTAAACTCTGCTTTACCATGCTTTATTATACTTTGCTGTGCCTTTACTATGGGAATCTTTATAAGGGTTAGCAGTTATCCGGAACAGCAGTGTGGAGTAGTGGTTAGGGCTCTGGACTCTTGACCGGAGGGTCGTGGGTTCAATCCCAGGTGGGTGACACTGCTGCTGTACCTTTGAGCAAGGTACTTTATCTAGATTGCTCCAAAACCCCACTGTATAAATGGGTAATTGTATGTAAAAATAATGTGTAAAAAAGTATGTAATTATATGTAAAAATAAAACCTGGGAAAAGTTTGTAACCCAGACAAAGTTATCTATACGTACTATGAATACTCACAGGCTCTTTTCAAAATGAGGTTTTATTTCAGTCACAGCTGTACCAGGTGGGGTGGGGGGCTGGCGACGCAGCTCTGCTTAACCCACAAAGAAAAGTGCAGAAGAAACCACACACAGAATAGTGAACAAAACCAAAATCTAAATTTAATATAATTACAAATCAAATACACAAAATAAAAACAGAACTCAACTAAATAAAGAAATCACACCAATAATTTAAAACACCATATAATGAATAGTGTGCTGTGAAGGTGGCAGCAGTGCAGTACCAGTCCAGACCACCAGGAGGTACAGCCTTCAAGAAGAAGACCTACAAAGAGAGTTTACAATGTTTAATTTAAGTTTAAGATAAAGAAATAACCAAGTAGGCAAGAACAAGTTAAAAACACAATTCCAATAAAATACGGCAGCGATTACACCATTCAATAGACTGGACTGGAATCGCAAGGACAGAGCAGCGGACTTCAATCAACCAATCACACAGACAGGTCGGCCGCCCTGCAGTGAATGGGTTAACCTAAATTGCAATACAGAAACACAAGTGTTAAGAGAAAACCTTTAAGTTTACAAAGCATTTCTCTATCAACTAAACAATGCAAATGGATTGTCTCTCTACAACTAATCCCGTATCTATACGACCAGAACACAAACATAATCAATATTCTCACTTTCTTTCCATAGACGTCGATACACGCCGCAGCCCCATCCGTCACTCACTCACTCACTCACTCACTCACTCCGTCCGTCCGTCGCTCGCTCGATTGCAATTGCCGAAATATCTCTCAAACCTCTCCAACAAAGCACATATATAGCGAAAAGTCAAACGAGGCAATTAGCTGCCAATTACATTATTTAGAAAGAATGTCTAAAAAAAGTAACATGTGCGTCAATTAGAAGCAATGACATAGCCACATCAGACAAAAGGCAAGCTACCGATAGTTAAAACAGCATCAATCTATTCTAAATGACAACAGCATTCAGCTATGGTATAATTAATTAAACAATTCATTATCAACATCTTTAAAGTGCCGTGTGCAATCATGGGGTTAATAGACAGAAAGTAGGGAATATATGACTAAAATACACATTTCTTACACAGCTCCTTCTTTTGATCTCTTTATGCTTTATTGGTTAGTTTGTACAAGTGATTATGCCGATTACAGCCTTTGAGGGGAGTCTGCTTGACTAAAGGAGTTGCAGGATAAAAGTCTCATCCATGCCTAGTATTACTTGAATACTTACTACCTCACACCCGTTCCCAACTCCCTGTTTTTAAAATGGAGCTTTAGCTTGTTGATGCAACTACCACAGACACAGCATCGTGACCTGTGAGGAGTGTAAAAGCTTCCATTCAAATTGGAGATGTCAGCTACTATTATTATAGATCCGGTGCTACACTGGGCATTGCTCGGCTCTGACTAAGGGTCTTCAATTGGTGATGTTGGCCAGTCTTGGGCTATCAAAATAACAACAATAAAAATAAAAAATAAAACATATCACTTTATTAATCCACTATGGAATGGGATTCAAATAAAATGCAAATAACTTCACTGGAATCTGACATCCGCAAAGGCACAATAAACTAGTTTGCACTATTGTGTGTAACCCCGTACTTGCTTGAATTCTCTGGAGAGCAGGAGAGCAGTAGAGGGTTGCAGGGGAGCAGGAATGTCTAGCGGGTTGCAGGGCAGCAGGAATGTCTAGTCGGTTGCAGGGGAGCAGGAATGTCTAGTAGTGGGTTGCAGGGGAGCAGGAATGTCTAGTCGGTTGCAGGGGAGCAGGAATGTCTAATAGTGGGTTGCAGGGGAGCAGGAATGTCTAGCGGGTTGCAGGGGAGCAGGAATGTCTAGTCGGTTGCAGGGGAGCAGGAATGTCTAGTCGGTTGCAGGGGAGCAGGAATGTCTAGTCGGTTGCAGGGGAGCAGGAATGTCTAGCGGGTTGCAGGGGAGCAGGAATGTCTAGCGGGTTGCAGGGGAGCAGGAATGTCTAGTCGGTTGCAGGGGAGCAGGAATGTCTAGCGGGTTGCAGGGGAGCAGGAATGTCTAGTGGGTTGCAGGGGAGCAGGAATGTCTAGTCGGTTGCAGGGGAGCAGGAATGTCTAATAGTGGGTTGCAGGGGGAGCAGGAATGTCTAGTCGGGTTGCAGGGGAGCAGGAATGTCTAGTCGGTTGCAGGGGAGCAGGAATGTCTAGCGGGTTGCAGGGGAGCAGGAATGTCTAGTCGGTTGCAGGGGAGCAGGAATGTCTAGTCGGTTGCAGGGGAGCAGGAATGTCTAGTCGGTTGCAGGGGAGCAGGAATGTCTAGTCGGTTGCAGGGGAGCAGGAATGTCTAGTCGGTTGCAGGGGAGCAGGAATGTCTAGTCGGTTGCAGGGGAGCAGGAATGTCTAGTCGGTTGCAGGGGAGCAGGAATGTCTAGCCGGTTGCAGGGGAGCAGGAATGTCTAGTCGGTTGCAGGGGAGCAGGAATGTCTAGTCGGTTGCAGGGGAGCAGGAATGTCTAGTCGGTTGCAGGGGAGCAGGAATGTCTAGTCGGGTTGCAGGAGCAGGAAAGTCTAGTAGTGGGTTGCAGGGAGCAGGAATGTCTAGTCGGTTGCAGGGGAGCAGGAATGTCTAGTCGGGTTGCAGGGAGCAGGAATGTCTAGTCGGGTTGCAGGGGAGCAGGAATGTCTAGTCGGGTTGCAGGGAGCAGGAATGTCTAGTCGGTTGCAGGGGAGCAGGAATGTCTAGCGGTTGCAGGGGAGCAGGAATGTCTAGCGGGTTGCAGGGGAGCAGGAATGTCTAGCGGGTTGCAGGGAGCAGGAATGTCTAGCGGGTTGCAGGGAGCAGGAATGTCTAGCGGGTTGCAGGGGAGCAGGAATGTCTAGCGGGTTGCAGGAGCAGGAATGTCTAGCGGGTTGCAGGGAGCAGGAATGTCTAGCGGGTTGCAGGGAGCAGGAATGTCTAGCGGGTTGCAGGGAGCAGGAATGTCTAGCGGGTTGCAGGGGAGCAGGAATGTCTAGCGGGTTGCAGGGGAGCAGGAATGTCTAGCGGGTTGCAGGGGAGCAGGAATGTCTAGCGGGTTGCAGGGGAGCAGGAATGTCTAGCGGGTTGCAGGGGAGCAGGAATTTCTAGCGGGTTGCAGGGGAGCAGGAATGTCTAGCGGGTTGCAGGGGAGCAGGAATGTCTAGCGGGTTGCAGGGGATTGCTCCTTGTGTCTTATTTTGTTGGCACGGGACATGCACACTGGTTTGTTCAGATGCACATTCCAAACCCTTTCTCTCGTTTCACCCAACCCTAACATAATCTTGTGGTTTGTTAAGGCTTTTGTTTTACAGCCAGCAGCAAGCAATGACCCTATTAATTAATAATTTTTGCTAAGAATTTGGTACAATGCAAATATAACTGGCACGAGGGGGATTAATGGTGGAATGAAAATAACTCAATATGGCATTAAAGTAAATTGGACACTGGTAGCGTGTTACATAGTTTGCAAATGACTAAATAAGAAATTATCCATTCCCTTGCGAGTTAAACTATCCTCTAGATCTGGATCTAGTATTTTGTAGCACCCAAATAATTAGCAAATGTTTACAACAAACATGATTTTAAGAACTTCTATTGTTACTAGTCATGTTAGAAAACAATCTAACCCAAGTGTTGTTCTTCTTTATTGTGAAGTTCAAATTCATAATTTACATTTTTTTTTAAAAGGCGATAAAAAACTGATGCAGTGCCTTGAACTTAATTACTTGGACTTATCAGATCTGCATTCAGTGACTACATGTACAGGTATGTTCTTAAGCATGTTTGTATGCAGTATAATAGACAACATAATAGCTGGCTTAGATTTATAAAAATAGTTGTTTCTTATTCTTTTTGAACATGTGCAACTGGTGCAGTGGTCTGTGAGATGTTTGATGTTGTTTTACTTGGCAGATCAGATGGCATGTCAGGTCAGGACACACAGATAAAAGCAGTCAGGATCATTGCTCCGTGATAATGTTATCAGCCTTGCGTTACCTGTAGCTGTTCACTGTCCTTTTATTGATAGTATTTCTACACTGGCTCAGCAGACAAAACCCTGATCTGCGAAGGCTTCTGGAAAGACTCCTAAAATGTGAATTGCTGAAGAAATGACAAGACATGAAGGTAGAGGTGTGCAGCTGTCATTTCTGTCCCCCCTGTAACTGTGTGGCTGGAGGGACATTACTTCAAAAACATTCAGTCATGGATTACATGGTAAAAATAGTAAACTCTACAGCGCACTGGTACAGAATATGTAGATGGTATACTGTGTCTCTTTACCAGCATGTTCACAATTCATTTTCAAACAAGTATGTACTGTAAGTAAATTAAAAAAAGTGATTGGAAACTTAAATCTACAAGCTAAGTGTTCTGGAAGGACATACATTATCTGGTGGTTCAAACTTGTTCTGGTGTTAATCCCAAATAAGGCTCTCATTCATGGGTTGTGCTGTTAATGTCAGTTCTTCTGTTTCTGCGTTAATTAAAACTTTCATGAGGCCAAATGTAACCACTACACCTGAAATGGGAGTAAAATATTCATTTTGTT
Source organism: Acipenser oxyrinchus oxyrinchus (assembly GCA_030684275.1). NCBI lineage: Eukaryota > Metazoa > Chordata > Actinopteri > Acipenseriformes > Acipenseridae > Acipenser > Acipenser oxyrinchus. Next base: position 3,601,668 of record CM060249.1, read on the forward strand.
TTCACGTCTCTAATGGAGAACCCTTTTGACATATTTTTTTTTCTCTCTTGGAAAATGCCTTTTGGGGCCTAATGCATTGCAGAGGTCAGGCATCAGGGATCACAAATTTGAAAGCATACTCCGTTAATTTCTTGTAACACTTGCGAGAGCTTACTGGCTTGCTTGATTCTTTAAGAGCTTTATTCTGGCCACGGTTTCTATAGCGTATTGTTCTGCGCTGTTTGGAATGTTTGTGCCATGCCCCTCTCCCCTCTCAGGAAGGAGAAAGGACCACCACTGAGCTCAGTGTATTTGTAATCTGAGTAACATCTGAACTTCGGTCTTTAAAGGTGAATACTGAAATCTGAGATCCTTGGGCAACCTCCAAGGGTCAAGTGATCTTTTAAAAGTATGCTTATAATGGTTCATGGTTTTTGTTGAAACCATAGGACTGTGTTTTTTAAAAACAAATTATGATAACACCCAAATTATATATATCATTTGTTATTTCACTTCCATGCAAAAACTACAGTACATCTAACATACTTATTAGATTTCTTTTTTTCTAAGCAGGAAAATAGATTTGGAGTATCTGAAAGTTGGGCAATAGATTTAGAGTATCTGAAAGTCGGGCACGGGGGACCTTGTGGCATCCTGACCCATAGAGCCTCTCAGCAGAAGGACCTGCACAATGAGGTGATGGGTATGATGTTCATTCTGAAAGTAATCACTGCTGTGAGAGGAGGGCAATGATTGACAATGGGATTTGTCTCATACAGTAGAAGCCTTATTCAGTTTTAGCAGCATCATCCTTCTAAGCGATTGGGCTCAATTCGATACAGCCGTACAATGTTATTTAATATTCCACCTTCTGCTCTAGGAAAACACCTTTTAAAAAAACAGGTTAGCTTTCTTTGTCCTGCATCAATAAACCTGAATGCTGTTTTGAATCAGATAGTTTTCATTATCTATATAATTAGCTTTTCTATTGAAGTTTTCTGTGGCTTACTGTTATAAAAGCACAGCGAACTATAATAACACGGTAAGAGCACTACACTAGAATGATGGTAAAACACGGGAAACAGACAGTGAAAGGGTGGGAGCTGCAACATTAGGGTACTGCAAGTACCCATAGAGCTTGGACAGTATGCACTGGAATCCTAAAAGTGTCGTAATTGAGGGATAACCACGGATAGGTGGTTGATATCAATGAGATAAAATCATTCCGAATTGTACAGCATGGCTCGCATCAAAGAGCTAGTGCAGAAAAAGTTGAAGTGAAATTTGTGTTTTTAGATCGGTTTCCTTGAATTTAATTTCTGTTTGTTAGTTCAAAGCATAGTAAAGCATATGCAAGGATTGTAAAACACAGAGGTACGGTAAAGCATATTAAAAAGCATAGCAAACTTTCGTAAATGCATTGTATAACCTTGGGAAAAGGCTTACAGCAAGCACACAGAACATATTTGAAATTGTCTGTGATTTCCTGAGGCTGACAGCATTTGAATATTCTTCATTACAATTCATGGCTGACTTTCTTAAACAAAGGTTCCTTGTTACTTCCCAATTCTTTCACAATTTGCTTACTTATTAAGAAACTATCCATATAATATCTCTTTAGTTTAAATCTTTGTCTTTCATAGAATTGAAAGATTATTTCGTTTTTCTCAGATAGCATGATGATATTTGAGAACATTTTTTTTCAACGCAGTGTTGTTTTTGACGTCAGGTTTTATTCAGGTTTTCAAGCCAACATTGAAGAAGACTACTATACTCCTTACAAATATATATCTTTGATTTTCACAGGTGCTTTTCAATTTTAACAAATTCATAATATAAATACAAAATTAGCATTGACATTCAAACATTTATTTAAGAGCCAGTATCACAGGCATATAAATTCTAACAATACCTGCAAGATGGATTGGACCTTGTGGTGCTGTTTCCTATCTTCCAGGGCAATTGAAATAACTCTTGCAGTTTATAATGCATTTTCAGCATACTTTTCATACTTTTTTGTCTGTAGTCCTGGAATTAGTGTCTGATAAAAGTCAGTTGATGCATGAGGTCCAGTGGTTAAAGAAAAGGGCTTGATACCAGGAGGTTCCCAGTCCTAATCCCGGCTTAGCCACTGACTCACTGTGTGTGTGTGTGTGACCCTGAACAACTCACTCAACCTCCTTGTGCTCCGTCCTTCCGATCTGGGATGAAGGAACTCAATGGCCTTTCGGTTTTAGGCATGTTTTGTTTTTGTATTTTTAAACATCTATAAGTGTTTAAAATAAAATATCAAATCTTGGGTGTACCCATTTACCTGTCGTGATGAGTACAATCTAAATTTGAAATACTTGTGTACGGCTGTTACATAAAGGGTAAGAGATATGCAGCAGTGAACTGCAAGGTTATTATTTTTTTTATAATTTTTACTTTAACATTTTGTTTCGCATTTGCCAGCAATTCATTTTAGGCATTATACATACATTAGAGCACAATCCGGTATACTATGAAAAAATGAAAAAAAACCTTCTGTTTTATTGTCAAATTATTTGTTTACTGGATTACAACAACCAGTGATGAAACTGACTTGCAGTCATTTTGTTGTATTGTACAGTAATACAGTGAAACTGCCTAAGTCATTTAGTGTGTGTGTGTGTGTGTGTGTGTGTGTGTGTGTGTGTGTGTGTGTGTGTGTGTGTGTGTGTGTGTGTGTGTGTGTGTGTGTGTGTGTGTGTGTGTGTGTAAAAAAATGTTTCTATATATGGGTTTGAAAGGTGTAACTGCAGTGTGCAAAAAACATTTTTTGGATGTGTGGTGCAGTTGTTAGGGAGGCTGTGTGGTCCAGCGGTTAAAGAAAAGGGCTTGTAACCAGGAGATCCCCAGTTCAAATCACGGCTCAGTCACAGACTCGCTATGTGACCCACAGCAAGTCACTTGTGCTTTGTCTTTCGGGTGAGATGTTGTTGTAAGTGAATCTGCAGCCGATGCATAGTTCACACACCCTAGTCTCTGTAAGTCGCCTTGGATAAAGGCATCTGCTTAATAAATAACTACTAATATACTAAAGGATTAAAAACCTAATTCTATAATAAATTATTTTGTTATCATTTTAACCTTTTGTGTACATCCCAATTTTTCTTTTCATTATTTCATTTTTGTACACTACAGTTACACCTCCTTTTAACCCTATATATACTCTCTCTCTCTCTCTCTCTCTCTCTCTCTCTCTCTCTCTCTCTCTCTCTCTCTCTCTCTCTCAATTACAATATTTCTTGCAGCATGTACCTTTGAACACGTTCTGCCTGATCAAATGGAGCCCCCCCTGATCTGGGATAGCAGGCAGTGTGTGATCAGGTCTGATTATCAATCAGTGTATTATACCAGTATTATATAGTATTACACCGACATGCCTTCCCAGTGCCTCACCTGTACATTCATGCACATGGACAAATACACACAAAGAGACTGAGAACTGAAACTTTATTCAGCACATTCTGAAGTTCTTAACATACAGGAAAATAAAAGCGAGTGACAACTGAAACTTTATTCAGCAGATTCTGAAGTTCTTAACAGGAAAATATAATAAAAACTCACATGAATTTACTTTTTACTTTTTTAAAAGTTAGGTCAACAATTACATTTCAATGACATACACTACCTGCCTTTCACATTAACTTAAAAAATATATTTCTGTAGGAAGCTAACAATTTTTTTTTTTTAATGGCCATAAATATTTACTGTATACAATGTATGCACTGCATGTGTGAGTGTTTATATGTGTGTGCCATTACATTTTTAAAACTGGTATGACATATTTAATAAAATATTTTGACAAGGCACATTTCTGTGCCTACATGTTGTGCAGCAGCCACTGTGCTTGCAGGTACAGTATTCTTGATAGTCAGTATTTGTTGTATTCTGTATCTTGCGTTATAATTAAAACAACATTTCATCATTGAGTAAAAACAGTAACTAAGAGAGATGGAATGAGGGGTGGGGTGGGGGTGGGGGCAAAATAATATATTGTTTCTACTATCTTTTGAAAGAGTGCAGATCAAAGAAATGTGCATGAGCTGTTCAATAATGTAACCTTCACCATAACCCACTACAAACCCATTCAACATGTCCTGGAAAGACAAGAGTTTACAGGCTAAAGAACAGAGGCGTCTTTCCTAGTTGTTGCTACAACAGAAGGGTCTAATTGATCCAGGATCTCTTTGCACGTTCATCTGGGGCAGTGAGTCCTCCTGGTGATTAGAAAAAGGAAAGTATAAAAGGTATAACATCCACTTGGAAGACTATTAGCTTGTTCACTACTTTAAATCGACATCCTCCGTGAAGTTGTGCATACAATGCATTGGCCCTTGTGCCTTACACATACAGTGGACCCTAAATCGTAGTTCTTACTACAGAGTAGACAAAAGAATGTATTTTAATGATCGAAATAGAGGTTTAGGCCCAATGGCTGTCTTACAACTAGCATTGCAATTCAATCAATAAATAAATATTCATAAAAGTTACAAATGATTAGTAATAATGTATGCTAAACCCTTACTATAAAACTGTAATGGTACAGTACCATAACTTTAAACACTCTGTCCTAAATTCTGAGATAAAACTTTAAGAAAGTCAAGAAGACAAACTTGTTTTGCTAATTTCCTCTTTAATTTTATAACACATATATTAAAGCCCTAAATCATTACAATATTTGTCTTTCTTTTTTTAAATAACTATCGTATGAAGTTAATTGCTAATATATCTGGAATATCTGTATCTATATCTGGAAACCCACTGGATGCTTTACCTCTGAATCAGTCAGAATCCAGAGTCTATTCCAAAATGCCTGACCCACTAGGAATCTTGATTAGGCGTGGTGCTATCGTGGTCATCATCTGAAAACAACATGTTGTATTTACAGCATGATTAGTGCACTCGACAGCATACACAGGTTATTATGTAATCAAGGCTGTTTCCTGCTTATAGGTGCATAGTAAATCAATGCTGAAAACTGTATTTAAGTTTCATAACATCAAAATACAAAAAATACATTCTGTAACTTATAATGGCTATGTTTAGAACAAAAATGGAGGTAGCACACTATGATATGAAAAAGTTAAATTTCCTTATTTGATCAATGTTTCCCTAAAGATTCCCTCGTAGCAAGCCATGCCAATAAGCTACAGTTACTAACTCCATTGAAGTTTACTTTTTGAAATACATACTATTAATATCTGTGATTCTCTCAGTATCAATAGTTTACAAAATATGTCTGGTAAAAGACATTCGAATTTTAACTCCAAACCAATAACAAGTATAATAAAGCTAATATAATTATGATAAGAGAAGTGCCTTTGTATTATGATACTTTCCAATAGTGCGATTCAATCCTATCATCTCAAGAACCACAAGCGAAGGCTTTATTAAATGAGCAACACAGGCAGTTGATAGATTTCTGTTATTGTATCAGTGTCAGTCTGGAGGTGTGTATAACTCCACTATATAATGAATTATTAATTGATATTGTACAGTATACAGGGATGTACTGACGTAGCTCTGTGCCCTGGTTTCATTGGCCTGTGCGCTATTTCTTCTGAAGTTGTGCAATTCGCATTTCTAAACATGAAATTTGCAACAGAATTACAGAAGATAAGAAATTATATTTCAGTCTCTGTTGATTCTTCAATTTGTCCCTGGAATATGATGCAATTTGACCCCTGGAATGAGGGATCGAACCCACTGGCACTGGCCTATGCCCTACGGTCTACGATGACGGTATGAAGACATCACAATTCTAGAAAAAAGTGCGTTCCATTCAAAATCTAGAGAAGTATAGTCTACAATGACGGTATGAAGACATCACAATTCTAGAAAAAGTGCGTTCCATTCAAAATCTAGAGAAGTATAGTCTACAATGACGGTATGAACACATCACAATTCTAGAAAAAGAATGTTCCATTCTGGGTGCTAAAACCAGTTGTAAACATAGCCAATGATGGCCTTGAGAGTCGGACACAGATGTAGTTGCTTTATTCATTAAGAGACATTTGTAAATGTGTACAAAAGAAACATTATAAAGCTTACCAATGTTTTGGCATGCTTTCACTATATTTTAATACACGTTGCTATGCTTTCGCTATATTTTATTACACTTTGCTGTGCTGTCACTATGTTTTAATACATGTTGCTGTGCTGTCACTATGTTTAATATACTTTGCTATGCATTCACTATGTTTTAATGCACGTTGCTATGCTTTCACTATGTTTTAATACACAGTGCTATGCTTTCACTATGTTTTAATACACATTGCTATGCTTTCACTATGTTTTAATACACGTTGCTATGCTTTCACTATGTTTTAATACACGTCGCTATGCTTTCACTATGTTTTAATACACGGTGCTATGCTTTCACTATGTTTTAATACACGTTGCTATGCTTTCACTATGTTTTAATACACGGTGCTATGCTTTCACTATGTTTTAATACACGGTGCTATATTTTCACTATGTTTTAATACACGTTGCTATGCTTTCACTATGTTTTAATAAATGTTGCTATGCTTTCACTATGTTTAAATACACGGTGCTATGCTTTTACTATGTTTTAATACACGTTGCTATGCTTGCACTATGGTACACCTGTAAAAGGGTAAGTGTAATACAGTACTATTTTTCTCAAAGACCGAAGACTTTCCTTCACTTCAGCTTACCATGAGAGTCAGTCTCTGTGCTTTGGTCCCGATCAGTGTCATCGTTATCACCAGCACCTGTTAATAAAAAATAACTTCTTAAAATCTTCCTTATACACATTAATTCTATCATTTTTTACTACTTGTGCTTAAACAGCAAATACTTTCTCAACTTACCATTAGAATCAATGTCGCTATGATCATCATCAGCATCAGACTTCTCAGTTTCTGAAAGATGTTTTTCACAATTTATAACGTGATCTGAACAACAGTTCACCATTTAGGCATAAAATCAGTGTTATTCAAACAACTTATGCATTTATTTAACTTCTCATCTCCAAATACATTGGCTCCAAGGATTTACAGATAGCATGCTGTACTGTTTAAAGAGCACTTGTAGTTATAAGTTCTTTAACCTATCATCAGTTTTAGATTCCCCATCGTTTTCGTCTTTGTGCTCACCTAGAAAGATATCTTCAAGAGTTCATTAAGGATTGTATATTTTTGAGTTGTATAATATGCTTTGTGATCCCAGATTATCTGAATATGTCACTACCTTGCCACCAGGTGTCACTGTTGAACCAAGCATCAAGAACGTGTTCCTAGATAGCTGACATTAATATAGGGCCCTTTGGACTGGCTTCACAGACCCCAATTAATGCTAATCTTGGTCTAGCCACTTTTAAACTAGGCAAGGTAGACCAAAGTCAGTGCTGTGTTTACGATTTAAACCAGGGGTGGTGAAAGCTGACCCTTCCATTCCTGGTCTTTGTTCCAACTCTGTTCAACAGATCAGTTGAACAGCCCTCAGAATCTGAACTGAAATGAACTGCTCTTAACATACCCTCAGAATCAGAACTGAACTGAACTCTTAACATACCCTTAGAATCAGAACTGAACTGAACTCTTAACACACCCTCAGAATCAGAACTGAACTGAACTCTTAACACACCCTCAGAATCAGAACTGAACTGAACTCTTAACACACCCTCAGAATCAGAACTGAACTGAACTCTTAACACACCCTCAGAATCTGAACTGAACTGAACTCTTAACACACCCTCAGAATCAGAACTGAACTGAACTCTTAACACACCCTCAGAATCAGAACTGAACTGAACTGAACTCTTAACATACCTGAAGAATCAGTCTCGGTTATTTCATCATCATCTTTGTCACCATCTAGAATAAAAATAGTGTTTCATTATCACGTGGTTATATATACAGTACTGTGCAAAAGTTTTAGGCAGCTGTGAAAAAATGCTGTAAAAAGTAAGAATGCTTTCAAAAATAGACATGTTAATAGATTATATTTATCAATTAACTAAATGCAAAGTGAGTGAACAGAAGAAAAATCTAAATCAAATCCATATTTGGTGTGACCACCCTTTGCCTTCAAAACAGCATCAAGCATCAATTCTTCTAGGTACACTTGCACACAGTTTTGAAGGAACTCGGCAGGTAGGTTGGCACAAACATCTTGGAGAACTAACCACAGTTCTTCTGTGGATTTAGGCAGCTTCAGTTGCTTCTCTCTCTTCATGTAATCCCAGACAGACTCGATGATGTTGAGATCAGGGCTCTGTGGGGACCATACCATCACTTCCAGGACTCCTTGTTCTTCTTTACGCTGAAGATAGTTCTTAATGACTTTGGCTGTATGTTTGGGGTTGTTGTCATGCTGCAGAATAAATTTGGAGCCAATCAGATGCCTCCCTGATGGTATTGCATGATGGATAAGTATCTGCCTGTACTTCTTAGCATTGAGGAGACCATTAATTCTGACCAAATCCCCAACTCCATTTGCAGAAATGCAGCCCCAAACTTGCAAGGAACCTCCACCATGCTTCACTGTTGCCTGCAGACACTCATTCATGTAAGCCCTCCAGCCCTTGGCTGAACAAACTGCCTTCTGCTACAGCCAAATATTTCACATTTTGACTCATCAGTCCAGAGCACCTGCTGCCATTTTTCTGCACCCCAGTTCCTGTGTTTTCGTGCATAGTTGAGTTAGCTTGGCCTTGTTTCCACGTCGAGGTATGGCTTTTTGGCCGCAAGTCTTCCATGAAGGCCACTTCTGACCAGACTTCTCCGGACAGTAGATGGGTGTACCAGGGTCCCACTGTTTTCTGAGTTCTGAGCTGATGGCACTGCTGGACATCTTCCAATTGCGAAGGAAGTAAGCATGATGTGTCTTTCATCTGCTGCAGTAAGTTTCCTTGGCCGACCACTGCGTCTACGGTCCTCAAGCGTTGCCCGTTTCTTTGTGCTTCTTCAAAGTGCTTGGACAGCACATCTAGAAACCCTGTCTGCCTTGAAATTTCTGCCTGGGAGAGACTTTGCTGATGCAGTATAACTACCTTGTGTCTTGTTGCTGTGCTCAGTCTTGCCATGGTGTTTGACTTTTGACAGTAAACTGTCTTTAGCAACCTCACCTTGTTAGCTGAGTTTGGCTGTTCCTCACCCAGTTTTATTCCTCCTACACAGCTGTTTCTGTTTCAGTTAATGATTGTGTTTCAACCTACATATTGAATTGATGATCATTAGCACCTGTTTGGTATAATTGTTTAATCATACACCTGACTATATGCCTACAAAATCCCTGACTTTGTGCAAGTGTACCTAGAAGAATTGATGCTGTTTTGAAGGCAAAGGGTGGTCACACCAAATATGGATTTGATTTAGATTTTTCTTCTGTTCACTCACTTTGCATTTAGTTAATTGATAAATATAATCTATTAACATGTCTATTTTTGAAAGCATTCTTACTTTACAGCATTTTTTCACACCTGCCTAAAACTTTTGCACAGTACTGTATATATGTAGGTGTCTATTGCATTTATAACAAGGAATATATATATACAGTATATAATTGTTTTTTGTCCAAGCATATTTATGGATTAAAAACCGTATTTAGTTTTCCTTTTTATTTTTTATATAAACTACTCAGTGAAACGGTGTCTTTTTTTTAAAATTAAAATTAGAAATAGCATTGGCAGGAATACTTTCTGTTTTTCAACGTCTTACAAAACAAACAAAAGAGAACTGACATGTTTACAGCTACATAGGCTACTCTACTTTATATTCAAATTCAGATCCCTTGTTAGGAGATGAGATCAAAAAGAACATTTCACTCGTAGTACAAAACCGTACACAATAGTAATGACTGTGTCCTCATGGATATCATGCTGTTATAATAAGGACACATCGCATAGCAATTAGCTAGGAAATGTATGTGATTGCCTGTATTATGCAAAGATTAAACTGCGATCACATGTCGTATGTAGTGGTGTAATTGGGTCAATGCAGTTAGTTAATTACAGAAATGCACTAAAAGCAGTTATATTTATAATAATTGAAAAATAAATTCCATTTGTTTATATTACATGTGAGTTTCAGCACCCACGTTCAATAGCTGGGTGATGATGTAGTGCTATATGAAGTGTACAGGGCTGCATGATGTCACTTATCTCTTGAATCAGATTCAGATGTGTCTTCATTAGTTATAGTAAGCTCCTTACTATAACTCTGTTACTATAATTTCATCAAATGTTATATTCCTGTATCTGACGTGAACAATTAAACTGAATGACGAAGAAGAAAAGCACAAAAAAACACAAAATAAGGCGTATTTAATCTAATCCAGATTTTAATCTTGTAGGAAACCAAACTTCTGTTGGAGAGCAAATGGGTGTGTGTGTGTGTGTGTGAAACAATGTGAAATCAATCCCTCTTCACTCTCAATGAACAGAACCTTTCAGGTAAGTGACCCAGTCTGTTGTATCAAGTTTGAGCAAGTTTAAGGTCATCGGATAACTGGACAAGACCTGCCAAGCTTAACAACAGAAAGAAACCCTGGGAAGCCTGAAGTGGGAAAAAAATATGTGGCAAGCATGTGTCAGTGTGGGAATGATGTATCCAATAAACTGGTACTCAATAATAATCGGAATCATTGAGAGTGTGGCCTAATAGTCATAACTGTGTCTGGATAAGGGAGTCTGCTAAGAAATCAAATAAATGTTATCATATCTCTCCCTCTCTCTCGCCTTCTCTTTTTATTTTCCAAAAATAGGGATAAATTACAGAGTAATAAAAAGGCAACCCATATGGAAAGAAAACACATTTTTAATATTATATTTTCATATTTATGTATAAATAATGTAGGTACAACATATGCATTTTAAAGATACATGTTTTAAATGCATGAACCATACAGACCATATATTAAAAAAGAAATATATTTTCTTTCCATATGGGAAATTCCAGATTCTAATTAAAAAATAAATAAAAAACAGTGACCATAGTGAGAAGAATTTACCTTTAGAGTCACTCTCTGAGCTGCTAACACTGTCTGAATCTAAAAAAAATAAATACATAAATAAATTAATAAATAATTTTATTTTTATTTTACAGTATATCCATGTTGTTAAAGAAAATTATAGGGTGAAATAACTCAAATATGGTGTCATTGGTAAATACTGTTGATAATAATAATAATAATAATAATAATAATAATAATAATAATAATAATAATAATAATAATAATAATAAAGTGTTGAAGGCAGTTGTTACAGTAATAAAATGTGTATTAACAGTATATTTGTCAATTCCAGTTACTATTACAAAAAGTGAAAACAAACCTTTGGAATCGGTCTCAGAACTGCTTGCACTATCACGGTCTGAGTCTTAAAAAATAAGAATACAAAAAATTATTTTAAAATAGTTACAAACATTTTAGATGCAGTGTCTGTTCACTGGGGATAACCATGATGAGCATAGGAGATGTGACAACGAAGGAAAGCCTTGTGAAGACTGTGAAAGCAGAGCAAATGAAGACATGGGAATGATGGAAAGCCTTGTGAAGACTCTGTGAAAGCAGAGCAAATGAAGACATGGGAATGAAGAAAAGCCTTGTGAAGTCTGTGTGAAAGCAGAGCAAATGAAGACATGGGAATGAAGGAAAGCCTTGTGAAGACTCTGTGAAAGCAGAGCAAATGAAGACGTGGGAATGAAGGAAAGCCTTGTGAAGACTCTGTGAATGCAGAGCAAATGAAGACGTGGGAATGAAGGAAAGCCTTGTGAAGACTCTGTGACTGCAGAGCAAATGAAGACGTGGGAATGAAGGAAAGCCTTGTGAAGTCTGTGTGAAAGCAGAGCAAATGAAGACTTGGGAATGAAGGAAAGCCTTGTGAAGACTCTGTGACTGCAGAGCAAATGAATAGTAAATCAGATAGCAGTAAGAATGGTAAAGCATGTACAAACTATGGGTTACCACTGGGAAGAATGATACACATGGAAAAGAATGGTATACTATAAAATGGATGTGATTATTTCCCATAATAAACTTGCATATTTAGGCAATACTACTGAAAGATGGCCTTATAATAATTACATTTTGAATGTAACTGTTATGGATCTTTTACCTTTAGAATTACTCTCTGAGCTACTGGCACTGTCACTGTCTAAATCTAAAAAACACAATATGTATATTATAATAATAATAATAATAATAATAATAATAATAATAATAATAATAATAATAATAATAATAATAATAATAAAGAAACAGCATTAACTTACCTTCAGAATCTTTAGAAGATTTATCATCGTGTTCATCTTCAGCATCATTCCCACCTGCATGTTTAAAATCTATTCTTTAAAGGTATACTGTATAGAAATACATCTATTTAGCAGCATTATGGTTCTGGATTAATCTGAATAAGACTAACACACGCTTTTATTGAGGTTTATTGGTCCTAGAGGTGAAAGTCTGGTAAAGCATTATTATTATTACTACTACAACTACTACCACTACTACTACAACTACTACTACCACTACAACTACTACTACTAATAATAATAATAATAATAATAATAATAATAATAATAATAATAATAATAATAATAATAATTGCCTAGAACCACAAGAATTAACTTGAATCTATGGTATTTAGTGCATTCCTGCATCAAACCTTGTCTGAGCTGGGTTTCTGGTGGAGTTCAGAATGGTTCACATTCAAAGTTGCGAGTTTTTTTTTTTTCAGATAAGGCAGCCAGTGTGTTATATGAAGGTGTTCATTTGACTTTTAAAACAGCGATAGCAGGTTTAAGGTCATCAGATAACCTGACAAGAACTGCCAAGCTAATAACAGAGAGAAATCCTGGGAAACCAGCAAAGAACACAAAGTGGGGAACGATAGAACAGATCTCTCTTTCATGCCCTCTCTATATAGCACTGTATGTGCTTGTTAAACTGTTACAGTACTCAGTTACAGATCTCTCTTTCATGCACTCTCTATATAGCACTGTATGTGCTTGTTAAACTGTTACAGTACTCAGTTACAGATCTCTCTTTCATGCCCTCTGTATATTGCACTGTATGTGCTTGTTAAACTGTTACAGTACTCAGTTACAGATCTCTCTTTCATGCCCTCTGTATATTGCACTGTATGTGCTTGTTAAACTGTTACAGTACTCAGTTACAAATCTCTCTTTCATGCCCTCTCTATATAGCACTGTATGTGCTTGTTAAACTGTTACAGTACTCAGTTACAGACGTTGCAAATGAAACAATGGTTTTGTGAATTTCCTGTACCGTGTCTTTCTGTATTACTGTAGCTGTGGCATAAGTGAATGAGCGTGTGGACATTTCGTATAAAATAACTGTTCTGTAAAGCAACACAGAGGAAAAAAAACACCTATCAGGGATCAGAGAATGGTTTGAAGTCAATTAAGAAAGAACAGCAGCACAAAGCCATGATAAGTAAAGCCTCAATAATGCCACCTTGAAGCACTAGGGTTCTGTCCATGGTGCTGAAATTTGGAACATGAAACCGCTGCATGAAGGAACAGTTACCTTTGGAATCACTCTCCGCACTGCTTGAGATATCACTGTCCTTATCTAAAATAAGATACACACAAAACAAAATTGAGTTTTGCTTGCTTATGGCGAACTAACATCAAACTCTAGCACTGGCACAAGGCAATGTGATGCATACTGTAGGACCATGTCACAATTTACATTAATTAACTGGGCAGTTTTTAAGTGAGCTGCTAGTGAGGAGATTTCCCAGCTGACTGCAGTTGTAACCTGGAAATAAAAGACAACCGTTTTGCACTTCTTTAAGGAATGGTATCTATCTGCTGTTTGAAGGAGCTGGGAATTAATAGAGAAGAAGGTAACTACAGAGGACTGATGAGAGTTATACATGAACACAAGAACAACGAATACAGACAGGTTTCCTCTGCCTGTGTGGGGATTATTTAAATAGTAATTGCAGGCATTTTCATTGTAGGTAATACTGCTACTGTAGTTTCATTTTGTATGCAATTCTTAGAATATATTAACTGAACACCCGATTAACAATTAAACAATGAATCTACCTTTCGAATCTGTCTCTAAGCTGCTTGCAGTATCGCTGTGTGGATCTAAAACAAACAAAAAGGAATAAAATGAAACAAATTGTGATTGTTGTTTATGCAGTAATGCACTGTACATTTAAGACTGTGATTGTTGTTTATGCAGTAATGCACTGTACAGTTCAGACTGTGATTGTTGTTTATGCAGTAATGCACTGTACATTTCAGACTGTGATTGTTGTTTGTACATTTCAGACTGTGATTGTTGTTTATGCAGTAATGTACTGTACATTTCAGACTGTGATTGTTGTTTATGCAGTAATGCACTGTACAATTCAGACTGTGATTGTTGTTTATGCAGTAATGCACTGTACATTTCAGACTGTGATTGTTGTTTATGCAGTAATGCACTGTACATTTCAGACTGTGATTGTTGTTTGTACATTTCAGACTGTGATTGTTGTTTATGCAGTAATGTACTGTACATTTCAGACTGTGATTGTTGTTTATGCAGTAATGCACTGTACATTTCAGACTGTGATTGTTGTTTATGCAGTAATGCACTGTACATTTCAGACTGTGATTGTTGTTTATGAACTAATGCACTGTACATTTCAGACTGTGATTGTTGTTTGTACATTTCAGACTGTGATTGTTGTTTATGCAGTAATGTACTGTATATTTCAGACTGTGATTGTTGTTTGTACATTTCAGACTGTGATTGTTGTTTATGCAGTAATGCACTGTACATTTCAGACTGTGATTGTTGTTTATGCAGTAATGTACTGTACATTTCAGACTGTGATTGTTGTTTATGCAGTAATGCACTGTACATTTCAGACTGTGATTGTTGTTTGTACATTTCAGACTGTGATTGTTGTTTATGCAGTAATGTACTGTACATTTCAGACTGTGATTGTTGTTTATGCAGTAATGCACTGTACATTTCAGACTGTGATTGTTGTTTATGCAGTAATGCACTGTACATTTCAGACTGTGATTGTTGTTTATGCAGTAATGCACTGTACATTTCAGACTGGTATAATGCCTCCAGGTGCACCTACAGTACTGTGCAAAAGTTTTAGGCAGGTGTGAAAAAATGCTGTAAAGTAAGAATGCTTTCAAAAATAGACATGTTATTAGATTATATTTATCAATTAACTAAATGCAAAGTGAGTGAATAGAAGAAAAATCTAAATCAAATCCATATTTGGTGTGACCACCCTTTACCTTCAAAACAGCATCAAGTATCAATTCTTCTAGGTACACTTGCACATAGTTTTTGAAGGAACTCGGCAGGTAGGTTGGCCCAAACATCTTGGAGAACTAACCACAGTTCTTCTGTGGATTTAGGCAGCCTCAGTTGCTTCTCTCTCTTCATGTAATCCCAGACAGACTCGATGATGTTGAGATCAGGGCTCTGTGGGGGCCATACCATCTCTTCCAGGACTCCTTGTTCTTCTTTACGCTGAAGATAGTTCTTAATGACTTTCGCTGTATGTTTGGGGTCATTGTCATGCTGCAGAATAAATTTGGGGCCAATCAGATGCCTCCCTGATGGTATTGCATGATGGATAAGTATCTGCCTGTACTTCTCAGCATTGAGGAGACCATTAATTCTGACCAAATCCCCAACTCCATTTGCAGAAATGCAGCCCCAAACTTGCAAGGAACCTCCACCATGCTTCACTGTTGCCTGCAGACACTCATTCGTGTATGCGCTCTCCAGCCCTTCGGCGAACAAACTGCCTTCTGCTCCAGCCAAATATTTCAAATTTTGACTCATCAGTCCAGAGCACCTGCTGCCATTTTTCTGCACCCCAGTTCCTGTGTTTTCGTGCATAGTTGAGTCGCTTGGCCTTGTTTCCACGTCGGAGGTATGGCTTTTGGCCACAAGTCTTCCATGAAGGCCACTTCTGACCAGACTTCTCCGGACAGTAGATGGGTGTACCAGGGTCCCACTGTTTTCTGCCAGTTCTGAGCTGATGGCACTGCTGGACATCTTCCGATTCGAAGGGAAGTAAGCATGATGTGTCTTTCATCTGCTGCAGTAAGTTTCCTTGGCCGACCACTGCGTCTCGGTCCTCAACGTTGCCTGTTTCTTTGTGCTTCTTCAAAAGAGCTTGGACAGCACATCTGGAAACCCTGTCTGCCTTGAAATTTCTGCCTGGGAGAGACCTTGCTGATGCAGTATAACTACCTTGTGTCTTGTTGCTGTGCTCAGTCTTGCCATGGTGTATGACTTTTGACAGTAAACTGTCTTCAGCAACCTCACCTTGTTAGCTGAGTTTGGCTGTTCCTCACCCAATTTTATTCCTCCTACACAGCTGTTTCTGTTTCAGTTAATGATTGTGTTTCAACCTACATATTGAATTGATGATCATTAGCACCTGTTTGGTATAATTGTTTAATCATACACCTGACTATATGCCTACAAAATCCCTGACTTTGTGCAAGTGTACCTAGAAGAATTGATGCTGTTTTGAAGGCAAAGGGTGGTCACACCAAATATGGATTTGATTTAGATTTTTCTTCTATTCACTCACTTTGCATTTAGTTAATTGATAAATATAATCTATTAACATGTCTATTTTTGAAAGCATTCTTACTTTACAGCATTTTTTCACACCTGCCTAAAACTTTTGCACAGTACTGTATGTAAATTTACAATTCAGCAAGGTGGCAGCTCTGATTGTGTTGCATTGATCGATAAATAAATGGACTGTGGGCTAATGAGTTCATGCTTTAATGGCAGCACTTCACAATGATCACACCATCATTACTGCAGGGGGCGCTGCTTTATTTTCAGGCACTTGATTTTCCACCATTGCAAAAAAAAGGGCTTGTTGTGTATTTGAAGCACTAACAGTGGACATAACAGTGAAGTTCATTTGAATGTAGCTGATAAAATTTTCAATTGACCACTGTATTAACCATTCAATTGACCACTCTAATAACAACAAAGTGGAACTTACATTCAAAATGACACGGTTATTTATGATGATCTAATAAGACACAATTTGAAAGTGGTTAAGCTTACCCTTCGAATCCGATTCTGAAGAGCTTGAATCTTCTTCTGTACCTATAACAACAACAAAAAATAAGCAACTTCTCTTGGTCCCACGTTCTGTCTGTATTTGGTTGTGCACTGCTGCTAAGCCCAGTGCTACACTGAGAGCACCAAATTCATGAAGGAGCAAAGCCAGATTAAACACAGGCCTCCTGAGGTGAGAGGACCAGCTGAACCCACAGAAGAGGTCATTCACAGGCAGTGCCTATAGATTGAATTGATACAAGTGGTTGTATTATTGCACTTAAACTCACCCTTCGAATCAGACTCTGAATCCGAGGAAGGCTTGTCATCATCAGCAGCATCTTTATAATAAAAACAACACAGTTCACTTAATGGGTGCAATGTTGCTGTGATTTAATTACATGTTTTATTGCCCTTGAGAACACTGTTTATATGACCATAAATGTGACCAGATAACAAAGCTTATGATGTATTTTTTTTTATTACTAATCTATAAATAAATGGTAAAAATAAATAAATAAATAATCCAGTTACAAAAGCTATTACAAGTTAAAGTAGTAAAGTAGTAAAAAAAAAAACAGATTGACATGCACAACCAATTAGTTACAACACTCACACCCAACACATGAACACTTATATACACACAGCTATCGTGCCATGATGCTTACCCTTGGTATCAGCTTCAGAAGACTCCTTCTCGTCATCTTTACAAAAAAAAAGAACAGATTGTTGACCAAAAAGGTTTATGGAACATGCCCTCTATGATTTACTATGTATACACACAGTCATCTAATGGATGTAAAGCATCTCGCTTTTATGCCTCAACGTTGTAAGAATTGTGCTTTTAATGCCTTCATAATTATTATACTAAAGAGGTGATGACAGTAAGAACATTTTGTGGCCAATAACAGGAAAATTGAACATTTCAAGAAAACTAAATATTTAGCAATCAATCTCCAAGCGCTTTACAGAAAAAAATAACAAAACATTTAGAATATAAAAAACTATTCTGAGAAATAGTAAATAATAAAATAATAAAATATCCATTTAAATGACATACATTAGAATGATGAAAATGTATTTTCAATGATAGTTGACAATATGCCCTTCGTAGAAAATAATAATTTGATACTTGTCGAAAGCTGTCTTCTATTGCATGATACTTGAAACTTAGCAAAGAAAAACAGGCTTTCAAACAGGCTTTCAAAATCTATGGGGAGGACGGGGAGAGGGGGTGACACACGTCTTCCTTTGTTTTGGAAGTTTGTTTGTGAAGAAATACCCCCAGTCAATAGCTGCAGATAATCGCAAGCACACTTACCCTGAGATTGGGAGTCTGACTCTGAAGAGGTCTTATCTTCTGTAGCTACAGAGATACGATCTTGTTAGAAGCTGTTCAGCACAGTGACATTACAACTCAACCATTTGTAAACATACACAGAGGTGTAAAGGACGTCTCACAACAAATGTTCTTAATGTTTTCTGACATTTGACAACCACTGAAAGAATATAACCATTTGAGAAGGCAAGAGCCTGAAAGAGTACAGAAAAGATAAACTACCAGACAGTAAACAGGACCTTAAACATTTAAAGTCTCAAATTTACAGTTTGAAATACCTGTACAGTGTTTTGCTTTGTTTATATGTCTTTCTTTTAACACATTTCATCTGAAGGTTCTGCAGTCATTTGCTGTGTGGTAGTGCCCTGCAGCTGTGCTTTCTGATTGGTGGAGAACAGTTCTGAGGTTTCAAATGTAAAAGTCTTACATTTCTATTATGGCCTGTGTGATAGGATATAACTAACCTTAGTTTTAGTTTCTGTATTTGAATGCCCTGTTCAGCTTACCTTTAGAATCACTTTCAGAAGAGTCTTTTTCTTTCTCATCGACATCTACAAGCAAAATCAAAACCTGAATGGTTAATTCATTGGACATTCCCAAACCTGGCCCTCTCTTTCATCACTGATTTGCTACGTTTGAATCCCCTCCAGCTTACCTGCGGAATGGCTCTTTGAAACAGAATCTGAGTCTTTCTCAGCATCTAAAGAAAGACAGAAAAAAGAAAACAATATTGTTCATTACACACTCATGAATCTGACCCCAGGTCTATCAGTGATCCAGAGAGTATGGATCCCTTCAGCTTACCTTTGGAATCACTCTCAGAAGAGGAGTCTTTTCCATCCTCATCTGCATCTAAAGAAACAAACAATATCTATTTATGGTGAGCCTCTGTTAACTATACAGTCATACACATCTATATACTATCTTCAAGATAATAATAAATCTGAATCTCAACAGACTTTACCTCAAGCATTAGTATACTTTTACTGTGGTTTACTATGCATGCCATAAATTGCACATTGTGTACTGTATGAACATACTTGTTATCATGTTGTACGTGGTTCGGTTATATTTATTTACAGGATAAAACAGCAACACTACAGCAGTAGCCTGTCAAGAGTTTCAGTTGCTTAATGATCTTGTCTGAGAAAGGCACTTACCCTGCGATTTTGAGTCTGACTCTGAAGAGGACTTATCTTCTGAAGCTATAGACACAAGATACGATCTTGTTATGAGCATAGCTGTTCAGAACAATGCCCAACAATTTGTAAACATACACAGAAGCATAAAGGACATGTATGAAGACTCCTGATTCGAGGGGATTGCCATCTGGAAAGTGGTAGAATCTTAGCAGTAGTGGTAACTGGCTAGCAGTGTTTGTGGTAACACTTTAAAATAATGACCGCAAATTAGTAATAAATTCAGGCTGAATACCACAGGAATAACACCTGAATATCTTATGCACTTCCTCTGAGTTCTGAAGTAATTCACTTTGAATGCAGCCCTGTTAATTAATCATAATTTAAAAACATTTAGATTCCCCATTCATCCTTCAATCCGTTCCTGTTTATTCTTCACTAATTCATACACTCTTACTTACCTACTAGGGGATTGTGAGAAGTGTTCACTCATGCATCACTTCTGCATGTGATTAACATTATTTGTTACAAAGGAACACGGAATGAATACGGGTAATAAATCCACACAAATTAACAGGGGCTGAATTCAAAATGAATTTCTTGAGAAGTCAGAGGACGTGCAGAAGATATTGAGGTGTTATTCCTGTGGTATTTACTCAGAATTCATGAATTTGCAGCCATTATTTTAAAGTGTTACTGTTTTGATTGCTTAATTGTCTTGTCTGAGAAACTCACTGACCCTTTACAGCTGATTAGAAACCTTTGCAGCGACTACAGTACATGTGGAAGGCATCTTCAAAGTGTGTTTTATCAATATTCACATTTTTAGCCATAATCAACAGACCATAAACCTACATTCTAACACAAGAATGAATCAAACCTAATATAAGGTGTATAGTACTTTCTTTCAGCTCACCCTTGCTTTCCTCATTGGATTTTCCTGCACTGTCATCAACATCTAAAGAACAAAACGTTAAGATGGAGACTTCAGCAGTAAATCGTATCCTCATCACTCATAAAACAACAAGGTGGACAATGAGCTCTCGGCATGGTTCTGCATGACTGCCCTGGCATGATAAATGCTAGAACCCGAGATGGAATGGCTCTTACCTGTGGGACTGCTCTCTGAGCTGCTGGTACTGTCAGAATCTAAAATAATACAAAATACAACAGCTCATGTTTGAGTTATCTTTCCTTCTCCCGATCGCTCATTATTCAAGTGAAAAAAGAGCATCGTACAGACAGTACCATGCGCTTTATGATGGTGTGTCAGTGTTAAACTGTTCCCTAGCTACAGTAAGTACATCCTTGTGCATGGGAAGCAGATCTGTACTTGTTCTGTTTAGCATGGATCATTGTGGTTCAAGGTTCCAGTCGGACCCTCAGAGTCTGTGGTGTTAGTGGAAGAATGCACAGTGTCGGGTCCATCTGCAAAAAGAGACTGCTCTATGTCTATATCACTCATGCACAAGGCCAGCACCTAACTGGCCTTGACATTGTGCATAATATTAACCCACTGCGTCCTAGTGGGAAGAAAGCATGACCAGACTGCATGAGCACATGTTGCCTGTTGGATTTGTTCTGAACCCCATTGAGTCTGGATGTCACATATGCGATGCCCTCTGCCCAGTTCTTTGCTTCTCTTTCTGAGACTGCTAGGATGCCTTTTGCCAAATGCACCAAACTGTGTGGTGGTACTGGAATGTGGACTACTGTCGACTGAGAACACTAAATTAATGGGACTAATCAGAAATCAAGGGGAAAGTCAAGAGTGTTCACCTATTTCTCCACTTAGTCAATCAACGTGTTTTATTGTAACATAAGAATGGAAAAGATAAAAGTATCTTGCTTGGTCTTTGAATCAGATTCGCAAATTATAATCAGTATCTTCTGTAAAAAAAATTAAAAAGTGAAAAAAAAAGCTTCAAAGCTTAATATATTGTACATTCTTTCTACTATATCCTGACTGCAAAACACTTGATTTAATATATATCAGCGCTTTAAATGAGAGACATGCTAATTCCATATAATGCCACACTCTTCTGTAACCTACTCACACACCACCACATTCAGATGTAAAAAATACCTCTAATTTGTGGGCACCACACCCTCTAGAGCAGTGGTACTCAACTCTGGCTCTCGAGATGCAAGCCAGTCCAGGTTTTTACTCCAAGCAGGTTCTAATGTAGTTGTTAAGCTGTTAAGAGGCAATGAACTAATTTAGGACCTGAATAAAGACCAGGACTGGAATGGATCTTGCGTACCACTGCTAGAGCACACCAGTGTGTTGCCTGGAGCACAACAGGAAACAGTCTAGAGATCATAGACACTTTGGCCTATCTAGCCTATGTTACAGATACTGAAATTGAAATTAGAATTGAAGAGCAGCTCCTGAACCCAGGTGAAATCACCTATAGACAGACTTATCAATAATGTATTACATTTCAATAAGAAACACACAGACTGTTTGTAAACATTTAAAACAGCTAAGGGGGAGGGGGACGACGACAATTACACAAATGTTACACAAATGGTAAATGGTTCAGCAGAGGAAACATAAACTTACCTTTAGAATTATTATCTGAAGTGGTAGCATCATCCTTGGTAGCAGATTCTAAAATAAAGAAAGAAAACGTTTTGCCACCAGCTAAGTTCTGTTAAAGGTACAGTAGTGTGCATATTTCCTAAACACCCCATTCCTTCTGTAATTTTGATACTTTTGCATATTAAATTAATCCGTTGTAACTGAAAATCTGGAAAAAGAGAAAAAGAACACATATCCACAAATTGTCAAATGCATGAGACTTTTTAGAAGTTAGTTAAGATGCCTAATTAAAGTACAAAGTGGTCTAACATTTTCACACACAAGTGCCTATTGTTTCTATATCACTGATTACTGACTGAATTCTGAGATTCTCACACCCAGAGGTTTTCATGCCTAGGTGTATAAAGGAAATAAATGACCAATCTTGAGGTGTTATGATACAGTTGCACACAAGTAAATACAGCTGGACATCACTGACTTCTAAAGTAGGGGTTTGTACCCGTACATTTAGTTACTAGAGTGTACTAAATTAACGCAGAATTGGTAACAGTACACGCATATTAGTATAAAGCAAACATTTTGTTTAATACAGATAAGTTATATTTCATTTCTGCATGATAGAGTACCATCATGACGCAGTTGGGTGTTTGAAAGTATTTCTTACCCATAATCCAATGGCCAGTACATCACCATCACTAGCCTGCTGAACGACCTTTCACCTGCTATCAGTGTCCATAAAGCTTTATCAGTTTAAAAGCCCCGCACACTGGCCACGTGCACCGAATACAGTGTTCTTGTGGTAACTGCAGCCAGTTTAAGTAAAGATAAATGGCTTAATGCCATTGTGTATCCTTGGTGTATACACATGCAATGCTGTATTTGTACTGTATATCATTGTATGTTACATTCCTACTGACCTGTGGAGTCTGTGGCATCAGAGGAGGTGTCAACATCACCAGGGGTATCTATAAAAAAACAAGTCACATGGTTACAGTTCATCAGAATCTGTTTTAACAGTGCTGTCTGTTAGCCACAATGTCTGCCTTTCTATTACGTTGACATCAGTTTGATCCAGCTCTGTAATTTGGTTTACTAAAGCCACTGCAGCAGGGAAGATGGAATGCATTTCCAGAGTTGGAGAGGAGGAGGCAAATCAAAGCAATTGAGGCAGACCTTTCACCTCTCTGGGACCTACTCGAATTGGTCTGTAATTTACTCATTTTTTAAAAGTAATAATGTACATCTAACTATACATAATAAGGCTGTAATTACTTCCTAAGTTTGCTGTAATTAAATCCTAAGTTTTTTCTGATGACATACTGGGTAACACTTTAAATACTATGTATTTACATAGTAGTCAGTAAATACATGTGTACTTACATATAATTATTATTGTTATTATGCATAGTTACAATGTACTTAATGTGTAAATCTTTTGCACAATATAACCCTAACCCTATCCCCCTAAGCCTAACTAAACCTAATCCTAACCCTTTTCTGATAAAATTGTGTACTTACATGTATCATGCAAAAAGATTTACACATTAAGTACATTGTAACTATGCATAATAACATTGTAATTATGTATACATAGTACACATGTATTTACTAAGTAACTAAGTTACTATGCAAATACACAGATATTAGAAACACAATTTAAAGTATTACACCATACTAGCCAGCTCTTCCTCACTTATCAGATTAATTTAACATGTGAACGTCATGTTGATATGCTGAATTTGCCATTTGGTTCAGACGGCTCTTCTCAAAAGAAGTACAAGTACGTGGTAATGTTGTATTGCAAGACTGCAACATGTAAATAGACTGTAACCAATGCCAATTGAGAACAGGTGAGCTAGGTGGCATAAAAAGGGTTAGTCTATCTAACTTACCCTTTACACTTTGTTCTTTGGAAGAATCAGCAACGTCACTGGTACCTAATGAATAGAATACACTTTGTTTAATAAGATAAACTAATTCAATTTATGGAGGATCCACTGCTGAAAAATGTAAGCTCCTCAATAACGTCACAAATACAGTACAACCTAACCCAAAGGAGCAGGCTTGTAACAGAAGTGTTGATATTCTATTCACATGGGCCCATCAACAGACACGATAATTTGATTGGTGTTTTTTTTTAATTTTTTGACTGCCTTCAGAAACCTTTAAATGTCCCAATTATTATTCTTTGTTATACAAGCATTAAAAAACTCCCCTTTACTTACTATGATTATCAGAAGAATCATCATTATTATCAAGACCTGAAACAAACAAGCAATGAAATGAAATTAAAATGAAGAACTTTATACACAATCTCTTTAAGCTAAATATGTTACAATTGCATGTAACATTTTAAATTCAAGAAGCGAGGTGGACTCGGAGGAGGCCCAAGCGAGGAATAGGACCCATCAACCCCCTTAACAGGATCCTGGTCAGGTACTTTCATCTGTAGTGGAAACAAAAAATAACCCCCAGAATTGCTCCCACTCTGGATTAAATAGCCCTGACCCTGTACAGACAATTCATCGCCGTAAAAGCGGAGTCTCAGCTTTAAGCAACCAAACCAAACCAATGAGGGAAAGAAGAGAGAAAGAAAAGAGAAAAGTCACCTCGCTGCTAGAATAGCGACAAGCCTTTGAATATTATTAACCCTTTGCTGCCCAGTGTCCCATCTATTTGACATTGAGAAAATAGGCATTCAATAGGTATGGGAACATACCCTGGGTAGTACAGGGTTAATGTATAGATTGCAAAGTTGGTTTGGTTTGTTTAATGTTTACCCTTACCTGTAGTGTCTATATTGTCAATGGAGGTATCAACATCCGAAGCTTCTAAAAGACAAACCAGGTGGAGCCAGTCCTTTAGTGAACTGTCATACCTAACATGTATTATCATTAGGTATTGTGCATTCACATTATCTCATACCCTAACATGTATTATCATTAGGTATTGTGCATTCACATTATCTCATACCCTAACATGTATTATCATTAGGTATTGTGCATTCACATTATCTCATACCCTAACATGTATTATCATTAGGTATTGTGCATTCACATTATCTCATACCCTAACATGTATTATCATTAGGTATTGTGTATTTACATAACATGAATATAATTGTTTAGGGTCGCTCTTTTTAAAAAAAAAAAAAACTTTCTGTTTTATATCATGTGATCTATTATTTATTATCTAAACAAAAATTATAAAATTGTTCTTTCAATTGAAAAAAAAAACATGTTGTTTATTATTAAGCAAAAAATGCAATGATATTGAGACCCCATACATTTTAAATGATCCTTTTGTGTTTTCCTTTTTGTGAAATGTTTGGGGTTTGATACATGCAATATAATAAAAGTCTTTATTGGAACCTCAAATCCAAACAGCTTGTGTTATTTTCCAGATGTGAAAATAATGAAAGCTGCAGCTGGTGATTTTATAGATAAGAGAGACATCGGTTGTACCTGTTCTGGTGCCAGTGTCATCTGAAGGAAAACAGAAACATCAAAGAATCAATACATATGCAATTCCCAGTATCGAACGAGTACTAACCAGGCTTTGGAATTATTTCATAAGCAATATAGTCAGTGGATTTGATTTTTTAAGTCCTACAGCTAAAGAAAGTCTAAACTTCTTTTTTTCTTGTGGTAAACTCTGTTGTAAAGGTCCATTTACATTGTGTGCACAAAGGGCCTCTGGCAGATCATGTGACCGAATCTGACACAGGAAGTAAAAACCAAGTTTAAAAAGCTAAAGAACGGTTCTAGAAGAACATATTTGTATAACCCTAAATTGAGTAAAATACAGGCAGAAGTGAATTCTATAACAACACATATTTTAAAGAGTATGGGACCAGTGATAATGTTTGCAGTGCTATTATGAAAAAAGGTTTTGGTTCCTCGTTACCAGGTGGCACAACTGATGCTCAAGGAATGGATTAATTAATAACCCATCCATGAATATAACAGAATAGCGGCACTAGAAATACATATCTTAAAATAAAATAAACGCCCCTTAAAAAAATAAATAAACCACGTTTGTTGTGAATTTTCTGGCTGTGCATAGTGCCCTCCTGTGGTTTGGGTGTGGTAGCTGTGTCTAGGACAGAGGAGTCTGTTTTTCATTGTACGGTATTTGCACCGCATTCTTGCAGCCGCCCATCATTTCCCCACAGTTACACCGTGGTATGTACCATGGTTAACGAAGGTGCTAGCCACATGGTGGAAAAGAGTGACGATATATCACGCATTCGGGTATTCATACCCACTATCATTTAGACCCGGGGTTCCCAAAGTGCTGCCCGCGATGGCACTATCTCCGCGGCCTCGTCAAACACTTAGAGTTTTCTATATTTTCTTGGAATTAAAAGACATGAGGCATTACAAGTTAATTTTCTGCTCAATATCGGTACAAGCAGCGCGGCGCTACTGCAGCGTTAAAAACATGAAAACAAGACGCGCGTGCAACCAGGCTGGAGGGAATTCGGTGATTACTTTCCCAAATGACCGCCTAGAAAAGTTAGCTGCATAAATAGCTAGGCAAGTTCCTTGAAATCTAATAATACTAATTAGTCGTGAGTTTCATTAACATACACACTATAATAATCACGTTAAGCCCTAAAAATAAGTTGCTTAGTAATGTGAAAAGCGCTTAACGTGGCTTAATGTGCTGAAATACAAAGCAATGCGTACAGACTTTGCAGATTTCAAGTTTAACACGTAATAATACCAGCCTAAGACAAATCATACTTTTGTAATTAAAATGCGCGGATAAACATGGGGAGAGTCGTGTTGATTGTGATATACAATATTATGGATTTATTTATTTTGGCAGTGGTTTGTAATGAATTCAGATGACTGAAAAAAAGCATTTTATCTTTAATTTGAAAACATTTGTATGCATTTTTTAAAATAAGGAACCCCAATATATGTCACTAACTCGTCAATACAGTCCAACTACAAACATAACAACATCAAATCTAAAATAATAATAATAATTATATTTCAGAAACCAAAAAAGAAAAGGCAGCCGAAAAGATGTAGGTCTTGGGACTATATATCAAGGTATGTTATATTTATTGCACGTATTGGTGTTTAATTATAGGTGAATTTTATTATGCAGCCCACCACCCAATGTCCCCTCTGTTAGTGGCCCTCCCTTAACAACATTTTGGGAACCCCTGGTTTAGACATTTAAAAAAGACCCCAGGGAAGCAACATTAAGCACTTAGACTTACCACTTTTATTTCTCTGTGATGCAATAACCCCTTGTGTTAAAGAAGTTGTTCACTAAAGTTCCCAGATGTTGCTGATAGAATAATATTGTTGCTTGAGCATGCCCACCCTACTGTATCATGAACATACTAACATACAGTATGGTTAAAGGACCCCAAAAGATATTCCTGTATAGGTATATACTGTATGTACTTTAAGTAAATAAACAAATAATTATGTGCAATGCAAGACATTTTATTGTTAGTGCTATCTTAAAAAAACAAAAAAAACAGTTTTATTACCATCTTTATCTGATCCATCTGTGGAAAGAAGGGTTACAAAGGGTTACAAATGTCAGACAATAGGACTGACAGCATGGATTTCTGATAAATATATACGCAATCAGTCCTGTAAAATGTATTACATCCTTCTGTGTACTACTACTATTATTATTATTATTATTATTATTATTATTATTATTATTATTATTATTATTATATGGTTGTTTTGATGATGTTGTTGTTGATAATAATAATAATAATAATAATAATAATAATAATAATAATAATAATAATAATAATAATAATCACTATTTATTACAGTGTAGACGAATATATGAAATACTATTTTATTACCACATTTTTTTTTTACCACAAATACATTTTAAGAACTAGAAAAAAATATACAAGCTTACCGTCTATTGGTGCAGCAAAAACTACCGCCAACAATGCCAAAGCAGAAACAAGCAACAGAGTTCTGAAATCACAGAAAAGAGACAGATAGTGTGAATAAACTGGAGTAGCTCAATAATCATAGCACTGCGACTCAGGTAGAAGCTGTACTGTGACAGTGGCTGTTTGATAGCAGCACTGTGTGTGGGATCAAAATGAACATCTTATTAAACATGTAAAAAAGACTGCAAGTTTAAGATGTTCTTTCAGTTTGTTAATTTGCTTTGATAAGCTAGACTTGAGTCATATCCACTACAGTGGTGCTTACTTGTGTTTTACATGAAGTGTGAACCCTCAAGCACTACAATTCATTGGAGCCTGAGCCCCTAATCATCTGTCCTGGCTTTACCTTTTGAAAACAAAGCAGTCTTTTATGGAGGTTAATGCATCTCCCTAGCTTCTTACAAGCCACCCAAAAACACAAAGCAAATTCTGTTTTGGCCAGACATGTTTCCATATAAAACACTGGATCAGTTTAGTAAGTTATAGCAGAGTTGCCTTTTTTGTAAAGTAACGTTATACGCTGAGCAAAGAAAGCTGCCCTGAAAGTCCTTTTGTGTGAAGGTTCATTGAAAGGGATGTAGCTACAGAATGCTCTGCAGTGCAGTGAATTAAGAGTCATGTTTCCAACAATCAGATGTGTTAATCCCAGAGCACTGCTCTGTCTGTGCTTTACGGCTATGGCAGGTATCTATTGTTACAAGTACAGGAAAACCTGAATTAACCAAAGACAAAAGGGGCTGAACAGGACAGGCTGCTCCTTGTTTAATGGACCTCTGTCACTCCAATGAATTGAGAGAAAAAGACTGTTCTTCCATTCACTCACTGTTACGAGGAGGTGACTACTTTTATATTGGTGCAATCAGCAAGGATTAAACTTACTGGTACTGTGATAAAACAGTACCTCCTTCACACGTTTTCAAACAGAACTAAGCACTTCGGCCCTACTCTTTTATTTGAGAAACATAAAAAAAGATTACAAAATCGTCTTTTTATCATCTGAGAAGTATTGCAAAACTTAGACCTATAGTCTTTACATCTGACG
Organism: Acipenser oxyrinchus oxyrinchus; assembly: GCA_030684275.1. Lineage (NCBI taxonomy): Eukaryota > Metazoa > Chordata > Actinopteri > Acipenseriformes > Acipenseridae > Acipenser > Acipenser oxyrinchus. Next base: position 3,630,738 of record CM060249.1, read on the forward strand.
GTGAAAGACTAGTACATGCCTGTGTATCCTCCAGAATTGATTATTGAAATGCATTATTTTCTGGCATCCCAAAATGTTTATTGTCTCGTTTGCAACTGGTTCAGAATGCTGCTGCTAGAATCTTGACTAAAACCAGAAAAAGGGAACATATCACCCCAGTGTTGGCGTCTTTGCATTGGCTTCCTGTAAATTTTAGAGTTGATTTTAAAATACTGTTACTAGGCCCTAAATAATTTGCCACCAACCTATTTAGGAGAACTGCTTACCCCATATATCCCCAATCGTAACCGTAGATCCCTGAATATGGAACTGCTGGTAATTTTGTTTTTATAAATCTGACAATATTTTTGTCCTGTAAAGTGCTTTGAGATCCAGCTGTATGAAGAGCACTATATAAATACACTTTGATTTGATTTGATTTGTTTTTTGGTTTAGGAAATGTTTAATCAATAACCAAACTTATTTTAATAAACCAAAACAGAATAGGGTCCAATGTAACTATCAATTTAGTTAGATTTTCCTAATATTTAGCTCAAGGTAATACACGTTTCATCAAATATATATATTTCATTAAAGACTAGGACTGTACTCGGCTCTCGCCAAGATAAGCACCAACTAAGACGTAGCTTTACAGTAAACTAATGTGATCCATCTGTGTCTCCATCCATTTGCGCTTTCTTCCATATGATGATGTAGATATCCTTCTGTCTGGTGTTGATGGCTGAAGTTTAATGCTGGATCAGCTTATTGCATCCCTAGTGCATCAGCACACACAACGGCTGCGATGCTGGCTCCGGGGATCAACCACAGTGCGGTCTCCCCAGCGCATCAGCATGACAACCGTCTGGATTGAGCTAAGTAGGGTACATCTCTGGGGTATTCAAGCGGGCACCTTCCATCCTCGGTGTTTCGTCGACTAGCCCACGACACCTCAAGAGGGCTCGACGGTGATTCTGGCGTCCCAGCATCACCCCCCTCCGTCCCCCACTCAACTCAGCCCAGCTTACTTACCCATACATCAGCGTTTCTTTCTTTCTATTGTGCTTGAGATCCCCAGCCAGAATCTTTCCGTCTCAACCACAGCCATATATTTGGTCACATCAGAAATCAACCAATCACAGGGAAGTATTTGCCATAATTACAAAAAGAGACCCTACTAACTTATAAAACAGAGCACTGACCCTACACCTGACATACTAACTTATAAAACAGAACATTAACCCTATACCTGACATACTAACTTATAAAACAGAGCATTGACCCTACACCTGACGTACTAACTTATACAACAGAACATTGTCTGCACCAGTACAGTATTTGTCTTATTTTAATTCAATTTAATATTTAAACTGGTATCAGGAAGGATAATTTTCCTTTTTCCCCATTTAAAAATCACTGCACAATTACCACAAATAAAACTGGATACATTTAATCTAATTAACTGGGGGGAAAAAAAGAAAGAAAGAAAAAAAGAAAGAAAGAAAGAAAGAAAGAAAGAAAGAAAGAAAGAAAGAAAGAGCCTAGGCTATCAAATTTCTTGACTACTAATTGTGCTTGGATTGTTAGCTGCAATTAAAATTTGATGCACATCACTTGTTTCAACAGGAGGAATCCCGTGTAGTTTGTAATAAGCATCACAGTCACACACACCAGAACAAACCACATTATATTCACTTACCGGGATAGCATTTTTGTTCGGAATTTCAGCAACCAAAGCTGGACAATATACAGCAAACCTTTAGTCTTTAGCTCCTAATGCTTTACTGGATTGAGACCAAGGGGATTTATACCTTTGCAACTCCCTAAACCGAGAAGGGGCGTGCCTGTGTGACGGAAGTCAGGCACGGAAAAACATCTTAGGTTACTTCCATTAAAACAGGGTTAAGGGTATGACCTGTTACCTTTTGTCTTGCATGAAAAAAGGTTTCATTTCTGCATTAGAAGCTTGTAAATGGAGCCCCGATCATTCAAATGTAACCGAAAATCTATGTAACCGAAACATTAATGTTAAATATCACACACAAAAGAAAAATCCTGCAAAGGTCTCAGAGAATTGTGGGCGTAGTTAGGTTTATTCTAATATCATGCCTTCACAAAGGTAAAAAGGTGATAAATACAAGTAACATGACATTTCTAGAAACCTAATCTTGCCCTACCTTATATTAAATGCTGAGATTTTAAATTTGGACAGCATTCGTGACTTTAACGGTGGCCTTTATTGCACTAAATAATGTATTTGTAAGAAATACAGTAGCAGCTGATATGGTGTGTCATAACGTAACTGCCATTTGAAATTCAGAATGAGTGTCTGGAGGGCTTCTGAAAGACATTTCTAGTCCCCTAGATTAGCTGTTTATTTTATTAGACATTTTAATTTACAACCAACTTGGTTATTATTATTATTATTATTATTATTATTATTATTATTATTATTATTATTATTATTATTATTATTACTCTGAGACCCTGACACCTGCAACTGAAACAGCACACACAGTAAAGTAAGTTAAGCTTGTATTCTGATATGATTTAATTTTCAAAAGAAAAATCAAACATATGCAATATAATTCTGCACTACCCAAGTCTTCAGTTAACAATAGTTTTTTGTTGTTTGTTTGCTTGTTTTTAATTCTCTTTTTTTAAACGTAGTATAATGTTGATGAATATACATTAAACCAGACAGCAAACACAAAACCCCTTTTCTACCACATCTATTGATTGACCCACGAAATAAGAACTGATTGGTAAGAAATAATAAAAAAGACCAAAAATGATTTAAGTTATTTTAGACACAGTTTATTGGTCAGTGCTGACAGGATGCAGGCTGCTTATTTCTCTCCCTGTCTACTCCATAGTTCTTGTGAACTTGACGAGCGCAGGTACTCTTGATTTACCTGCCATGCTGCTGACACTCTTCTCTCTGTCTCTATGTTGTCACGTGTTCCTCTCACTCATAAAGAGGCAGGGCTTGTACGCATCAGAAGAAGGGCTGCGGTTATTGAAAACTAAACTGTTCGTGTAATTTATTTTATCACAGAGACTATGACTCGAGTCAAGTGGAGACTTTTAGGCCGGGACTCGAGTCGAGTCAAGTCTTTTGAGTGGAGACTCAAGTCGAGTCGAGTTTTTTCTTGCATGGACTCGAGTCAAGTCGTTTGATGACAATGACTCAAGTTGAGTTGAGTCACCGGAAATTGCGACTTGAGTCTGACTCGACAAACACGACAGATCTGCCCCTTCCAGACTGCCTCCAACCAGGGAACCCCTGCTACTCCACACAGTTCCCGTTATGTTCCCCAGGCCACGCCTCTATCAATCCGTCACAGCCAACCGCTCCTTCAACACCTGTATAGTGGGGTCATTGCCTTGCTCAACCACCACGTCGATATCCCGGTCCCAAAAGGTCTGTTCCGAGGGGAAGAGTCTCTATGGCCGTAATAGGCTCTGAGTGGGCCAACCTGGGTAGGTCACACTGTATTGCCTCCCCCCCACCCCCCACCCTGGTTTTCTCACCTGGGGAGATCTTGACCCTGCTCCTACTTCTACTCTGTTAAGCAGATCGGACTAGGGGGAGAATTTCGCCAGTGGGTGCCCCCTTGCCATCCCAGGTCACAGTCCATCTGCAGATGTTCTGCAATCTTGTGGCACCTAAACAAAAAAAAAGGGAGGTGGATCAGTACAGCCAGGACAGTGGGGTTGAACTGTCCCGCTCCTCAGCCAGGGCTCTCTCTCTAACCCTGGATGGTCACGATGTGCCTCCATCCTCTAAAACGTAACCAGGAATGCCTCCGGGTCGTCCTCCGGAGTCATTTTCAAAAGATTTGGCTGCACCGCCATCATCCTGGCCACAGTGGCTTTCGGGTTGGCCACTGCTGTGAGGGACAGTTTCTAAGCCAGCTGGGAGAATAACTCTGCCCACTGCGTCTGACGCTGTGCCTCTTGTGCATCCCTGCAGTAACTCTAGAATCTGGGACGGATCCATCTTTTCCACTTTGCCTGTGAGTATAAAAATCCAACTTCAAATGTGTGAGGAGAAGTGACAGAATAGACACACAGTCTCTGGAGCTCAGTGCAATAAAACAGTGTCTTTTTTTTTTGGTTCACATATGTGCTTGTGACACACACACACACTATTTACAAATATATACAATTCCAAGTCATCTCGGGAGACAGTCACAGTCCAGCTGTGTTTCTTTTATCCTTGCCCAGCGATCCTGTCACTCGCACTCCCCACGGTGTCCCTGTCTCTCGAGCTCCTCCTCTTGAGCCTGTACTTTAAATGCAGCCGGAGAACAACACCACCACCGACAGCTTGCTTCTAAAAACACGGCATATCTGCACCCGTCCAGACCGTCTCCAACCAGGGAGCCCCCGATACTCCACACAGTTCCCCTTATGTACCCCAGGCCTCTATCAATCCATCACAGCCAACCACTATTCAGTTGTGTGTGTGTGTCCTAAGCTGGCTTTGATATTAGCACAACCTGAAACACCTGTGCTTCCGACCTTCCCAAGATGGCCAGCACAACTGGACCTTATGCTTTAGGTATGCTCCATCTTGGTCAGGTCACGTGAGTAGCTCTCTTTACTGCCTCCACCTAACGGGAGGCAAGATTTCACTCCTTTTACCAGCCTTCACCCTGCCACAATTAGGTATGCTGACCTTCCAGAATATTAACAAAGGTGGGTTTAAGATTTTGTATGATTAGTTGCCTTACAAAAAATCAAAACAGAAAAATGTGAGACCCACACCTGGGGAGAAACTGACACCAACTGACAATAAATATAATAATAACAATAATATTAATGAAAAAATGAAAATCAATTTCCTATTCTTAGAATAATGCATTTTAAATGTTTATTTAGAAAAATAGTTTATTGTTGAAATTCCTTTGAGTTTGTGTAAAGTCATAAATATATTAAAATATAGAAATTCATGTTAAGTAAAAAAAAAACAAAACACAAAAACTCCCAACAAATCCTTTTATTTCCAATAATCTTTGTCAGAGCTGTCTGTCCAGAATCAAGAAACAACTACACTGCTGTACAGGTGGTACAAGACTGCACCTGAGAGTGCTGTCATAGTGACATCTATCTCTCCAAGTGGTGAGTCTCATACTAGTACCTGATAGGGCACCTCGGTTACGTAATTAAACAGCGAAGCAGCCAAACTGCTTTACATGGGTATCAAACCACTTGCAGGAAGTTGTTGTGAAACACACCTTGAACCCAGAAATAAACAGCCACATCTTAAACAGCCCTCTCTGTCTACTCTGTCTAGTGTTCAAACCTTGACGTCAGGAGCCAGTCTAACAGTCCATTGTTTAAAACATAGGCTCCTTTCAGAAGCATCAAGCTTCACTGTGTGTCCTTTGTATCCGGGGGGGTGGGGGGGCAGAGTAGAGGACAACAATGACTCCATTTGGGAAGAATATTGTTCTGCGTCTTTGTTATGCTACAGTGGGAAAGTAATTAACTTGATTTACTGTGATAGAGGTGCAGCTTAAGTAAAGTTATCTCGAGATGCTGAATGCAAGTGCAAAAGAAGCTTAAGATTTTCCCATTTGACTCCACATATCTCTTTGTTTTGCACACACAGTAAAGTACAGCCAGTGCTCAAGCCATTGTGTTGGCTTTTTCTTTTTACGGGGGTGATTAAAAAAGAAAAGTTTGCGTATATGAAATACTATAAAAATGAATTATAAAAGCACAGTCGTACAAAAAAAAAAATCTTGTTTATTGAAAACTTAATCAGACAGCTCAGAACACATGAAAAACAATCATACAGTATGTGTACATGCCGTTGGTAATCACTGACACAAAAGCAATGATCACGTCACATTTTTTAGAGTTTTAACTATGGATTTCATTTTTTTTTACAGCGAACTCATAATCATTAATAATCGTAATAATGTTGTTGTTGTTGTTGTTGTTGTTATAATGAAATCCATTTTAAAGGTTATAAAATGATGTATTCCATAGGATGTTATTTTACAACAGCTTTTGATGAACACGGATACACTTCTCAGTTTACTTTGTCATTTATTTTAAGACACAGAGCCTGATTACTGGTAATATATCCTTTGTAACAAAAACCTCTTCCTGTTTTTTTCTCATAAAATGAATTAGTTCCATATGCCTTGATACTAATTACTTGATCCACCAAAATTGCACAGTTTGTATGTGTGTGTGGGGTCAGCCCATTTAATAAACAACTTTGCAAAGTCCTTTACAATTATGCTCTTAATACATCTTAACAAAGCTTTCTTTCTGCTTCTCTTTTATATTATTATCTAGTAAAGGAGGAAATGAATAATCCTATATGCTTGTCAAAATTAGTTTTCATCAAGAGAGGCTTCACGATATCAGATATCCAATTATAGATCATTTGCTTCTGGTAAAAGTAACGTTCATTCCTGTGGCTGATTATCTGTTTGTTGCTGGTTACCGGTATTGTATTTTTTTTTTTTTTTCTGTAGACAACTGGAGTGTCTGTGTTTTGTGAAATGTTTACAAAATGGCTATAATATGCAGCCTATATTCACTTAATAAAAAATGAAGCTGGTTACTTATAAGAACTACCTATTGAAATTCTGCATAATTTCAAAAGATTTTGATTAAAATCCTGGGTACGATCCTCATTATTTACTTTTTGGATAATACCCGTGGACACAAAACTGGTTAAAACATAGGAAGCACTTGCATAGGCGTACTTGTAAGAGGGGAAGCCAAATTAGCAAGCTTGTGAAATTTGCAGACAACGCAAAACCTGCAGCCACCCAGGAAATCCAAAAAGATTTAGGCTGCATAAAGAACTGGGCAGAACCGTGGCAAATGAAATTCAGTGCCAACAAATGTAAAGTGTAATATTCTGGTCACAAAAATACCAAATGGACTCATCGCTGTCAGCAACCACACAGTGTGGGGAAGCAAACAGAATGCCTGGTATACAGTATAGCCACAAGTGTAGAGTAGAAATCCAAGGAGGTTATGAGGAGGTTGTATAATGCACAGGTGAGACTGTACTTAGAATATTGTGTCCAGTTCTGGTCACCACAGCAACAAAGGGACATTGTGGCCCTGGAGAGAGTCCAAAGAAGGGTAACCAGACTAATCCCAGCAGGGCTTAAAGGACTGAGCAACAAAGACTGAATATATTTAGCCTGGAACAAAGAAAAATTTTGGGGAGGGGGAATTGGTGAAGTCTTTAAAATCTTAAAACAAGTTGAAATATAACCCATATTTAATACTTTAAGCGCAGTATGGAAACCAGGAAACAGGTAGACATAAGGGAGGAGACACAGTCATGTTGAGGCAGAATCACTTGGATCCTGTCAGACCAACTTTCCAAGGTTCTGAGATCAGTCAGCGACTAGGAACTCCATGAGCTCCTCTTGTTGTAATCCATGTGTAATACATTTTTTTTGGAGGAAAGAATGAAAAAACGTAATCGCCCATCAATCTCTTCTCCGGTTTAATGTCACAGACTTTCACTTTAGTAACAGTTGCAGCCTGCTGTATAAAGAAGTACAGCTTTAAGTAAAGTGCACTTTATTTGATGACAGTATGTTTCTGAACCTTGGGTAAACTATTAGGGACACAGATCACAAACTAAACAGGGATGCCCGTGAATATAACATTTGTTTAACCAAGAAAGTTTTTTTTTTTTATATATATGTGACTGTAACAGGGCGAGCAGCCCTGTACATTGTTTTGTTTATTTTAGTTTAGAACGGGGTTCCCCTCCCCCTGTGTTATTTTGGATTTGTATTATGATTTATTATTTACATGACGGCAAGTGCCGTATGTTTTATTGTTTTGTATTTTGACGGTGTAGCCGTTTGTTTATTTTATTATTGTTTAGTAACGTGGATGGGAAGCCCCATTAATTAGGTGATTTAATTTGTTGCTAATCGGGAGATGGTCACCTGTTATAAAAAGCGTGCAGCTCTCCAACTGGTGGTGGTGTAGTAGGAGCGAGAGCAACGAGAGAGAGAGAGAGAGAGAGAGAGAGAGAGAGAGAGAGAGAGAGAGAGAGAGAGAGAACGAACGAACGAACGAACTTTAAGAATACGTCCAGGAACAGTGACAGCTACAGCCCAGCCTGACCTGGATCGTTTATTGTATTTCTTTTTTTGTGTTCGTGACTTGTTTTTGTTCGTCTGTTTGTTTTGCTCGGTGAGCACAGTTTTCTCTCTTTTTGTTAAAACATTTGGTTTATTTTTGTTGTATGTTTCAATAAAGACGGCGCAAACGCCATTTTCACTACCTGCGGTATCCTTTTTCCAGTTCCTGCTTCTGGTCTGACGCCACCCACTCCGCCGCCTTTGTGACACGTGGTGTCCCGCGATGGGATTAACAGCACCTCCAGGACTCAGGCCAGAGCAGGTACCGCAGTTTTTTCCCAGTTTTGCCAGTAGGGTTTTTTGTTTGTTGTTGCAGTAAAGCGAGGATGGGGAGAAAGAGCTGCAGGAAGCAGCGAAGCAGCAGCAGCAACAACAACAACAGCTGCAGCACTCGTCCTGCATGCCGGGCTGGGAGGAGGACAGCCACAACGGGCAGGGTGCCCGTGATACGCTGGCTCAGGGAAAGGAGCAGCTGTCACCCCAAGCATCAGTAGCCACCCCTCTACCCCCACTACCACCGGGTTCCCCACCGTCCCGGGAAATATGGGACAGGCTGGTGCACTCCGAGGGGAACTTCGCCAGTGACCTCCCCTGGGTTATTAACACGCTGCGGATGCGAGATGGGGAACGATGGGAGTACTGGGAGCAACAGCACAACCCGGCATCAGTTCGTGACGTTGCCGCGGTGGTGCTGGGGTACCTAGCTGCAGACATGGGAGGGGTGCCTTCCAGTGAGCAAGAGGGAGAGGAGCAGTCGCTGCCCTCTCCAGTACCTGAGTGGGAGGAGCCCGAACGTCCTGCGCCTGAGTGGGAGGAGCCCGAGCATCCTGCGCCTGAGTGGGAGGAGCCCGAACGTCCTGCGTCTGAGTGGGAGGAGCCCGGACGTCCTGCGTCTGAGTGGGAGGAGCCCCTGCCGCCTTCGCAGCCAGAAGGGGAGGAGCCCCTGCCGCCTTCGCAGCCATAAGGGGAGGAGCCCCTGCCGCCTTCGCAGCCAGAAGGGGAGGAGCCCCTGCCGCCTTCGCAGCCAGAAGGGGAGGATCCCCTGCCGCCTTCACCAGGAGCAGAGCAGCAGGAGCTGCCTTTGCCTCCACCACCACCACCTGAGGGAGAGGAGCAGGAGCTGCCTCTGCCTCCACCACCCGAGGGAGAGGAGCAGGAGCTGCCTCTCCCTTCACGACAGGATGGACCAGGGCAGGATGCTGCCGGACCTCAGCAGCCGCTGCATAGGTTGCTGAGGGGAGCATGGAGGAAAACCGCTAGGACGCAGCGGCTGCAAAGAGGGCTGCCCAAGGATGCCAGCCTCGCACCGCCCAAGGATGCCAGCCTCGCCACCCAGGGATGCCAGCCTCGCGACCGCCAAGGATGCCAGCCACACACCGCTCAGGGATGCCACGACCGCCGCCTGGGCTGCCTGTTGCTCCGCGATCGCCTGGGGCTGCCTGTTGCTCCACATCGCCTGGACCTGCCTTTTCCTCCAAACAGGGTACAGGGTACGAGGGAGAAGTGGAGCTGCCGCCTTCATGGCCAGGGCTCCCTCCCGAAGTTCGCCTCCCGAGGGTCTGCTGCTGCCGCCGCCGCTCCCGATGGTCTGCTGCTGCCGCCGCCGCCTCCCGAGGGTCCGCTGCTGCCGCCGCCGCCTCCCGAGGGTCCGCTGCTGCCGCCGCCGCCTCCCGAGGGTCCGCTGCTGCCGCCGCCGCCTCCCGATGGTCCGCTGCTGCCGCCGCCGCCTCCCGAGGGTCCGCTGCTGCCGCCGCCGCCTCCCGAGGGTCCGCTGCTGCCGCCGCCGCCTCCCGGGTCCGCTGCTGCCGCCGCCGCCTCCCGAGGGTCCGCTGCTGCCGCCGCCTCTCGAGGGTCCTGCTTCGCCTGGGGTCGCCAGGGATCCTGCCGCCTGGGGTCGCCAGGGATCCTGCTTCGCCTGGGGTCGTCAAGGGTCCTGCTTCGCCTGGGGTCGCTACACTGTGGTCGGAGCCCCACGGAGGGAGCTGCCGCCATGAAGAAGTGGGGGAGGTCAGGAGACCAGCTCCCCAGCCGCACTTTCGCTGCCGAGATCGATGGTCGGAGCCCCACAGAGGGGAGCTGCCGCCATGAAGAGGGAGGGGAGGTCAGGAGACCAGCTTCCCAGCCGCACTTTCGGCCGGAGATCGTGTGGTCGGAGCCCTACGAAGGGGAGCTGCCGGCCATGAAGAGGAGGGGGAGGTCAGGAGACCAGTTCCCCAGCCGAACTTTCGCGGCAGGATATGGTGTGGCTGAAGTCCCGGAAGAGGGAGCTGTTAGCCACCAAGAAGTTGGGGGTGGAGGACATTCCACCATGGCCACCCCGAGAAACACCTTGCTTCTCCCTCTTCCGGGACTTTAAGACTGAGGGGGGAGGTGGCCGTAGGGCCATGTGTGCGTTGCACAAGGAGGGGGATATGTAACAGGGTGAGCAGCCCTGTACATTGTTTTGTTTATTTTAGTTTAGAACGGGGGTTCCCCCTCCACCCCTGTGTTATTTTGTATTTGTATTATGATTTATTATTTACATGACGGCGAGCGCCGTATGTTTTATTGTTTTGTATTTTGACGGTGTAGCCGTTTGTTTATTTTGTTATTGTTTAGTAACGTGGATGGGAAGCCCCATCCACAGTAAGTAATTAAACTCGTGCAGAAGGTGGCCATCTCCCGAATTAATTAGGTGATTTAATTTGTTGCTAATCGGGAGATGGTCACCTGTTATAAAAAGCGTGCAGCTCTCCAACTGGTGGTGGTGTAGTAGGAGCGAGAGCAACGAGAGAGAGAGAGAGAGAGAGAGAGAGAGAGAGAGAGAGAGAGAGAGAGAGAGAGAGAGAACGAACGAACGAACGAACTTTAAGAATACGTCCAGGAACAGTGACGGCTACAGCCCAGCCTGACCTGGATCGTTTATTGTATTTCTTTTTTTGTGTTCGTGACTTGTTTTTGTTCGTCTGTTTGTTTTGCTCGGTGAGCACAGTTTTCTCTCTTTTTGTTAAAACATTTGGTTTATTTTTGTTGTATGTTTCAATAAAGACGGCGCAAACGCCATTTTCACTACCTGCGGTATCCTTTTTCCAGTTCCTGCTTCTGGTCTGACGCCACCCACTCCGGCCGTCTTTGTGACACGTGGTGTCCCGCATGGGATTAACAGCACCTCCAGGACTCAGGCCAGAGCAGGTACCGCAGTTTTTTTTCCCAGTTTTGCCAGTAGGGTTTTTTTTGTTTGTTGTTGCAGTAAAGCGAGGATGGGGAGAAAGAGCTGCAGGAAGCAGCGGAAGCAGCAGCAGCAACAACAACAACAGCTGCAGCACTCGTCCTGCATGCCGGGCTGGGAGGAGGACAGCCACAACGGGGCAGGGTGCCCGTATACGCGGGCTCAGGGAAAGGAGCAGCTGTCACCCCAAGCATCAGTAGCCACCCCTCTACCCCCACTACCACCGGGTTCCCCACCGTCCCGGGAAATATGGGACAGGCTGGTGCACTCCGAGGGGAACTTCGCCAGTGACCTCCCCTGGGTTATTAACACGCTGCGGATGCGAGATGGGGAACGATGGGAGTACTGGGAGCAACAGCACAACCCGGCATCAGTTCGTGACGTTGCCGCGGTGGTGCTGGGGTACCTAGCTGCAGACATGGGAGGGGTGCCTTCCAGTGAGCAAGAGGGAGAGGAGCAGTCGCTGCCCTCTCCAGTACCTGAGTGGGAGGAGCCCGAACGTCCTGCGCCTGAGTGGGAGGAGCCCGAGCATCCTGCGCCTGAGTGGGAGGAGCCCGAACGTCCTGCGTCTGAGTGGGAGGAGCCCGGACGTCCTGCGTCTGAGTGGGAGGAGCCCCTGCCGCCTCGCAGCCAGAAGGGGAGGAGCCCCTGCCGCCAGCAGCCATAAGGGGAGGAGCCCCTGCCGCCGCAGCCAGAAGGGAGGAGCCCTGCCGCCGCGAGCCAGAAGGGGAGGATCCCCGCCGCCTTCACCAGGAGCAGAGCAGCAGGAGCTGCCTTTGCCTCCACCACCACCACCTGAGGGAGAGGAGCAGGAGCTGCCTCTGCCTCCACCACCCGAGGGAGAGGAGCAGGAGCTGCCTCTCCCTTCACGACAGGATGGACCAGGGCAGGATGCTGCCGGACCTCAGCAGCCGCTGCATAGGTTGCTGAGGGGAGCATGGAGGAAAACCGCTAGGACGCAGCGGCTGCAAAGAGGGCTGCCCAAGGATGCCAGCCTCGCACCGCCCAAGGATGCCAGCCTCGCGCCACCCAGGGATGCCAGCCTCGCACCGCCCAAGGATGCCAGCCACACACCGCTCAGGGATGCCACGACCGCTTCGCCTGGGGCTGCCTGTTGCTCCGCATCGCCTGGGGCTGCCTGTTGCTCCACATCGCCTGGACCTGCCTTTTCCTCCAAACAGGGTACAGGGTACGAGGGAGAAGTGGAGCTGCCGCCTTCATGGCCAGGGGCTCCCCTCCCGAGTTCGCCTCCCGAGGGTCTGCTGCTGCCGCCGCCGCCTCCCGATGGTCTGCTGCTGCCGCCGTCGCCTCCCGAGGGTCCGCTGCTGCCGCCGTCGCCTCCCGAGGGTCCGCTGCTGCCGCCGTCGCCTCCCGAGGGTCCGCTGCTGCCGCCGTCGCCTCCCGATGGTCCGCTGCTGCCGCCGTCGCCTCCCGAGGGTCCGCTGCTGCCGCCGTCGCCTCCCGAGGGTCCGCTGCTGCCGCCGTCGCCTCCCGAGGGTCCGCTGCTGCCGCCGTCGCCTCCCGAGGGTCCGCTGCTGCCGCCGCCGCCTCTCGAGGGTCCTGCTTCGCCTGGGGTCGCCAGGGATCCTGCTTCGCCTGGGGTCGCCAGGGATCCTGCCGCCTGGGGTCGCTCAAGGGTCCTGCTTCGCCTGGGGTCGCTACACTGTGGTCGGAGCCCCACGGAGGGGAGCTGCCGCCATGAAGAAGTGGGGAGGTCAGGAGACCAGCTCCCCAGCCGCACTTTCATGTCGAGATCGTGATGGTCGGAGCCCCACAGAGGGAGCTGCCGCCATGAAGAGGAGGGGAGGTCAGGAGACCAGCTTCCCCAGCCGCACTTTCGCGGCCGGAGATCGTGTGGTCGGAGCCCTACGAAGGGGAGCTGCCGGCCATGAAGAGGAGGGGGAGGTCAGGAGACCAGTTCCCCAGCCGAACTTTCGGCAGGATATGGTGTGGCTGAAGTCCCGAAGAGGGAGCTGTTAGCCACCAAGAAGTTGGGGTGGAGGACATTCCACCATGGCCACCCCGAAACACCTTGCTTCTCCCTCTTCCGGGACTTTAAGACTGAGGGGGAGGTGGCCGTAGGGCCATGTGTGCGTTGCACAAGGAGGGGGATATGTAACAGGGTGAGCAGCCCTGTACATTGTTTTGTTTATTTTAGTTTAGAACGGGGGTTCCCCCTCCACCCCTGTGTTATTTTGTATTTGTATTATGATTTATTATTTACATGACGGCGAGCGCCGTATGTTTTATTGTTTTGTATTTTGACGGTGTAGCCGTTTGTTTATTTTGTTATTGTTTAGTAACGTGGATGGGAAGCCCCATCCACAGTAAGTAATTAAACTCGTGCAGAAGGTGGCCATCTCCCGAATTAATTAGGTGATTTAATTTGTTGCTAAACTGGTGGTGGTGTAGTAGGAGCGAGAGCAACGAGAGAGAGAGGAGACAACTTTAACTTTAAGAATACGTCCAGGAACAGTGCTTGGTACAGCCCAGCCTGACCTGGATCGTTTATTGTATTTCTTTTTTGTGTTCGTGACTTGTTTTTTGTTCGACTGTTTGTTTTGCTCGGTGAGCACAGTTTTCTCTCTTTTTGTTAAAACATTTGGTTTATTTTTGTTGTATTTTTCAATAAAGACGGCGCAAATGCCATTTTCACTACCTGCGGTATCCTTTTTCCAGTTCCTGCTTGTGGTCTGACGCCACCCACTCCGGCCGTCTTTGTGACAGTGACTTACAGGGTTTCCTTTACTTTAGAGGGGAAGAAAATCTTCAGTTAATTTGCACATCCTCCCTGCACAGCTGAGATGTATTCAATGGAGAGCTAAAGCAGTGCGGAATCAGATAGCCCCAATGAAAGCAACATCGCTGATACAGATCAGTATTCGCTTTCCCCAGGGCTCAGCTGTGAAGGCTGTCTGTTTTATAGAGCTTTATCTGTAGGCCGTTGAACCGTCATGTCCCAGGAAACACTAGATCTTGAGCGTGCCCTACTATTATGTGTCTTTTGATCTAGATTAACCAGCCATAACAGAGTAATTAGTACTTTGAGTTAACCATCACAGTGATCAATATTAAAAGCCATATAATCAATTCAGGTTGAAAAGCTATTTTAATACTGATTAAGATTAGCATGCTTTTCTAAAGAGTTAAACACATCTCCCTAATTCCTGACATTTGGGATAAATAAAGTCTGACAACTTTCATTAGAAAAGTGTGATTCTTGAAATGTATTTTTGTTTACGACTGTAAGTCGCCCTGGATAAGGGCGTCTGCTAATAAATAAATAATAATAATAATAATAATAATAATAATAATAATAATAATAATAATAAAAGTATATAAATGGAGAAATGATGTTTCTTATCGTTAATTACACTTAGTTAATAATTCATCAATCACCGATGAAGTAAATCATATTTAGATTTTTTTTAAGGTATATGGAAACATGTTAAATTAAATACACTCTTTAGTTTTGCCTTTTCACATTAAAAAAAAGAAAAAAGAGTTACAAACTTTAGTCCTTTATCAGCTGTATCAACTCTGTCAGAAAATGCAGTTTAATTCAGGCACAAAAAAAAGACAATTATCTTTAAAGATATCTTTGGAATGTATGTGAATCTAGATTGAACTGAAGCCTTGGCCTGTACATAGGAGTCCACTTATATTGCATTGCATTGTATTGTGGGAAGGCAGGTATAGAAGGATCCACTTGAGCAGAACGCATGCCACCTCTCAACCTCTCTATTGCCTGCTGTCATCTCGCACTATGACAAACTGGGCATTCCATATTCAATTCAATGGAAACACATTTTGTGCTCCAGACATAGACAGGCAGTACCAAACTAATTTGACCAAACTGACCCTTATACCGTATGTACTAATTTTGCTGGTCAGGGTAATATGTTTTCATTCATGGCTGTTGTTTACCCACTTCAATTGAACCTACCATCATATGTAATCTGTTTTGTTTCAGTCTTTACATGTCTGTAGGGTGTGGGTAGAACAAATATACACAAACACTATTTCATGTCCAATACCAGACTGGTCAAACAGGTATGTTTTAGGAGACACAGCTTGCCCAATCCTGCTATTTAAACAATAGCCTTGTGTCCTAGAATAAAGTAATAAGTGCAGTGTTTTCAGTAAGGCAGGGAGGAATCTTTCCCCGAAGCAGTCATATCAAAGCCTCTTTATTTTGAAGTGTTCTACTTGAGCAGAACACATGCCACCTCTAATCAGTTTCACATGTTAACGATTACTTGGCCTATAAATTGAGCCAGGATTGAAATGGCACACAGAGATGAATACAACATGCCACTGCAGCATGCGCAGCTGTAACAGATTGAGCCAGGACTGAAATGGCACTGTGGCAGGGCAAAGTTGTGCTGCCTTTTTAAGGGAAGGGGTCACGTGATTGGTGACCATTCTGGCTCTGGAGTGGAGCTGCAGACCAGAGCTGGAATGGCCGCCAATTAAACACATGCTCCCAATCACCAAATTGGGGGATTATATAATTAGTTATTTAATTGGTCCAGCTGGCCAATATAAAGCTGGCCATGCTGCAGCACGAGAGAGAGAACAAAGGAGAAGCACTGAAGTGTTGGGGCCTGTGTGTTTGCTGCTTTCATGACAGTGAGTTTTGTATGTTTTGTTTAAGATATTTCTGTTTTGTTTAAATCTTTGTTTTGGCCATTTGTGACCGAGATGCTGTTGAGTGGGTGTGTGGTGACGTCACAGACCAGGAAGTAAAAGAACCAAAACAGTGGATGGGTGGGTGAAGCTGAACGCTACTGCGGTCAGCGTATTTATTAAATCATAAAACAAAACAAAAGATTTAAACAAACAACAAAACACAAAACAAAAAGGCGTGTTGGCCAAACAAAATAGAAACAAATAAGCGTGCTGGTTTTAACACAGCACGATACTTAGCAGTTGTTTATTTTATTCTCCTCGCTCTCTCCGCTCCCCATACTCTCCTCTGTACACTCTCCCCGCAGCACGGACAGCTGCAGGTTCTTATACTCTGGCCGAGGGGTTAACTAGCTGTTAATTATCTTATTACCCCTCGGCCACAGTCTGCACGGGTTTAGTAAGAATGCATGACTGTCAGCTAGTTAAATAATCAGTAGCTGATCAGCCACGCATCCTCACAGGGTTTTTAAAATATAAAAACAACAACAAATACGCGGCGCTTTGAACTGCGCCGCAAACAACAATACAAATAATAATAATAAATAAATATATAGGGGCGGGACACTCCGCCACACCATTGTGCCCTTTATTTTGCCATGTGGCGTTACTTTGTTTTATTTATGTTTTGGTTTATTAAAAATAACCCCCCCCCCCCCCATTTGCTAAAATACCCTGCCTCTGAGTCTTGAGAACGCCAGTATCCTCTTCCATCCTGTCACACAGAGATGAATACAACATGCCACTGCAGCATGTGCAAATGTAACGGGCAGTGCTGTGTGATACACTGCCATGACGTATTCACTGAGATGAGATGAGGTCGAAAGCTCTATAACCATGAATACAGATGAACCTGGCTGTTTTGCATTGTGGTTAGACGCTTGATTGCGGTGTGTGGGGTCACTGGTTTGTGCCCAGCCCCCACCTAACTGGCATTGCGTTAATACAGCAAGCAGTGTTGTATGGAAAGTTTTTCATGAGGAAAAAACAAACTTGGGGTATATTTTTTTAAATTGCTATTGTCCCCTTTACACTTAACGGGAACTTAACTGAAATCCGCATGTGTTATTAAATGCAGTTCTAATGAATTCAAGGGGCGTCACTGACACTTAACTAAATAAGTTGTGTTCTTATTACCACAAGTTTGACCCAGCCCTTATCACCTCATATTAAGATAAACAGGTTCGTTAGCCAGTATCTTTTGTTAATTTAGAGTGCCCAATTAGTTAACCCTGATTTTCTATCCAATTTAGAATGTCCAATAATGTTTTCCCCTTACCACAGCAATTCCCTACACATCTCAGGAGGACTGAAGGTTCAGTGGGCGTCCTCCAACCCCACAACTAGGCCAGCTTTCTCTTTTACACCCAGGAACCCGAGAGCGGATGTCAGCCAGCTACCGGCCTCTGGAGGACAAATGCCAGCTCTGCAGGTGTTTGACTGAGCTCACTAGGCACCTGGCCGGTAGTGTCCGCTGCAGTGCGGTTTTGCCTCCCTAACCCTCGGGAGAGCCAGAACCAATGTGATGCTCCCCCCAGAATCCCCAGCGAAGCCCAGCGACTTCACACAGCCAAGAAGCTAACCTGTGCTCCCCTGACTGTATGACTCACCCTGCACACCGTGCGGCCGTATGCTAACCAATATTGTGATCTTGTGGTTTATCTTGAAAAAAAAAAACGCTTGCTTTTGTACATACATTGGATTCTACATAAGTTTTGGATTTCTTATGGGGAAAACGTGAAGTACTAAACAAGAGTAAATGTATTATTATAATTAGGGGTGCACTGATTAAGATTGGCCGATGCCTGATGATTACCCCCTCAATATAATCTGATTCCGATAATAACACAATAATAGATACATCAGTGCATGTACTCTAATTTACACTGATGAAACAAGGCATATATTTAAACCGCTGTTTTATAATTACAGATGATAAAAATGTACAGATATATTTCAATGAGCATTTAAAACAGCACTGTACAGTTCTGGCAGCGCAGTCTCAGATATATACTTTCTGCTGGTCAGCTTGAAATGGGGCTCCAGACATTCAATGAGATGACAAGATCCAGTGTCTTCTACAATCGAAAACGGCTGATCATCTAGAGCAGTGAATTGTTTCGTTTTCTCTTTTGCCCTGGGACGAAATTGCTTTGAACAGTATAGTACTTGGGATAAAGTCAGCTACTTTGTCTGAGATTATATAATTTAACATTAGAATTCTTCATAGTGCAGTTCATGATATCCTGTAGTTTTGAGCTGATAGATAATGCTTCTGTAACTAGATAATCATTTAATTAACTTCCTTAAATGACCTAAACCATTACATGGGACTGTTTTCAGCAGATTTACTCTGAAAAGGGAAATATTGACTGCTATAAAAACAGCGAGACATTTAGCCTTGGAGCACAACGCTTTGAAAAGCATCCTATACTGTAGGTGATACCCTTGTTACTTCCCTAGAGGCCTTCGCTGGTATGCTACTGCTTTGAAATAACAGAAGGTTGTATTTTGTATTTCCTTATCGTTGGTTATTTTGGGTTTATCCACAATGAGCTGCTTGAAATTGAAAGGTTCCCGTGCTTCCAGTGTTTCCACAGGGCGGCTGCGCTGTTTAATGACCCTATTGTCAGGTGTGCACTCACTGGTGAAAGGGGTGATTACAGGGCTCTTACAAAGTTTCATTCTTATCAATGCTGTCTCTTCCTCCAGAGCCAGGACCGTATGGCAAAGAAAGAATATACAGGACAATCCTCCTAGCAGAAACGATGATTTACCAATGGCAGCGCCTGCAGGTTGGCAGACGGCTGCCCTCTTTCTTTGTAGTAAGTCAATAGATGTACTGTCTTGGTTTTTTTTTATTTATTTTTTTTATACAGAACATATCTTATTGTGATTAAAGAGGTAATTTGCAGGGTATTTTTGACAAACTCCCCCACTCTCAAGGGGAATTTTGATAGGAAATGAGTTGCATTCACTGATCTCAGGGCTGCATAACAACACAGTAAAACATTAGCGCTTGTCCAGTTCTTACTGTACTTGTTGATGTGTCCCAGAACTTAAACTAGTCAGATCTGAAAAGATACCAACGATTCAGCAACAACACCATGGCGAGCGAAGTAACTCATTCTATACACTCACCATGCTGTTGTTAAAAGAAGAAGTGTGTTTTTCTAGTATTTTTTTCTATTTGATATGTTGCTATGCTTTGTGTATTTTCTTAAGCCCAATGCAAAGGCAGCTTGTGGAAAGTTGCTAATGGACACATTCCTTAGTTGGGTGTGTTTTTTACTCTTCCGTTGTAGTCTCTTGTAGTAATAAGATTATATGCTTGAATTGTGAGCATGTTTATTAGAAGGACCAAGGGGATACTGCAGCTGTAATGGAGAACAGTTACAAAATGAATTGAGTACCAAAAGGATACCAAGCTCTACTGGAAAACAGTTACAAAACAAAGAATTGTTAAAGAATGATGTCACCACAGGTTATGTACAGAAAGGGTGGTTTAGAATCTTTAGTTAGAGGAACGAGGACTGCACACTCTGTTGTTGCTGAAAAAGGTGATAAGTGCCTTTTTTGTTTTGCATGCTGATTTCGATATATTTAATAAAGCATTAGTATTAAACTGGGTCTCATATTATCTCTCCTGAATCTCTCACCTTCAACAGATCCTCTGGTAGTGCTGTCTGTTTTTCCATTAAAATATTGACTAGGATCAACTCCTTCCTTTTAGAATTTAAAAACTTCAATGCTTGAATTACTGGGAACAAAAAAGGAGGGCACTTATACCTATGAATATATAGAGAGATGGGCAAGTTTGGGTTGGAAAATTAGAGGCCAGTTTTAAGGTTTTATCTAAATCACAGAAGTCAGAATGCCCAGCATTTAAACCTTTAACCTTTTGGCCCCAGAAGTATTTTCTTTAAAGCTACCTAAGGGTTCACCTGAATGGAAATGGTTTTAATGCTAAAGGAATTATCTTTAAAAGTGAAAGCTTTGTAAACCCAGAGACACCTAAAACACCTTCCCCAAAAAGAAGTGAGGTACTGTACAAGTACTGTAGAACTTCAACAGTAGATCCCAATGTAAACTAAAACGGATCCCAGTCACCGGTTTAAATGAATTTCTGCTGAAAGATTGAATTAGCGTGGAACCCAAGCTAAAGACTGAATGGCCAGCGGGCTGTAAATAATAGAATACAATCTTGTGTAGGAAGTGGACAACCGTTATTATACCAGCAGATTGCAGCCTGGGGAGTCAGTCTTGCAGAAAAATAATTGCGGAAAACTTATAAGAAAGTGTGACTCAACAAGCCCTGGAAGCTTGTGCCGTGATTGCATTGTGAAAGACCTCCTTGCAATGTGGGATTGAGCCAAAACGTCCCCTCCTGAGCTGTACCACCTTGCTTCTGTTTGGGAAACCTGGCTTTTATATTTTGGATAATACTGAAGAATATCTACAGGAAGACAACTAGAAAACTATGTATTTCAGAATCTGCCAAACAGTAAAGATCATAGTTGGTTAATGCCTGATGTACATATATCAGATATTAAAATATGTCATGTAATATGGTGGAGCACAGAACAGCAGTATCATAAACATAAGGGTGACACACAGAAAACCAGTGAGTTAGATGATCATGAGCACCACTTATTTATGTCGAGTCTCAATCCTATTTGCCTTTGTGTGACAGCATCATTGATGAATGGTGATAAATGGTATTAGCTTTGTGACATTGGCATCTACTTTATGTTGATATCTGATTACTGGCTCTAACCCAGGTTGCTGGCACTCATCCACTCTTGCGATGACATGCTTATAGTAGCATAAAATGGGGCAGCTTGTGTTACTAAATTATAAAAGACACCATTCTCAGTGGATACAGTTTCGGGAGAAACTTTTCCAAAAACAAAAGGAAATAAGCACCACTTTTTAAACATTAAAAAAGCCTGGAAAATGTATTGTACATTAAATAAAAGGAGTAATCTTTTTATTTCTTTCAAAGGTGTATGAATATGAAAGTAGTGTTAGATTAGAAGGTCTGACAAACATAAGAACGTAAAGAACATAATAAAATGTACAAACAAGAGGCCATTTGGCCCATCTAAGCGTGTTCAGTTCTAATTAGCTGATTGGTGTAGATTAGTCTGGTTGCCCTTCTTTGGACTCTCTCCAGGTCACAGTGTCCCTTTGGTTCTGTGGTGACCAGAACTGGACACAGTATTCCAAGTAAGGGCTCACCAGTGCATTATTGTTCAGTTCTGGTCACCTCGTTACAAAAAGGATATTGCTGCTCTAGAAAGAGTGCAAAGAAGAGCAACAAGAATTATCCCGGGTTTAAAAGGCATGTAATATGCAGACAGGCTAAAAGAATTGAATCTATTCAGTCTTGAACAAAGAACACTACGCGGTGATCTGATTCAAGCATTCAAAATTCTAAAAAGTATTGACAATGTCGACCCAGGGGACTTTT
Organism: Acipenser oxyrinchus oxyrinchus; assembly: GCA_030684275.1. Lineage (NCBI taxonomy): Eukaryota > Metazoa > Chordata > Actinopteri > Acipenseriformes > Acipenseridae > Acipenser > Acipenser oxyrinchus. The sequence continues at coordinate 3,652,234 of CM060249.1, forward strand.
TTTTTATTTTTATAAATTTAGTCATTGCCAATTTTTTTTTTTATTATTTTCTCCCAATTTGGAATGGCCAATTATTTTGTTTAGCTCAGCTCACCGCTACCACCCCTGCGCTGACTCGGGAGGGCGAAGACGAACACACACTGTCCTCCGAAGCGTGTGCCATCAGCCGACCGCTTTTTTTCACACTGCGGACTCACCATGCAGCCACCCAAGAGCTACAGCGTCGGAGGACAACGCAGCTCTCAGGCAGCTTACAGGCAAGCCCGCAGGCGCCCGGCCAGACTACAGGGGTCGCTGGTGCGCGGTGAGCTGAGGATCCCCTGGCCGACCTAACCCTCCCCGGCGACGCCGCCAATTGAGCGCCGCCCCCTGAGAGCTCCCGTCCTCGGTCGGCAAAGGAATAATTTGGACTCGGACTTGCGACGTCCAGACTATAGGGCGCATCCGGCACTCTACGCAAGTGCTTTTACTGGATGCGCCACTCGGGAGCCCCTCCAGGGGACTTTTTTGACATGAAAAAAGAAACCAGGACCAGGGGTCACAAATGGAGATTAGATAAAGGGGCATTCAGAACAGAAAATAGGAGGCACTTTTTTACACAGAGAATTGTGAGCGGTTGGAACCAACTCCCCAGTAATATTGTTGAAGCTGACACCCTGGGATCCTTCAAGAAGCTGCTTGATGAGATTCTGGGATCAATAAGCTACTAACAACCAAACGAGCAAGATGGGCTGAATGGCCTCCTCTCGTTTGTAAGCTGTCTTATGTTCTTATGTTCTTATACAACCTCATCATAACCTCCTTGGATTTGTACAATTTCATCTCTATACCCAAGCATTCTATTTGTCTTCTTGTTTGTTCATACCACTGTGTGGTTGCTGATGGTGATTAATCTATTACTTTGCCTGTTCTAGTGCTATCCCTTAATTTGGTATTTAGATCTTACATTTTTGTGACTGGTGTGTAACACTTTACATTTGCTGACATTGAATTTAACTTCCCATGTCTCTGCCTAGTTCTGTATGCAGTCAGAATCTTTTTTTGGATGTCCTGAGTAGCTATAGGCAATTTGGACACTTCCCCAATCTTTTTGTCATCTGCAAATTTGACAACTTTGCTAATTATCCCCCAATCTACAGCTATGGCCAAAAGCTTTGGATCAACCTTTTGAATTAACTATTTTGTTTCATAAAGTTGAATGAAATCTAGTGAATAATGTTATATTAACATATTGAATTACATACCGCTTTGTAGTTTTTCATATACTTAACGAAAAACGATTAAAAAATGTGACATTTCGAAATCTAACATGAAATACTGTACTACAAATATAGCTCAGGTAGACTTTTGCAATATCATTTTGTAGTTGCATTGATTACATGATGTTAAATAATAATTTTTTTTTTTAATTATGTGTCAATCCTAAAATTGGGTGATGCAAAACTTTTGGCAATAGTTGTAAGTCATTGATGTAGATAATAAACAACAGGGGTCCAAGGACGGAGCCCTGAGACCTTCAGGAAGTTGCAGGGTTAGGAGAAGCAGCTGGTTGCTTTATAGCAGAAAAGAAGGCACAGAAGGGGATTTATTTAATCTAGTGTGATGGCAGGTATTATTTGTAATATGAAAATACATGTTTTCTGTAACATATGTTTCTTTCAAAACTCCACATTTCAGATCTAAAAAGTAATATAAGTGCCTGTCGGGTAAGCTATTTCTAGCCCAAAAACAAAAGGAGCCAAGTTCTTATAAAGGGCTAAGCCTTTAAAAGAAGTGATATATTGAAAAGCTGGTATATGAGTAGCTTAGCTAAATGCTGATGTGTTCGGTCTGGGTGTAAGTGGAAAGATTCCCAGAAGATTTTCCACTGGACGAACGTCATACCTACGCATGTTCTGGCTCCCTCTGGGTCTTTCTGGCTCAGTCAGGTTGTTAGAGGTTTTTGTAAAGCTTTGTTTTTTATCGCATTAATACATAGCTGAGAGTTAAGTTACCAGGAATGTATTTAGTTATAAAACCCTGAGAACCAGTTGCTTTGTGCTGCTGTCTGGTAGTTATTGTTCTTTAACAATGCATAGTATCATTTTTTTTGTTATTGTTTCACGTGTTTATTAAGTCTTGCAATGTCCTTGTCCTCATGCTAATCAAATGTTCTGCCATGTGCTGTTGTGCAACCATGATCATATAACATGACCCAAAACTATGGAGACACCCAGAGAGAGAGGGCTCTTGAATTGACCACTGCTGTAAAATATGATATTATATTATGCCATTTTATATCAATGCTGTATGTTGACTGTCCACAAACTGCATCATGACTCTAAATGCATGTGTCATAGAACCATTTGTGCTGCCTTGAGATTGTGTAACCATCAAACATGAAACAGCTTCAGATGTAAAACACTATACTGCTGTGACCTATGAACTGTGAACTCTAGTTAAGATATCACAACCTACATTATGTACAGTTGGCTTTGTTTTGCATCGTGTTTTTATTATGTAATGTCTTGAAGGAGCCAAATTATTACGATATTCCTAAATATATCTGATTTCTTCAAAAATGATTGTTTTTCATTTATAACCAGCAGAAACTGTAATTGAGTTTATGAAATGAACAAGAAAAACCTAAGTAACACAAATAATACATTTGCTTGTTTATTTAAAGACAAGGAATTAAGTACTGAAGTAAGAAAGAAACTATTATTGATTTTATTACTATTATCCTTATATATATATATATATATATATATATATATATATATATATATATATATATATATATATATATATATAATTTGCATGGTTGTTAAGTATTTAAATTTGTTTGAATAAAAAACAATTCACACACAAAAAAAAGAAAATGCTCAGTTTAAATGATTTGAGCATTGAGAAAAGAGCAGTGTTTGAATTGAAAAAGTAGGGCTGTAAAGAACAGCAGGGATCCAATCTAACTACCCGTAAGCCAGCATGGTCCGGTGTGCACTTCATTCATTCAGGTGTCCTCGATCTGCTCTAACGTCGCCCTGTGAAGGCAGAAAACAGGCCTGGTGTCAACAATGTATTTCAGACTGTTCTTTTATCATTGATTTCAGTAACATTACTAAAGCATGACATTTTGGCAATGTAACATGTAACTGTTGTTAGGATATAGTTGGTTAACGTTTGGAACTGGCTTGTTCTTTCCTCCTACCTTTATCATCAGAGCTGGAGTGTTCATCTAAAAAAAAACAAAAAAACCCATAATATGTAGTATTTTTATCAATAACATACTACATATCGGTTGATTTGAGCACTCTCTTGTACATGTTTATGCAGATATCACAGTCTCTCAATGTTCTCTGTATTCCTTGGTCTATAATTGTTTATAGTAAGAACACATAGTAATTGTTTATAGTAAGAATTCTATAGGGCACAGTTAGCTGTGCCCTATAGAATTCGATTCTCTAGCAATAGTCAAACAGCCACTTCTTCTTCCCAGCTTTTCTCTTGTAATAGTATTACACACTTCTAGTGGTCATCTTCAGAAATTCAGCTTTTACAAATCTTTCAGAAGCAGCAACGTAGTGGAAGGGTCACGAGTAAGCAACCCTAGCATAAACAAAGATCTTAGCCTGAACAACAATAGAGCATTATACCAAACACACACTATTAACCAGGTAGAAAATGCAGGTTGTTTCAAATAACCTTGAAATGGACAATGATAAGGGGGAAACAGAAGACCTGTATGTTTCTTAGCAGTATTAACTTTAGCAGACTTGCTATATTATTAACATGCAATCTTCAACAGTATCCTTTTTTTTTGCAAAACGTTTAGCATGTTGCTAAAGCTCATGCAGAGCCTCGTGCATGACAGCAGTCTTTCAGACTCTTTAAAAGTACATTTAAAAAGGACACCTTCACATGCAGTGCATATTATAAGGCAGTGTAATTTTGTTTAAACATGTATGTATTATTATTCCAGTTACCAAGCGTAATATATGCTAGAAAAGCTCTTTGCTCATGGTTGTTACATATGACTTACCACCTAGATCTTCAATACTGGAGTTTTGGCCACCTAAAAAATAAATGCATGAATCAATTTTTTTTCAACAGCTATGAGGCCCCACATGTAAAATCTCAGAGTTATCTGATGTAATTTGTTCTTCTTGGTGTTAATGTTTTCTCCCCTGGTGCCTCAGTATAGATGCCAGTGGAGCTCTCAGAATTGTGACTAGTGGATCAGAATCATTGCAAGGGCTCTGGAGTTAAATAATACTCGGATACCTCATAACCGTGCCAAGCTGCCTTCTAGGTGCTTTTAATCTTAAATGTGTGTGACATAATATTTGTGGAAAACATAATTGTAACAAGCGCTACTTGTGCATGTATATTGGAGTGCATTTTTAATAAGTCCACTTCTCGGTTCTCACCTTTCGGTTCTTCAGAGCTGTCTGGCTGTGTAGCTGTGAAGACAAAGAGCTCTGTCTTGAGTTCCGCACCATTTCAATATTGTATACCTTTACTTGTTATCTTTAATAGTTGTGTAGATAAAAATATAGACTATATAAACAGTGTAAGTATATTTACAGTATACAGTATATAGATATACACACTGTATACATGAACTGCTTTTTCCATCAAGCTGAAGAAGGACTTGCAGTCTGAAACGTCCTGATATAATATAATTTTGCTCCTTTTAGTACACAGCAGTTTTCCTTTTTAAAATGATATGTGTGTATATATATATATATATATATATATATATATATATATATATAGATAGATAGATAGATAGATAGATATATATATATATATATATATACTGTATATATATATATTGTAACATGCCATCAATGTCACCCCCATTGGGGTAAAAGGGGAAATAGGATTAGGGACCTGTCTGTTCTCAGGGTGGTTCTACATTGACACACACCAATGTGTGTGTCTCGGGCAGTGATTGGGTTGGGAAATGCCTGTAGCACAAGTGGGGGTCCCATGGGTGTTTTTTGCGGGTTTAATTTCGGGTTATGATTGGAGGTTCTCCATGTAGCTGAATTCTTACCTTCATTTACTTCATACCTTGATGGATATTCTTTAGAATAAAAAAAGGAAATATTGTTTGTGAATAAAATTACAATTTGATATTCCAATACTGTTCCAGACTGTTATTGGTTTCTTAACAAAAATCAAGAAAAGTTGAACAAATATATATATATATATATATATATATATATATATATATATATATATATATATATATATATATGTTCATAACAACAGACTTGAATCATTTAAGTAACTCATGCTTTAAATCTTTGTGAAAAAAAATGTTAATAAAATACATCCACATCCACAGTTTAATTGAGAAATTGTATTATTTGTAAAGATTCTTATAGATAGGTAAGTAGAGAGAGAGAGAGAGAGAGAGAGAGAGAGAGAGAGATGTATTCTTTGGTAACATATAAAATGCATTCTTTGTGTGTAAGTACATACAATAATAGCTAATGATTCCCCCTTACCATCAGTGTCTACCTCAGAGCTCCTGTTATTTTCATCTGAAAATAAGTAAATAAATAGATAGCTTCTGGTTTGAATGTATAATACAATGCAGTATGAGAGACCGTGAGGAGGAAATGCTGGAGAGGAGCTCTAAATGCAAAGGACAATATCCCCCTCAGTGCCTGTGTGCACACCTGGACCAGGTTAAGTTTCCCATCTATGTATCTATTTTATAATGCGCATGTGTTGTTTTCAAAGTTAGGGCAGGGCAACTTCTCAAAATCCATAGAACACTGGACCTTTTATCATATCCTAAAATGATATATTTGATATAAACAAATTATTTCACTGTGTTTGTTTTCTGTGTAGTTTTGTAATGGGGGAAAAAAACTGCCATTCAGATACAGTCCTGCCGTCCTTAAATGCGCTTTACTTGCTCTTATCTGCCCCCTATTTTACTGCATTTAATCCTGTACTTTAGAGTACTGTAATCTGCCTTGTGTTATTTAATCTGTAGTATTTTGTATTTAATTATATCCTGATGTAACTATCACTGACTCTGTTATCTGCTGTATTATTGAATAGTATTTTGTTATACTTGTACTTGCTTGAACCAAAGTCATTGTATTTATCTTGCTCTTAATTGTATTATTACTTGTACTGTGATTCTTGAAATGGATAAGGGCGTCTGCTAAGAAATAAATAATAATAATAATAAACAAAGCTTGAAATCAAAGGGTTAAGCTAACTCCAGAGCCACCAACAATTTCAAAAAGTGTGACCAATAAATAAGGGTTGTGATGATTTCAAATGGGATTACCCCTTTGCCTTCTGAGTGCGCCAATAAAAATGTATGTTGTTTCTTACCTTCATTTCCTCCATTGGAATAGAAAGGATCTGCTTAAAAAATACATATATCAATCATTTGTTTATAAACTATTAACAGCTAGCTTAGTAACATGTGCATGTTTTGGTAGTGGTTAGTTCCATAGTTACGTCTTTGTAAACTATTAACAATTAGGATGCTGTTGTCTTATGAATCATCACTAAATACAAAACTACCCATTAACAGATCTCAGATACTTCAAATTGTGGTACAAAGGCAGTCATTATAATTCCATCCCAGTCAAACTGGACACATTTGCCACAGAAGTAGTGGGCTTCATCAACCCTGGCTGGCTTTTTGCCTTTGAAAGAAGTTGATACATCTCCTCATTGCACTAGATGGCGCCAGAGCACCTCTCTGCATTTGTTATCCTATTAACCACTTACATTGTTTATTCACACAACCTACGCCCTTAGTAGAATGACTGAGGTAAACGCATCACACTTTAAAGAGTAAGCAGCTTCAGATATATTTTTGTATTTTATTTTAGTTTATTTTTTCTACCCCCGTATATTTTTAACATTTTTGTAATAATGATATTACTCAATACTGTGTCTATGAATTCAGGATCTGCTCTTCAGTTCTAGCAGATATGTACTGTAGGTGTGTGGGCTGCATCAGTCAAAAAGACAAAACCATCTAGAGCCAAACAAAAGTGCATGTGTTACGTTTATCAGTGGCAGGTGAACCCACATCACAGACTTGTGAAATTCATTATGAAAACAGAACTGAAGAGCAGTTACCTGACACAGGTGAACCCACATCACAGACTTGTGAAATTCATTACGAAAACAGAACTGAAGAGCAGTTACCTGACACAGGTGAACCCACATCACAGGCTTGTGAAATTCATTACGAAAACAGAAGTGAAGAGCAGTTACCTGACACAGGTGAACCCACATCACAGGTTTGTGGTGGTGGGGGGCAATAAATAAACAAGCTAAGAAAATAATCATACCTTTGGGTTGGTCTGACGAGATTGAATTCATGTTTTCTGTGGAAATACAATGCAAAGGGACATTGTAAATTAAAAATACATTTAAAAAAGGGGTGTGGCAGTTCATGATGTAAAGAAATTTGGACCACTGAACAAAATGAACGTAATATATTCATATTCTCACTGCTCACCTGTTGACATCTCATCAACGGCGGGGGCCCTGGGCGATGTGGGGGGGGAATTGACTGATTTTTATGACTGATTTTTAATCATAAAGCAGCTAACTACAGCTATGGCCACATGTTTTGCATCACCCTATAGAATTGCTTCATGAAGTCGAATGAAACCTGCTGAATGATGTTACGTTAAGATGTTGAATTACATGCCGCTTTGTAGTTTTCCATATACTTAAAAACACATATTTACAATAGCATGTGTTTGTTTCAAAACTGCACATTTGAGACATAGACATTCATTTCTTACCTTTTGACTTTCCTGGAAAGTTTTGAATGCCCCCACCTAAAATAAAATACATTTGAAAATGTCAGCCCCTCCACTCTAAAGTCCTCCATGGGCACTTCAATAGATTGTTTTGTCCCGCCATCACTGGAAATAATACAGTAGGTAGCCTCCTACTGATGACCCTGGTGTGCAGATCTAGTTCTGGAAGACCACTCATTACACTGGCACTTTGGTTTATATAGTATTAAAAACTAAATACATAAAAAACTTAAATGGCACAAAGTTATTTGAAATAGAGGATGAATAACAAGCGCTGCATTGATAAAACAGTATGTATAATTTTAAATGATAAAACAGTATGTATAATTTTAACAAACATTTGTTTAACACTATCTTTTTATGTACGCTGTGTCGATGTTTCACATACTCTACAAAGGAAAACATTTAGGGGAGCACACAGGGCTACAAGACACAGAGCTGTGGCTCTCCCATATACTTGTAGCACACCTTGGGATGCAGCAAGCTGACTGCACAGATGAGCTTGGCGCGTGTTTCTCTGGAATGGGAAGCTATGGGTTAATGTCCAGCTGAGCTGAAGAAGTCTAAATCAAGTTCTCTGGGATCCACTCCGTCCCAAAGCTCACAATGACATTGAAATGCCATTCAACTGCAGGGGGATATGTGAAAGGCTAGCATGTATAGGCTTGTGATACCAATACAGTATATCCTTCCATTTTGTCTGTATAGGGTCTGAAGAATTACATTTTAAGGGACTAAAATTGGAAGAGAAATGGGCATATATTTATCATCCCTGCAATAAGCACAGCAGAACCAACATTGCATGACCAGACAATGGAACCAACATTGCATTCAGGTATTGACATGATGAGTGTGACGTGTGACAGAGCATGGGCTCCGCACATGGGGGTGCAGAGGTGTGTGGTTGTGTGTGTGTGTGTGTGTGTGTGAGTGAGTTTGGTGGCTGGCGGACACCTTGCTGAAGGGACAGCCTGTAAGAAGCTGGCCAGCGTTTGCCCAGCCACATGGTTTGATTGTTAGATTGAATGATTTATTGTTTGAGATTGTTTGAGAGTGAATGCAGAAGTGTAGAGTGTGGCCAGGTGGAGATTGGATGATTCATTGTTTGATTGAGAGTGAATGCAGAAGTGTAGAGTGTGGCCAGGTGGTGATTGGATGATTCATTGTTTGATTGAGAGTGAATGCAGAAGTGTAGAGTGTGGCCAGGTGGTGATTGGATGATTCATTGTTTGATTGAGAGTGAATGCAGAAGTGTGGAGTGTGGCCAGGTGGAGATTGGATGATTCATTGTTTGATTGAGAGAGTGAATGCAGAAGTGTAGAGTGTGACCAGGTGGTGATTGGATGATTCATTGTTTGATTGAGAGTGAATGCAGAAGTGTGGAGTGTGGCCAGGTGGTGAATGGATGATTGATTGAATCAGTCAGGCCCCCTGGCCATATGGTATACAAGGGGACAAAATAGGTTTGATTTGGGAGAGCATGTAGGAGACAGGACAGGGTGTGTAGGAGAGAAACAGAGAGGGAGTGCAAGTGGAGGGAAAAGGAGAAAAATGAGAAAAAGTGAGAAAAGTGAAGCAAGAAGGAGTGCCTGGAAAGCCATAGCTTGGGTGTTTTGTCGTGTTTATTTTGAAGAGTTTTATTTGTAGAGTTGTGTTCAAACCTTTGTTTTGTTTGTTTTGTTATTTGCGATTTATTAAAAGTGTGCACAAAGTGCTTAGACTGCAGTTCTGTGTCTGGTTCTCATATTTCAAAGGGTGCAGACATGCCTTGCCCGGGACGTACGCCAGAATGGGTTAATAACAAATATTGCTTTCAGATAATGATATGTATTAGTGATTCTTCATGTCACCGATGTGTCAGATTACACCATTGATATGATTATGTGAAACTGTAAAAATGCTACCACTTTACAATAAAATGGTCATCATTGTGCTTGAGTATTGCCCCTTTGTACTGAACTCTTGCATTGCCTTTGCAGTATCACTTCATTACCACTGAAGAAAAGCTCTTACCTAAATCATGATCAGCTTCTATCAAAAGAAATACCGAGGAAAAACAGATCAACAGATTTCTGAAAAAAAAAAAGATTAAAACATGTTGATTACAAATAATAAATGTCATGTATTCATTTGTATAGAGAGGAAACCATATTATTGCAGGTTTGCAGTTATTAATTATATATGATGCAGGATCTGGTGGGAGTTCATATCAGAGAGCTATCCAATAAAATATACTGTCAGTCATTTTATAACTGAATGAGACAGTTGGAGATCGACCTCCCATGCGGATGTATGCAGCTGAGACGCGCTGCTTGGCAACCAATTGAGCAGGTGGGCTTGCCCGGCGCTGAGCTGATCGGGAGGTCAGGATTGGCTGGGGAGGCGTGGCCTGCGTGGCCTGTGTAGCATGGCGACTGCACCGCCATGCTACACAGAGAGGTGCTGTGCTTACATCCAGGAGGAGAAAGTCCGCTCGGCAGGATAACTACTATGGAACCCCTCAACTGGAATATGGTGCCTGTAAAGGCACTGCTCAGCAAGGACCGTCACAACAACCTGGAGGGAGTCGCTGGGAGGCCGGGACTTCAGGAGCAACAGCAGTAGGTTAGGAGAAGGTTTCTCTTTTAGTGTGCGCTCGCCTTGTGTGGCAAACATTTATTTTTAGCTTTGTTTTGTTTTGTTTTCTTTATTAAAACTGACACCAGGGCTACCATTTCTGATACCCTAGTGACAGTCTGTGTTGTTATTAAATCTGCGCGCCTGTGTGGCGTGTCAACACCCACTGCTCTGTGTCTGTTCAGTATTATTCAGTGACGACCCGTGCATGTAACCTCACCCTGTTACAACATGTGAGATTGGCCTCTGAGGGGGTTTGTCCTTGTTTTCTGCTGCAGTGGATTAATCTCAAACACTACACTTGAATTCCCTGGGGGTTAATGATCGTACCTGCTTGTAATGTTGCAGACATCGCTCTGACTCAGCCGTCACTGAGACAGCACTGTGCTCATTATAAGGAAACAGCTCAGAAAAATTAAATCAGCCCATCTATTACAATCATATATCTCCTGGTTCATTTTTATTCAACAGGTGTGGTGAACTTGCCTGACAAGATCATATAATATAACCTGTAAATTATCCTTCACCATAGTCCTATTTTATGTTAACGATTAACAATTTTTAATAAATGCATTGAAAATATCAGGAATTTTGGAAGTTTTTATTGTATCTAGTTGTTCTAACAAGGAAATGCATACAATGTGCGGCGATATTATAACAGCAGCAAGACAAATGTCTGCAGAAGAAGAAAAAAAAAGAAATACTGTAAATCTGGTTTTAAATGTAATAAATGATGTACTTTTCCATGTATGTTTTTGTCATTTATTCTCATTTATTTTAATGTATACCTTTATTCTAAAAAAAGCCATATGATTTTATTCTACAGCTATGGCCAAAGGTTTTGCATCACCTAGAATTTTAGGATTGAGAGATAATTTAAAAAAAAAAAAAAAAAAAAAAAAAAAACGATATGAACATAATTTAGATCTTATCGTGTAGTCGTGTAATTACAAAATGAAATCATTGAATGAACACACATTCATTGTGTGTTCATTCATTGCCACCCTCTGTGACTGAGCTGGTCCTCATTGCTTGTGTTCTTCTCTATCCTCTAGATACAAGGTTCTGTCATTTCCTAGTCACCACTCAGAGTCCTTCTGTGAGCCCCTTCTTTGAGCCCTGGTGCATTGCATCACCCAGGTTCATTGTCATGGATTAGGCAAAACTGAGACCTTAGAGCCTGACCACTGTGGTAAAACAGTCCCTATATACTGTATGTCACTTAAATGAATCCCCAAGACATAGGATCCCCATCCATTCCAGTGAAGAAACAAACGCATACAATAATATGTACCTGTATACAGTACTTTCACTATGTGTTTGCTTTTTTTAAAGTGGTCAATCACATTCTGTACATTGATACACTCCAAAAAATGTTTTCATGTGATGATTCTCTTTTAAATGATGCCATAGAAAAGCTATGCATCAGACCTGCTGTCCCCCGGTCCCAAATCCTCTTGGAAGATAATGCACAGGTATATGCACACTGACAGATCTAGGATATTTCTTTCCATAATGCACCCTGAAGAACATGATACAAATGACATTCTACCATACCCATTCATTAAAACAGAAATTAGGACAGTGCCCATCTTTCTTCTAACATCAAATTGCATTTATCTTAATCAACTTTGCGCTTTAATTATGTAAATGTACACACTTCCGTTGTGTTATAAAAATGGTATGCAGATTAGTACTGTACATCACTTTATTAGTAAACCATAATACACTCACCGGCACAGCATCTTTGGAGCTTTGTTTAAGAATCCTAAAGTGCCACAGTGTTAACTGCAGTAGATCTTGATAATGGACTTCACCTCAAGACTACAGTGCAGTTGGATGCTGGGGCTTTTATAGCCTTTCAGAGTTAAGAAGGGGCCGGGCTACCTTTGTGGCCCAGCTGATAAAAAAAAAAAAACACAGACATCTTGGATTACATGAATTGCATCTCTCCTAGGTAGGTTTTGTAAGTGGAAGCCCTCTTAGTCCTTGAGGTGTAGTCAAACTTCACAGAAAACCTTTTGTTACCTGGAGCATTTCTCACATTGTCATTTTTCCCTCCTCAGGATTTTCTTTAGTTTTTACTTGAGACAGAGGAGAGCGGCAGCTCTTGGAAGCTCATGGAAAGTTTCTTGGTAGCTGAATAGCTGAGCCGTTTTTTTTGCTCTCAGACATTGTGAGTGAATGGAGAGACCACCGAGTGAGAGAAAACAGCTTTCCCCTTTACCATCCTCAGCACACTGCAACACAGCTTTCCCCTTTACCATCCTCAGCACACTGCAACACAGCTTTCCCCTTTACCATCCTCAGCACACTGCAACACAGCTTTCCCCTTTACCATCCTCAGCACACAGCTTTCCCCTTTACCATCCTCAGCACACAGCTTTCCCCTTTACCATCCTCAGCACACAGCTTTCCCCTTTACCATCCTCAGCACACTGCAACACAGCTTTCCCCTTTACCATCCTCAGCACACTGCAACACAGCTTTCCCCTTTACCATCCTCAGCACACTGCAACACAGCTTTCCCCTTTACCATCCTCAGCACACAGCTTTCCCCTTTACCATCCTCAGCACACAGCTTTCCCCTTTACCATCCTCAGCACACAGCTTTCCCCTTTACCATCCTCAGCACACAGCTTTCCCCTTTACCATCCTCAGCACACTACAACACAGCTTTCCCCTTTACCATCCTCAGCACACAGCTTTCCCCTTTGCCATCCTCAGCACACTGCAACACAGCTTTCTGTTCGGATAGATCTCTACCAACTTCACAGACCTAGATTTGGCAATATTTGACCATTCTTCTTTACAAAACTGTTCAAGCTCTGTCAAGTTCCTTGGGGAGCGTTGATGGACAGCAATCTTCAAGTTATGCCACAAATTTTCGATTGGATTTAGGTTGGGGCTCTGACTGGGCCACTCAAGGACATTTACCTTTTTGTTCCTTAGCCACTCCAGTGTAGCTTTGGCTGTGTGCTTTGGGTCGTTGTCATGTTGAAAGGTGAACCTCTGTCCCTGTTTCAGCTTTCTTGCAGAGGGCAGCAGGTTTTCCTCAAGGACTTCTCTGTACTTTGCTCCATTCATTTTCCCTTCTATCCTGACAAGTGCCCCAGTCCCTGCCGATGAGAAACATCCCCATAACATGATGCTGCCACCACCATGCTTCACAGTAGGGATGGTGCCTTGGTGCTCATGGTTGAGTCTTTGCTTTGAAATGCATTACCCAGCAGAGGGAACCTACAGGAACTGCTGAATTTAACCTGAAATCATGTGAATCACTGCAGTTTAACACAGGTGGAGAGGCCACTTCACTTGATGTGTGATTTTGAAGGCGATTGGTTACACCTGAGCTAATTTAGGATTGCTATTACAAGGGGGGTGGACACTTATCCAACCAAGCTATTTCAGTATTTATTTTTAATTATCTACAAATTTCTGGAATATTTTTTTCAATTGGAAGTTGTGGGGTAGGATGTGTAGATAAATGAAAAAAAAAAAAAAATCCATTTTAATTCCAGACTATAAGGTAACAAAAGGTGAACATTTTGAAAGGGGGTGTAGACTTTCTATAGGCACTGCATGTTTTTTTATTTTTTACTCAAAACCTTTCCTCAAATATTGCAGGCGGGAAAAATGTGTTTGAGGACTCATTTACAGTGCATTTCTTAGAACTATACAATCCAGATTTCCAGCATGGGAAACAATGGATGAAAAGAAAAATGTTTACTTTAGATCCATATTGGCTGTAGCTCTCTACTTCAATAATACAGTATATCTAGGAGGGCTTCACACCTCAAACACGCAAGACAGAAAACAGCACAGAGGTTTTGCGTGCAGGGAATCCATGAACATGGCACAGCGACATGTGTTGCCGTTTGAAAGCAGCAGTGTATTTCCTGAGCTGAAACATCACATATCTTCAGTCTCAATCGAAAGCCCTTGCAGCTTCAGGTAAAATGTTTTCCCATTTATCATGTGATTTGATTAGCCGTTAGTCATCAAGTTCGTTTCTCGAAGCTGAGACTGCTAAACAATGCAATTTATGTATGCATTGTATTAACTCACGGGTTTTCAACTGGGGGTACGGTTACTCCTGGGGGTACTTCTAAGGGTCATAGGGGGTACGCGGGCCGACTCAGAAATGCACAAATAAAACAGAAAGTAAGAGAATATAATGATCTTGAATTTTTTTAACGGTATTATATATTCTCTAAAACACGATGTATGCTTATGTCACCTTTGTTTAGCAGCCCAAAGTTAACTGCTAATGAAAAAAAAAATCTATCACGTCCACATTTTGCACTTGTACGCATGCGCGATTTCGATTGCGTGGATTTCCACTCTGATATACAGGTGTTGTGTAATATTCTGTATCCCATAAAATCCCTGCATCCCCTGATCAATGTACCATATGCAATCAGGTGGTCTTGCGATTAGTCTTCCGCACTTTCGCTATGGTTTGTTTTGTTGAAATCCCGAAGTTACCACTTTTTTCTAATGTTAAGGTTAGGTGAAGGGTGAGGGTTAGTCTATATTTGCATTATTAGGGTACAATGTTTTTTTACTAATCAAAAACCACTTGATTGCAGATAGTACGTACAATAAACAGGGGATGCAGAACATTACACAACACCGGCGTAGGTGTAGCAGGCGTCTGGCGATTGTGCCTGGAGAGCGCTCTGTGCTGCTCGTGATCTTTCCTGTTTTCAACTTCTATCAGTGAAGCGCAGTGTTTCTGCGTTTTTAAAGCATAAATGCTCTGCTAAACATAAATAGTCATCACAATACTTGGACTTTTTTTGTTCATTACCGCGGCTGCATTTTATTAACAGCAATAGCAGCTGGTTGAATATGTGTTCAGTGTTTGATACATTTCTTACTTGCAATAAAAAAACACAAGTCAGAAAGTGCAAAGAGACATAAAGTTATACAGAGTCCCTTTGGATCATTTTTAGTTAGTAATTATAGTTTTATCGTGAGGTTAATGTTTTTGATACTGTAATACATTTTAAACGGCAGGCAATTATGCTGAGGTGGGAAGTGAATAGTAACGTGATAAACATTTACAGTGCAGACTATTTGGTATTATTTATAATGACTTTTCCCAAAAGAAAGCGAATGAGTCTTTCTAAAGATTCCTAAATACTACCTTTTAATCCATTGCATCCAAAGACATGTGATTAAGTTTTAAGAATGAAGCCTACTGTTTGGTTTTCTGCCTCAACAATTTGTCAGTCCCAGACTGTTGTGTAAAATTATATATTAAATTAACTAGAGAAAAAAGAACTGTGTTAACCAGATTATTCTGCCTTTTATTGCAACTGTGGTACCATTCAGTGAGCGAAATTTGTAAAGGGTACTTTAGCTGAAACCTCCCGACAGAAGGGGGACAGTTTCAAAAAAAGGCTGAAAACCCCTGTGTGAGGAACCTTTTCTGGCGGTCATCATATACTGAGGTGAAGATTGCTCTTGATGATTGTTGGTACATTGTTATACAGGGGGTAGCTTTCAGCACACAGACCCTGATTGTTGAAAAAAATTCTGTGTAACACTAAACAACCTCCAGCATTTTAGATGAACTTCATTGATTCTGTACAGCCTGATTAAAAAAGTTCACCTGATTCATTTTAGCACATTTAGCGTGTTATATTACACTGCATAAAACCTTCTGCAATGACTGTCTAATGTGCCTTCACAATGATCTCTTTATATGATCAAAATACTGGAAATTACAAAGACATTGGTAAACTCATGCTTTAGTTTAGAATGTTTTGTCATTGGATGATTTGGTTGAGAAAACAGTATTATTTGTACTCAGGTGATAATGTCACACGGAGAAATGAAAATCTGTACTTTGAATTAGCAGTTCATTTTGTTTTGTTTTTCATGAAAGAATAAACAATTCCTGAGTTAAATATATATATATATATATATATATCTAACCAGAGTAATTCATCTTCTGTATAACATGATTTTAGATTGTAGAGAGCAGAACGTGGCTGAGAAGATGGGGTGTACCCCAGGGTAATGGTGAACATGTTGAGCTAGATAAATACACCTCTTTGTAGCCATGGGAGAAGGTATAATCTCAGGAAACCCTAGGTGCTTGATACTACAATCCAGAAGTATTTCCCATTTCTGAAAAATGTTAAATGTATTCTGACATTTTTATGTGCAATTAATTTACGAAGCAACAAAATAAATACTTGCAGCCACCTTGATTGTAAATCACATTATTATTATTTATTTCTTAGACGACGCCCTTATCCAGGGCGACTTACAATTGTTACAAGATATCACATTATTTTTACATACAATTACATTATTTTTTTTTACACATTATTTTTTACATACAATTACCCATTTATACAGGTTTTTACTGGAGCAATCTAGGTAAAGTACCTTGCTCAAGGGTACAGCAGCAGTGTCCCCCACCTGGGATTGAACCCACGACCCTCTGGTCAAGAGTCCAGAGCCCTAACCACTACTCCACACTGCTGCCCCACATATAACATGATTACTTTTACTTGATTGTAAATCACATGTAACATGATTACTATTCAGAACTGCGATACGTGGTTTCCGACAAAAAGATGTTTGGAAATTCATCCAAACCATGTGACCAATCGTGTTCATTCAGTTGTGGACATTAGTTCCCATTGGCGTCTACAACTGTGAAATTGTAAAAGTTTTTGTGCAACAATTTTCATTTTATGCAACTTTTAAGGTTCTGTTGGCAGAAAGAAAAATAATAATAATCTTAAAATAATAATAATCTTAATAACAACAATAGGCTTCCCAGATATGGGCTTGGAAGCCTAATTAAAGATTATCCTGATGCTTGGAGCTACAAGCAAAGTGTTCTAATGGAGAGGGGTCTGAACCATTGGGACAATTCATAGGTGATGGGAAGACACATGCCTGTACAGTATATATATGGGGCCCTACCCTGTGTCAGAATGGTTCACTCACCTTGGCTAACACCATCAAAATGAAGATCTTAAAGTGTTACAGAACACCTACAAAGTTTACAAGAAACATGATGCGTTATCTTTGCTGTGTCCTGTTGTCCGTATAGCAGAGTTAGATTTTTAAACAAAGTGACAAGTCTTTTGAAATATTTTAGCGCACGTCATGGATCATAAATCAACTGGGCAATACATTTCTCAACAGGAGAGAAAACAAATCTTCTAAGGATTGCAGTGCATCTAGATCACTCTCTCTCCTGCAACAGTGCAGATTTTCTGTTCCCACAACATGCCACTCATTTCAATCAGCAGCATTGTTGCAGGAGGGAGCATGGACTGGATACACAGAGATGTGCAAAAGAAAACATCTCTTTCTCAGGGGAACGTTCTCGAGTAAAAGTTGAAAAAAGCAATTATCTAGTTTATTTACTATGATGTGTGAATAAAAAAAAGATCAAAACTACGGCTGCGTACTGACGACACTGTAACACACTGCAGGGAGTTCTGTAACACTTTCAATTACACTGATTTATGAAACAAAAAGTAGCTGGGTCATTCTGTGTCATATCAGCTATTATAGGACTATATTACATGTTATATTCTAATGATGTTGTTTCAGCATATTTAGTCATCATGAATTTCAGGGCTGTGTATACGAAAAATAATATCTGCATTAAAAATACTATTCTATTCTTTCAACAAATCTGAACGTACACAGAAATCAAGATAGGGGCAGTGCCAGCTCTAGGATATGGTCAGTTTCACAGAGACCAATGTAGTGAAGACTAATGCTCTTGTAAGTCTAACTATATCTCGGCTATAACTGTCATTTGATCTGCCGGCTTGTCTTATCAGACTGTAATGGTGCCAAGGAAAGTGAATGGGACTGTCTTCGGACAGGAGAGAAATTCTAGCAACCTGGGTTTCGCATTTCTTGGTTTTGTACGGGTACTTACTGTAAAGACACTCTCCCCTTCCAGTACACTACAGAGGTTAGGCTGATAATAAAAGCAATACATCTTGCACCTCTTATTTAACTAAGCATTAAAGAATAAACTTGTGTCCTAGAATAAGGTTTCACTGTCCCTTACCTAAAAGCACTTCTTTTAGAACAAATGTAATGGGCAGATTATTATCAGTGGAGTGTCCGTCTCATTGTCATCAGGAATCAGCTGAAGCAGCACTTTTGCTTTTGCTGTTATTCACGATTTTGGGGTCCGATACAACTGTTTGGGATTGAGAAGTTGGAATTATTGGGGTGAAGTGCAATCTATTTCACAGTACGAATGAGATATCTTTCAATTATTTGTAAACGTGCACTTAACATATAAAAGGGTAAAATTGTGCTGGTCCCCAGTGTATTATTAACAGATGAATTGTGCATTTCAAATAGAATATAAAAACGGGGGTAAAACTGAAAATATATTGTGATAAACCAGGGTTAATTTGACACTTGCAGGACCGTTTCTTTTTTTTGAATAAAACACAGGACAAAAGCACTTGTTACAGTCAACTTCCCTTGACAGGACGGCATTAAATGCAAGTGAATTAGCCTGTTGTACCACCTTCCTCCTGCACCCCCTACACCGTGGTCTGTGATGCCACACATTCAGCATATGATCTGTGAGTTCATGCACGGTATAACAACTAACAGGGATGATTCAAAGTAGAAATTAAACCATAATCACACAATCATAGACATTTCCTTTTTTTTTTTGTAATCTAAGGTTTTAGTGTAAACATTTTTGGTATCAGTGAAAAATTGTCAGTATCAATAAGAGGATTGTTATTTAAAAAAAAAAAACACTTACCTCAAATTCCCCAGAGGTAAAAAAAGGCCACTGGTATTTCAGTGCATAATTAACTAAATGCTGAGGACTTCAAATATAAAGTGATGATGTCAAACATCATCATATTACCAATCTGAGTTTGCTAAAATACAACCTCACAGTCTTGAAATTAACCATAATTGTTTGGAACAACCTGAATTACCCTGCATTCCTGTGAAAAACTATAGCACATAACCATGACAGACCTGACAAACCTTATTAAAGGGGAGAGAGTCTCGGGTAACGGAGGAGGCTCCTTAATATAATACATCAAGCATCAGAAACTAATGAGAGTGGGTCAGTGACCTCCTTTATTGCACAGAAAGAAAGAAAACCTTGCAATTTCATCACATGGCAGTACTTGCTTTTACTGCTGGATGTTGGAACTCCTTTTGAATAGTTATTGGATTGAGGATTTAACTCCGATCCCATTTCCTAGCCTACTGTGACAATTCAGTAATTAAAGGGCTTAGCAGCATTGCACACAATTTCAGGCTTATGCTGATGCAGTCTGTCTTGCATCCAGCAGGAGAGCTGGGTAAGTGGTTAACCCTGGACCCTCCACATTTTGTAATTTGCCTGCCTGCTCCAAAGAGCTTACCAGAGAGATGGAATCTTAGTGTTGTTATTCCCTGCTAAACATCAAACCAACAACCTCCCAATGAATAGGCACCTCTTTAAAAAGCTTTTCAAAAGATTCATCTTGGAACTTATTGTTTGCTTCTTGGGTCACTGCAGTGGGTGGTTTTCGTTCCAACCCGTCCCTAATGAGTTTGTTTCAATTTGCATTGCATTGCAGTGACTGTGGTCATTATTCTTTGTGCATCAGGTATAACCATGTATGGAATGAATGGAACAAAAACATGGTATTTCTGTCTGTACACCAATAAGTATATAACTGGGGCATGTGGTTCCCCAGCCAAACACTGTAAATAACATGGGGGAACCACAGTAAGACAGTAACAACTAATTTATTTCAGCTTCCACGCCATGATCTCAGCCCAGGAAGGTGGCCTCAGTGACCTGATTTAAAAATGTTTAAACATCTATCATTACTGTAGCTACAGACCAGAGGAGGCTCATTAAACGAGACAGGGGAGGCAGTGTCTCCTCAAAACTTCAAAGTGAAAAACAATATTGTTGTGTATGCAGATTTTCTAGGTGTCTTTACATCATCAGTGGCTAAAGATCTGGAACACATGTTAATCTTGACTAATTAAGCCAATAATTGGTGCAGTTAAGTAACTGAGAGCTCGGTTGAAACGAAAACCAGAAGACCCAGTAGCTCTGTAGGACTAGTGTTGGAGATCCCTGCCTTAGGAGATCGTCTTCAGCAAGCTCATTCAAACACAACTAACCCTAGCTCCCAGACTGGCTCTGGCATGTATCCTCACTTACACTTCTTTTTCTGTCCTCAGCCTTTTCTAGTTTCTTTTAATGATGCCATGAAAGAAGGTACATACAGTATTTTGTATACATGGCAGCTTTTTTTAAAGGTTTCTAAATGTTCCATTTCCAACAGTGCTGTCGACAGAAATGTTCATGCCCAGGACGAGATTATTTTAATGTCATTGCTGTTATTCATTTTAAATAAAAGCTTGCGCAACAACTGGACATTCTTGGAATATGAGGGCAATCAACTGTAATATGTTTGCGCACAGTAGGAATGTCAGCATTCATTTTTCCATACAGCATTATAAAAAATGATCGCCCAGCCTGGCCCCCCATTCCCCCCCCCATGGGCAGCACTGGTTATCAATATTTCATGTTGATATCATAACATTAATTTAATGGTGGTTCACTTGGCATTAAACAAGGGACAATGTATGTCCCAAGAAATTAGGAGGGATATGCATAGTCAGAAAATAGCTGGAAAGCAAGGACACCTGCCAATAATAACATTTAACATTCTCCTTGTGAATATGTTCAAGATTGTATTTGTATGCTATATGGAAAAAACAGATGTGGACATTTATTAAAATGCCGAGGTTTTAAAGAGAAACCTGTCCGTGTTCACAAAGCTCTTGAGTTTGATATTAAAGGAGCTGTTTTAGACTGCTATTGGCATATTCAACAACAGTATAGGAAAGTACTGTGCTTAATCCACAAGTGTTTCCAGCCATCCTCATGAGTGAAAACATATGCAGTGTATGGAAAAGGAAGCATGTTTAACCTTGAAATAAACAGCTGGATTCGTACAATTACTTTCCCTACATCAAGCATCAAAAAAAGCAATACAGTTTAATTTGGAACAGTGTGATTCTCCAAGTAGATTTTACTGAATGCAAGGTAGATTCTAACACAAGTTAACCCTTTAGGGACTAGTATTGCTTTCCTTCTCTCACTGAAAGTGCAGTTGAGGACAGTACAAAAAGGAAAGCGTTTGTCATTCATTGCATTTATTTTGCTATCGCCTGCAATGGGAGTCCACAAATAAAAATATAAAAATGAAAGTGTTTTAAGTAAAAAAAATTAAAAAATGCATAGATTGTGCCTGTGAAACATTCAAATATGATTGATAATATTGTTTATATTTCAGTCAAATCCCCTCTTCTTTTTTTCCATTTTACAGTTTAATAATAATACAAAGGTTTTTGAAGTTAAAATGCAGAGATTATGTTTTACTTCTACTTTCCAGTTTGAATAAAGAAAAGCCCTGTCACATAAACTATAGGGCCATCCAGGAAAATGGTCAAGTTATCAATATCAGAATACTGGCTAGCCCAAGATTTTTGTAGTGATAGGTCTAATCTACAGAAGCTCTGAACCGCAGATGAAAAAACAAAACAAAACACAGATGATCTCGTACGTACGTGATAGTTTCACGTACGTATGTGATAGTTTCACGTACGTACAAGATAAGAGCCCTGAACCGCAGATGAAAAAACAAAACAAAACACAGATTATCTCGTACGTACATGATAGTTTCACGTACGTACGAGATAGTTTCACGTACGTACGAGATAAGTTTCACGTATTTACTAGTTTGGGATTATTGGAATTGATGTTTGTTTTTGTCTTTAAAAAAAAAAAAATTCCAAACACGATCTGGAGTAAAAAAAGAAACTATTTCATTCTGTTGCCCCATAGCAGATCCCTTATAGCGACTGCTGAAAGATAGGAGACCTTAGAAGGGAGCAATTGTTGAGAGATGTGAGACTGAGGAGCAGCTGTTTAATCCTACATCCTAGCAGCTGCTTGACAAGGCCATTCCCTTGTCCTATGAGCACTTTCTGTCCCTGTATTCTAGGTACTGTAAGGTCATGCACATTGTTTAGGGGTTGACAGACTTCGCATACCGTTTTCATGGTTTCTGATAAGGTTTTTGATGTTAACACTATTGCAGTTTCCACAGGACTGGTTAAAAAGATTAACAGTGTGTTCAGAGTACACATTTACACATTGGATTCCAGTCAGATAACCCCATTCTGCTCCTCCACCCCAGAAATGAATTACTTGCCATCTAATAAAATGTAACTAGACAAGCGTGTTGAGGTACAGAAACGCACCTAAAAATGCAATGGTTTTAATGAGGGTTTTTTATTTTAACTAATTTAATGGAAATCAGAAAGATACCTGCAAACAATGGGATCATTACACATTTCTTTTGATTGTTTTGCTTTGTTTGATATTGTTCAGATCCAGCATTGTAAACAGGACTGCTTTCTTTCACCATCTATATACATTCAATAGACTGCTGACAACATGTTGGAGGAAATGTTGGAGGATTTCCAAATGGGTCAAGCAATAACCCCTTACATTGAGAAAAACTCACAGCGATAATCCCTTACACTGAGAAAAACTCAGTGATAACCCCTTACATTGAGAGACAAACTCACAGTGATAACCCCTTACACTGAGAAAAACTCAGTGATAACCCCTTACACTGAGAAAAAAACTCACAGTGATAACCCCTTACACTGAGAAAAACTTAGTGATAACCCCTTACACTGAGAAAAACTCACAGTGATAACCCCTTACCCTGAGAGACAAACTCACAGTGATAACCCCTTACACTGAGAACAACTCCCAGGGATAACCCCTTACACTGAGAAAAACTCACAGTGATAACCCCTTACACTGAGAAAAAACTCACAGTGATAACTCCTTACACTGAGAAAAACTCACAGTGATAACCCCTTACACTGAGAAAAACTCACAGTGATAACCCCTTACACTGAGAAAAACTCACAGTGATAACCCCTTACACTGAGAGACAAACTCACAGTGATAACCCCTTACACTGAGAAAAACTCACAGTGATAACCCCTTACACTGAGAGACAAACTCACAGTGATAACCCCTTACACTGAGAAAAACTCACAGTGATAACCCCTTACACTGAGAGACAAACTCACAGTGATAACCCCTTACACTGAGAAAAACTCACAGTGATAACCCCTTACATTAAGAAAAAAACTCAGTGCTAACCCCTTACACTGAGAAAAACTCACAGTGATAACCCCTTACACTGAGAGAAAAACTCACAGTGCTAACCCCTTACAATGAGAAAAAACTCACAGTGATAACTCCTTACATTGAGAGACAAACTCACAGTGATATCCCCTTACACTGTGAAAAACTCACAATGATAACCCCTTACATTAAGAGAAAAACTCACAGTGATAACCCCTTACACTGAGAAAAACTCACAGTGATAACCCCTTACACTGAGAAAAACTCACAGTGATAACCCCTTACACTGAGAACAACTCCCAGGGATAACCCCTTACACTGAGAAAAACTCACAGTGATAACCCCTTACACTGAGAAAAAACTCACAGTGATAACCCCTTACACTGAGAAAAACTCACAGTGATAACCCCTTACACTGAGAAAAACTCCCAGGGATAACCCCTTACACTGAGAAAAACTCACAGTGATATCCCCTTACACTGTGAAAAACTCACAATGATAACCCCTTACATTAAGAGAAAAACTCACAGTGATAACCCCTTACACTGAGAAAAACTCACAGTGATAACCCCTTACACTGAGAAAAACTCACAGTGATAACCCCTTACACTGAGAAAAACTCCCAGGGATAACCCCTTACACTGAGAAAAACTCACAGTGATAACCCCTTACACTGAGAAAAACTCCCAGGGATAACCCCTTATACTGAGAAAAACTCCCAGGGATAACCCCTTACATTAAAACCACCACTGGAATACAGAGTTCCTGTCTCGAGCAGGTTTAGATGGATCACGCCACTAGATTTGTGTGGTGTGGTTGTGACAGCCATGGCTGGATTAAGAACTCTCGGGGGCCTTTGGGAACAGAGTATCCAACTATATGCTGTGAGCTAAGCGAGGCAGGCTTTGAAGTAGCAGGTCCCAGAATGCTTTGACACAGGGGAAACATATAGGGCTAGGACAAGGACAAAAAAAAATGGAATAAAAAAATGTGTAAATGGACTGTCCGTCAAAATAGCTTTAATTCAAAGTCAAACATTTCAGCTCTTTCTTCTACAATGTCCAAGACTGCATAACACATTCCTTAATGCCATAGTATTTTACTTGGGACTAATATGACTTTACCTGAAGAAGAACAAAGGAAGAAAATGAATTACTTTTTAGGGAAAATGGGTAAAACTGTTTTTTTTCCCCCTCAGAAGAAATCTAGAATTGATACAAAAATAAAACATGAAATGCACATTCCATATTAAATGACATATAACAGAACATCAATATTGCCCTCCACTGATCTGGATGACAGGTGTCCCATTGCTATTAAGTATTGTTGCTTAATATTAACCAATTTCTCAATCTGCTTGTTTAATAAAGGCATTGACTGTGTGTGTCTCCTTGTCTATTAACCAATTTCTCAACCTGCTTGTTTAATAAAGGCATTGACTGTGTGTGTCTCCTTGTCTATTAACCAATTTCTCAACCTGCTTGTTTAATAAAGGCATTGACTGTGTGTGTCTCCTTGTCTATTAACCAATTTCTCAACCTGCTTGTTTAATAAAGGCATTGACTGTGTGTGTCTCCTTGTCTATTAACCAATTTCTCAACCTGCTTGTTTAATAAAGGCATTGACTGTGTGTGTCTCCTTGTCTATTAACCAATTTCTCAACCTGCTTGTTTAATAAAGGCATTGACTGTGTGTGTCTCCTTGTCTATTAACCAATTTCTCAACCTGCTTGTTTAATAAAGGCATTGACTGTGTGTGTCTCCTTGTCTATTAACCAATTTCTCAATCTGCTTGTTTAATAAAGGCATTGACTGTGTGTGTCTCCTTGTCTATTAACCAATTTCTCAACCTGCTTGTTTAATAAAGGCATTGACTGTGTGTGTCTCCTTGTCTATTAACCAATTTCTCAACCTGCTTGTTTAATAAAGGCATTGACTGTGTGTGTCTCCTTGTCTATTAACCAATTTCTCAACCTGCTTGTTTAATAAAGGCATTGACTGTGTGTGTCTCCTTGTCTATTAACCAATTTCTCAACCTGCTTGTTTAATAAAGGCATTGACTGTGTGTGTCTCCTTGTCTATTAACCAATTTCTCAACCTGCTTGTTTAATAAAGGCATTGACTGTGTGTGTCTCCTTGTCTATTAACCAATTTCTCAACCTGCTTGTTTAATAAAGGCATTGACTGTGTGTGTCTCCTTGTCTATTAACCAATTTCTCAACCTGCTTGTTTAATAAAGGCATTGACTGTGTGTGTCTCCTTGTCTATTAACCAATTTCTCAATCTGCTTGTTTAATAAAGGCATTGACTGTGTGTGTCTCCTTGTCTATTAACCAATTTCTCAACCTGCTTGTTTAATAAAGGCATTGACTGTGTGTGTCTCCTTGTCTATTAACCAATTTCTCAACCTGCTTGTTTAATAAAGGCATTGACTGTGTGTGTCTCCTTGTCTATTAACCAATTTCTCAACCTGCTTGTTTAATAAAGGCATTGACTGTGTGTGTCTCCTTGTCTATTAACCAATTTCTCAACCTGCTTGTTTAATAAAGGCATTGACTGTGTGTGTCTCCTTGTCTATTAACCAATTTCTCAACCTGCTTGTTTAATAAAGGCATTGACTGTGTGTGTCTCCTTGTCTATTAACCAATTTCTCAACCTGCTTGTTTAATAAAGGCATTGACTGTGTGTGTCTCCTTGTCTATTAACCAATTTCTCAATCTGCTTGTTTAATAAAGGCATTGACTGTGTGTGTCTCCTTGTCTATTAACCAATTTCTCAACCTGCTTGTTTAATAAAGGCATTGACTGTGTGTGTCTCCTTGTCTATTAACCAATTTCTCAACCTGCTTGTTTAATAAAGGCATTGACTGTGTGTGTCTCCTTGTCTATTAACCAATTTCTCAACCTGCTTGTTTAATAAAGGCATTGACTGTGTGTGTCTCCTTGTCTATTAACCAATTTCTCAACCTGCTTGTTTAATAAAGGCATTGACTGTGTGTGTCTCCTTGTCTATTAACCAATTTCTCAACCTGCTTGTTTAATAAAGGCATTGACTGTGTGTGTCTCCTTGTCTATTAACCAATTTCTCAACCTGCTTGTTTAATAAAGGCATTGACTGTGTGTGTCTCCTTGTCTATTAACCAATTTCTCAACCTGCTTGTTTAATAAAGGCATTGACTGTGTGTGTCTCCTTGTCTATTAACCAATTTCTCAATCTGCTTGTTTAATAAAGGCATTGACTGTGTGTGTCTCCTTGTCTATTAACCAATTTCTCAACCTGCTTGTTTAATAAAGGCATTGACTGTGTGTGTCTCCTTGTCTATTAACCAATTTCTCAACCTGCTTGTTTAATAAAGGCATTGACTGTGTGTGTCTCCTTGTCTATTAACCAATTTCTCAACCTGCTTGTTTAATAAAGGCATTGACTGTGTGTGTCTCCTTGTCTATTAACCAATTTCTCAACCTGCTTGTTTAATAAAGGCATTGACTGTGTGTGTCTCCTTGTCTATTAACCAATTTCTCAACCTGCTTGTTTAATAAAGGCATTGACTGTGTGTGTCTCCTTGTCTATTAACCAATTTCTCAACCTGCTTGTTTAATAAAGGCATTGACTGTGTGTGTCTCCTTGTCTATTAACCAATTTCTCAACCTGCTTGTTTAATAAAGGCATTGACTGTGTGTGTCTCCTTGTCTATTAACCAATTTCTCAACCTGCTTGTTTAATAAAGGCATTGACTGTGTGTGTCTCCTTGTCTATTAACCAATTTCTCAACCTGCTTGTTTAATAAAGGCATTGACTGTGTGTGTCTCCTTGTCTATTAACCAATTTCTCAACCTGCTTGTTTAATAAAGGCATTGACTGTGTGTGTCTCCTTGTCTATTAACCAATTTCTCAACCTGCTTGTTTAATAAAGGCATTGACTGTGTGTGTCTCCTTGTCTATTAACCAATTTCTCAACCTGCTTGTTTAATAAAGGCATTGACTGTGTGTGTCTCCTTGTCTATTAACCAATTTCTCAACCTGCTTGTTTAATAAAGGCATTGACTGTGTGTGTCTCCTTGTCTATTAACCAATTTCTCAACCTGCTTGTTTAATAAAGGCATTGACTGTGTGTGTCTCCTTGTCTATTAACCAATTTCTCAATCTGCTTGTTTAATAAAGGCATTGACTGTGTGTGTCTCCTTGTCTATTAACCAATTTCTCAACCTGCTTGTTTAATAAAGGCATTGACTGTGTGTGTCTCCTTGTCTATTAACCAATTTCTCAACCTGCTTGTTTAATAAAGGCATTGACTGTGTGTGTCTCCTTGTCTATTAACCAATTTCTCAACCTGCTTGTTTAATAAAGGCATTGACTGCATGTCTTCCTGTCCATTAACCCATTAGTAGCAAATAATTTATTCTTTGAAAGAAAATCAGAACACGAGCTGTAATGTCATTCGATACCTTCATTTAGACTTAACTTTGTGGTTAATAAAATTGGAGTAAGTTATCACTACATAACACTGTAGTTAAATATAAAAATCAAAATAACAGATAGATGCCAGTTCAAAATGCTCCAAAAATAAATGACAAAGTAGCCTGCCCTCAAATGAGGACAATGACATTTAATGGGTTAAGCCAGACTCAAATTAAGGAGACTGTTCAGGCTACCTTAGTCTGAGCTGGTGTTTCAGGTTCTCCAGGGGGTTGTGACATAAGGTATAGTTCTGAGATAACTTGCTATTAAGACAATACAGAATAATAATACAAAGTAAGCAACCAAATGTTTTGTGTCTATTGACAGAAAGGTCATGTTGTCATACCATTTTTTGCTTCAAAACTATTGTTCTGACATAACTTTTTCAGTTATGATAAAGCATATTTCGAGGCCTTCCTAGCATCTATCACTGCCGCCTGCGGTTATGCAGTTAAACACAGCTGCAGCTGCATTGTTCTTCTCTCAGGCTTCATTTCTCCCGCCTAAGAAAGACTGTTGCGCCACCCAGCGAAAAGGAGGCTATTCTCTCTTTAGCTTGGAGCCGCCATATTGTCAACCCAGAGACGCTGAGAGGTAACGCGGTACAAAATTTACATTTCACAACTATTTTAATTTTTATTCTACACTTTGAAACAAATACAGTAATGTGGGCTAAACATGTAAAGCTTCCGTTTAACTAGCGCTGAAACCCAAAGAGCTCTGTTTGTAGTGTATTTTTGGAAATGCTATTCGGTTTTCATCCCTGCCGGTATAGAGATGTAGACCACACTGAAGAAGGTGGCTTCGACGCTTTGAAAGGCTTGGTATATTAAAATTATACTTTCAGATTTAAAAAAAAAAAAAAAAGTTCCGATTTTCAAAGAATAAGGTTAGGATGATTGGTTAAATTGTGGGGAAATTAAGTAAAATTGTTGCGTTGAGCCAGTTATCCAATTGTGAGGCGCACAGGAGGGACGGGCGGCTGGGGGGGGATCCGGCTACACCATCTATACTAGTCGTAGTAGTACTATTAAATAAAATAGCACTATGTGAATAGTTGCCTTGTTTCACACATTTACAAATCTGGTGGTATGTGTTTGCACACCAAACTGATGCAGTGATGTGTGTGTATGTGTTTATGTGTGTAATATATAACGATAATATTGTATTCTGCGAGGCGCCCATAGTCACCATTTTAACAAGCCCAATATATGTGTGGCTTTTCTTTTCTGAATTTTTGAATATGACTACCAAGTCGCATTAACCCCTTTTGTAATAATACTTGAGTGGAAATGTGTGACGTTTTGAAGGAACGATATGTCCACACTTTTTTGGATTACAAATGAACACACGATTTTAAATGTCTGTAGTTTCCTGTATCTCTGGTTGTAGCAGGTTCAAATACATTACATTACACTTGGGTAATTTTTAGTCTTCTAACACAGAATTATGTCTTATTTTTTTATTTATTTATTTTTTAAAATTATTTTTACTTGTATTTCATAAAGCACAACCCGTAATTTACATGCAGTAGATGACTAAAACAGTTTATTGCTGTTTTTGTTATTTTACAGTTTCCAATACTACAGTAGTACAGAAGCTCTACCCACCTCCCTAAGTCCCCTCTCCTTAAATAGGCATATTCGTCAGGAAAATCTCAGGCTACCAATGTGGCCTTAATTTGAAAGGACACGCGGGGGTTGGGGAAGAATATGGGGAACTTTTAATGTATTTTTTAGGTCGGTGTTTTGTTAGGCAACGCCTGTAAATACTGTCTTTGGGTTAAACTTCCTTGAATTTCTGCTTTGGCATTTTACATTTCATTATTGGCATGTAAATGACTCATATGGCAGACCGTGATTAATATGCAGTATGTTGTTGGCTTGTAGTTGGTGAATATTTGCGGAATGGGCCCATACATAATGTAGAATGAAGTCGACATACAATAATATAACTTTAATTTGATACTGCAATATTTGGTTCTCCATATCGGTAGATTTACAGTCTCAGTACCATTGTGAAGTAGCAGAAGTCTGTCTTTATTGCTGGATATTATGCACACTATCAATCACTGTACATTGAAAAAGCAGTTTTGCTGTAAGCCCCTTAAAACAGCTATTGCTTACTGTGCATCCGTTTGCAGATCCCTTCGGTATCAGTTTATGCTTGCCTCCTTCTAATGGTTCTTATGTTAAAAGCACCGCCGCACCAGCCAGCTAATCGTCCTGATCGATATTCTGTTCATTTGGCAAACATTCCGTTACAAATTAGGCCATACTGCTTTACAAATCATATGATCAATTAACATTCGTTTCTATTACAATTTAACATAATAGGGCTGTTGATAATAGTACTCCTGTGAAACTTTGACAAGTTTGATTTGAAATCATTTCTGAACCGTTTGATATGTAGAAGTAGGATTTTCTTTTTTTAATACTCCTTCGGCATTAACTGTGCAAAATGAAAAGGTGAAAGGATGTGCAAATTGTAACGCCTGACTGAAGACCTTATGTCATACTTATTATGAGGGCAGGTGCTGGGCAACATGCTGCCCTAAGGCCCTTTCACACTGGGATGCTCTACCTGGGTATGAACCTACCCGGGTCAGGACTTGGTGTTATGCGGGTCGTGTATGCGATTTCACACTGCTTTTGATAAGGCAGGGTTGACCTGGGTGACCGACGCAATGCGCGTATCAATGCCCGAAGCAGCTTGTTACAGATGCTTCCATCCAAGCTTCTCTGGATTGAACCATTTTATAACTACTGTTATAAAATACTTATTTCTGTTTTGATACTTCTGTTTGACTTGGAATTATTTTATAGACAACAGAGTTATATTTCTAAATTAGTGCTATCTGGACAACCTTCAAAATTCTATACAAGAGAAACTTTTTTTTTTTTTTTTAAATCGGTAGGGCCCTATGTGTCAGAAATGTTATAGCTAACAATATGAATCCTAGTTGCACATGATGCATACTGTACATAAATATGTATTTCACCTTAATCGGCTAACAGTGACCAGTAATGGGGAAGTAGACATTCATGTCGTAGGGCCTACTAGTAAACACACTCCATATTTTCATTGCTGATATTTTCAGTGCCTATTTGGAAAAGTATCAGTGCCACAAATGGGTGCACTGTTCCACAGGGAATGAGACGAGCTGCACAGTAGTTCTGACACACAAACATTCTGGTGGGCGGTGTTGGCAGTTAGATATTTTTTAAACTTAAAACCTTGTTCAGGAAGACAGTTGTTTGTCTTGATGCATGTGAAATTTTTGTTTCTGTAGTGGCTTTGTGTGAAATTTCCTGTTTTGAAAGCTTGCTGCTTGTCAGTTTTAGTTTTTAAAGGTTTGAGATGAACTAAAGGGAATGGAGTTATTGTGCAGTGTCTTGCATAGCAGCTAGGTGTATGCTTGTGTGGATAGGTACAGTACACTACATCAGTATGGAATGTGAGGGCACACAATTGGTACCCCTGCTAATGTTGTTGGGTTTGACAGCCGAATGCCTCCCATATAACACTGTATTTTTGAGATTGAGTGCTTGGGATCTTTTGGGCACTGACAAAGCCCTGGGGAGAGGAGTGGGTGGGGGGAGTTAGAAACTTGTTTGAAATTGTAACAAATATAAACCAAGTGGTTTTATAGTCTGCATTTTGAGGGTAGAGTCTCCAGACAGTAACAGTAAACGAAATTTAGATTAATTATTATTATTTATTTGTTTATTTAGCAGACGCCTTTATCCAAGGCGACTTACAGAGACTAGAGTGTGTGAACTGTGCATCCGCTGCAGAGTCACTTACAATTACGTCTCACCCGAAAGACGGAGCACAAGGAGGTTAAGTGACTTGCTCAGGGTCACACAATGAGTCAGTGGCTGAGGGGGGATTTGAACCGGGGACCTCCTGGTTATAAGCCCTTTTCTTTAACCATTGTTACAAGGCTCTCCAGATAGAATTGTCACCACAATTAAATACATTTACTAAACTGCTCAAGCAATTCACTCTCGCCTTACGTGTCGAATACATTGCAGTTTAGAGCGGTGATTTAAAAAAAACCTGACCTGCCTTAGTGTCCCAAGATTCTGGAGCCTGTTGACAACCTTATCTGAGAGCTATGAGGAAAAAATTACAGTGAGTGACCAGAATCTCTCTGTGAAATAAAACCCACATTGATTTAAATGCACTGTGTGTGTAATACATATCAAATAGGCTATGAAAAAGTTAAGATTTATTTTAATAAAACACAGCAGTTCCCAAATGGTTTAAATTGTATTGGCACTTTACAGTAACGTAACATTTTATTTACTAAAGCATATTGTTCAACAACGTCTTGCACATCTGACAGTTGTAAAGTTAAAAAAATATATATTTCTGTGCATCGATTTATTTCTCTCAGTATGATCTCTAGAACACGTCTCAGACAAAGCAACAAAGCACAAAAGTCTACAACAGTTTGCCATTAATATATATTACAGGTTTACTGCATAACTTTACTCCATTAAAAGTGTGATGTGAGTGTGCTGATGCCTACAGGGTATGTTTGCATTCAGCAGCTGCATGACGTGTTTAGTGCGTGTGACACCAGTAATAGGGAGTTGAGATCTGCGACAGAGTTCATCAAACGTGTTCTTATTAAATACAACAGTTGCGTTCAATACCGGATTTGTGTCTT
The DNA here is from genome assembly GCA_030684275.1 of Acipenser oxyrinchus oxyrinchus. Taxonomy (NCBI): domain Eukaryota; kingdom Metazoa; phylum Chordata; class Actinopteri; order Acipenseriformes; family Acipenseridae; genus Acipenser; species Acipenser oxyrinchus. The sequence goes on from CM060249.1 coordinate 3,685,003, forward strand.
TTATTTAAAGAACCGCACACATTGGAGGGATATGTTAAAATGGATGTGTGTCTGGGCGGATAGAGGATTCGGATTCAGTTCACCGAATCCTAAGTATTTGGCCGAATCTGAACCCTGCTCAAAAAGTAGGTATTCGGGCCGAAACCGAATCCTGGATTCGGTGCATCCCTAGTTGTTTTATAAAAGTGTCACTTTCAAGGCTCGATTTCCGTTTGTCCCGTCTTCTCACTTTCTCTTTTTGTTCTTTTACTTGGAGGTCTCACAGCCTGCGTTTCTTCGTTGTCAACTCCTGCCGAGCCATTGCATTGCTCCTGATTGCTTGCACCATCGTACCTGCTGCAGGAAGGTCCTTTAAGAGGTAAGGCTAGGCTATTCAAATGCAATGCATTTAGACGTGTTAAAGCAATGTAGTGGATAATATCTGGCTAGTGAGAGAACCTGTTTCCTAGAGTGTACAATAACCATTGTTCTGCATGTCTTTTTGAAATGAAAGATGTTTTGTTTGATGAATGATAGATCTGCATGCTTTAAGTATACATTGGGGTAAAGATCACTGTGGTGCTTAAAAGGTGTTGGTCAGTGTAGCTTATGACACTGAAAGCTGGTAAGGAATGCTGGATATATTTTCTTCAGTTTGAGGTCTTGGCAACAGTTATGGATGTCTGTCTTTTTCTAATAGATTAAATTCAATAAGGACAGTTTCTGTCAAAGATCCATTCATATGTCACCACCTGTGTGTAGTCAGAATGATTTGTTATGGTGTGCTAGGGGGAGGGGGATGCACCATATGGGTAGCTTTGTGTATTAGTTATGGTTTACTTTATTATTACTATTATTATTGCAGTAAAACCTGTTGAATCTGGCATCATTTGGGACTGGAAAATTGTGCCAGATTAGACAGTGTGCTGGATTAGTTTCTGTAAAAAAGGCTAATACTGTACCTAAAAGGTAAAATGACAACTATTTGCAAGCTTTAAACTGTACATGCACAGGTATAATAAACAAGAATGCCTCGGAAAAATCTTTGCCTGTTATTAGCACTAGCCTGTTCAAACCATTCCCATAGAAAGAGATTTACTTGTTTGTACTGCACCTGCATGCGGGATTCAGGCACTTCCTGTCGGCATTTAAGTTTTCTCTGTGTTGCTTTAAGTACAGTAGGCTTGATTACTTTTCACAATGTTTGAAGCGGTTTGCCTTGATTTGGAATTTTTCACTTTTTGTGTTGGTTCTGGTGAACTTTCAACCTTTGATAAGTGCCTGTTTTCTTTGAAGAGATAGTTTGAGTGGAAGTTTTAATGTTCAACAACTGCACAAGTCAGAATGACGCTGGTGGGACATGTGAGTATATATGCAAAGTCTTGTTTTTATTTTTTTATTTATACTAGTTTTAAACTTGGAAAAGAGAAATCACATGACTGTGTGCTGGATTGCACAGTCAGATTTACACTGATTTTATGCAGAAAAGACTTGTAGAGGGTATCGAACTATTCATTTCAATAGGGATTTAGTTGGGACCCAAAAATCATGCCTAATTCTACAGAATGTCTGTTTGTAGAAGGTCTGGATTAGACAAGTTTTCCTGAATTATTGATGTTGCACTGATCTGGTTTTGTCTAGGTGGTGAAGTGAATATTCTTAGAACACACAGCTTGCTGCCATCCATAGCACCAAACAAAAGCGCCGGGGAGGAGAGGGTGTATATCCAAAGGCATGTGTGCTATCAACTGACATACCAACAGTTACCATTTGGATTGCAACAGATAATTTGCATGCCTGCAGAAATTAAGTTCACTTATGCTTGTACATGTGCAGTGGTTTCAGGTCTCTCTGAAGATGGTAGATAGACCTAATAGGCATTTTCCATGTACTGCAATTAATTCCAACTTTAATTCAATATTTATTAAATATTGGTTTATGTTAGGGATGCAAGTTGGTTAGGATTTATTTATTTTTGTAATCCTGCAAGGTGTAACAATGTATTTTAGACTTTGGACCAGTTTTTGCGTGCGTCTAAGGCTGTGCTCACACTGGGCCCGTTTAGAGGGTTAGGTCTGCACTCGGTTTGGTACATGTGGTGTGTCGCGTGAACTACAAAGTCTGCTTGGGAAACTAACTGTACTGAGTCCATCTAAAGAGCTGGTCTCGGTTTGTTTGGCAAATGCACCAAGTCTGGTTTGTTTGCTAAACCTCACTGAACAGCTGGACAAACCTTTTGCACATAGGAAACAAACTACAACGTAACTTTACTTGGAATTAGACGTTTTGCGTTTAGTTCATATTCTGAGGAAACAAGTGGAGCAAAAAACAAAAAATGTCTCAACTGCATTAGGGTTACCAGACATCCTGGGAAAATTGACTGTCAGTTTTCAGCCTTAATTTTTTGTCCCGGTCAGAAACAGTAAAATTGGTAATCGTCCTGGTTAATAGCAAAGTAATGTATTAGGTTGTGTAAGCACCATTCAAAAATAAAATAAACAATCTTATGGATTATTTGTTTAATTATTCTGATTGTGTATGTTTAAATGGTAATAGCTGATCTATTTTTTAAATCAGCCTTTTTGTACATTTAACATGTTTTGACTCGATGACAATATAAAGAAAATTATAGCGAAAACGAGGCCAAGCACAGTGATCAACTTCAGATTGATATTGAAAAATGTAGCCTGTTATCAGCAAAAAATATTTAGGGTCGGGTGGAAAAAAAATAGGGATGGTCGGGTAACCCGAACCACACATTTTTTTTATTGGGCCTAATCCTAAACTACATCGACAGTGCGAGAAACTGATAGAGAAAATTTGGTCAGATACCAAAATCCAAGCCGAACTGGACAACACTCTCAATCAAGTATTCGGTCTTTTCTCAAAGATACCAAAATCCAAGCCGAACTGGACAAAACTCTCAAGTATTCGGTCTTCTCTCAAATTACTTTGTTTTAATGCCGACATTAGGAGAAACGTGCAGAATTGCGTAAACTGCATTATCCTACTGTAGGCATTCATTAAATGTATTCATTAAATTAGCTCCCCCAGTGATTTCTTCCACAGCAATCTGTAAGAATCTAAAACGTGATGCATTAAAAACTGGAGCAATACATCAATAGCTGCCATATTTCAATATGCCTTGCAGGATATTGTTAGCATCCAGTTCACACACCATATAAATGAGATGAGTGCACTTGCAAACTGCATTGTGAACTCAAACAAACTCGGTCATGTGTGAATACTATAAATCACACATTAAATGTCACTCGCATGCAAAATTCGATCTTTTGATTTGTATAATGCATATTACGGAAACAAAAGTTATTTAAATGCGCTACCAAATCGTTATACAGTACGTACAACTCTACATGGCGCAGCTGCCGTGTATGAAGCAGAGTATACAATCCAAAGCAGTGGTCTCGTATCTCTAGTGGCTGTATTGCATCAGTAAAATATTTACTGAATACCTCGTGTACAAGACAGTGCAAGAGAAGTGCTAAATTTTAATTTTGAAGACTGAGCACCGTCCGTCCCTCCCGCTCCAGCGCATGTTATCCAGAAGCAGACCTTTAATTTCTTCATTCGCCATCTCGAAAGCAAAGTGCTGTATAGCGTAAGCTATATTGAAAGAAATGTCTAGAAACTCCTCTGCTGTTTGGGATTTTTTTGTTAAATGCCCAGACGACCAAAAAAAAAAGTTGAATGCAAACTATGCAAGCGACTCGTATCATGGAGGCATAACCAATTTCTGGGGTCACTTGGCAAGTGTAAGTTCATAGTAGTCATAGTCGTAGTAGTAGTAATATTTTTAGTAGTAGTAAAATGTGACTGATAACCTGCTTGGAATGGTGACTGTTAAATAAAGCTTTGTCCGCTGCAGTTGGTGCTGCTGCAATGCAAGCTCACTGTATATATCGCAAGCAGGCTCATTAAATGTAAATAAACGTGTATTTTTATTTAAATTTTAAAAACATGATTGCGTTCTGTATAATGTATTTTTAAACTAAATGTGTGTTTTATTCCATTTATATAGATTACCTGTAAAATAGGATTTTCAATCAAATATAAACAAGTAGCTATGGTGACGACACCAGTAAAGTATGCAAATGAGTACCATCGAATGTTCAAACCTTCCTTCGGTAATGTGCTCAAAGGTCAAAATGTACCCTTCATTGAGCCCTACTTTTAGCTTGCATCCAAATAAAATCTGTCCCTTTGCTCGCAGATAAGTGTGAACAGCAAGCACATTGTTTCAGACGAAATGAGCCAGACCGAGTCCGTTTGAAACAGACCCAGTTTGAATGCAGCCAAAGTTTTCTTATATATTGAACTCGTAATTTAAACACTTGCCTGTAGCTTTAAATTCAGACAGAAGCTTGTGGCTTACTGTATTTATTGCATTGAACACACACAATGGCTGGGTTTTCTGTGCATTTTAGAAACTCCAGATTCTCTCTCCATTGTTGTGACAATATGACGTAGCGCACACATTCCACATGCTATAGGAAGTGCACGGCCAAAACATGGTACGACTTAAAAGTGTGGGGAAATCACCGGCTCATGCTACGAAGCCCAGCAAATTAATCAAACCACTTTTTTTGCATGAAAACAAGTCCGAAAGCCTTATCTTATATTCACAAGACCTCAAAAACTGATCAAATGCATTTTGCAAGCTACAGATATAAATTCAAGTGTTTTCCTCTTGCGCTCCATTTTCAAATCAGACTAGTAACTGTCACTTTATATACCTTTAATAGCAAACGCTTACCTACACCTTAACCCGCTAATTTCAAAGTAGCCGCTTTGAATGACAGACTATAGCTGGCAAATGAAAGTGCACAGTCGGCCTGATGATTGATAGTCAATTAAACGGATGAGAGCATTCTAGCGCTGCTTCAGCCAACGAGATCTATCAGGACAGGATGAAATGACTGACAGTGAAACTACACTAGCCTATTAAGGAACCACTTATTTGACTGACAGCGACCCCTAGCCATTCAGAGCGGAATGGAGACGGGACAGACAGCAAGTATAAAAACTACACAGATGAGATGATTTCTTAAATTATTATTTTTGTTTAACGACCTTTACCAATTACAATCAAAGTAGCAAGCCTAGTTGTAACTCACGCAGGCGTTTTAAGTCCATTCTATTTATCGCTTAGCAAGGCTGTAAAAATGACATGGCTCTACACCCCTGCTGATGCTGGGAAGTACATGTGCAGCGACGTGCCTTTCGATCTGTGTTCAGCACTCGTGGTTTGTTAACCGTTAAGGCCGTTAAACCAAAAAATCCAGTGTAGTGGTTTCTTTTTTCGTTTGTCATGTCATATCCAGTCAAGATCGACAAGCTTTTATTTTATGTACAGTATTGGAAGACATAATGATGATGATTCATAGGACATGTCTCCAGGTAACTGGATTCTAAATAAAGTGCAATATGTAGCTATTAGGTAATATTTTTTCATTTTAAATATTTAAACTGGCATGTTATAATGAAAACAAATTAGCTTTTATGTTGGGTGCTATACTAATTTACTGATCTACTATTACATCTATCAGACTAATGCAATGTTAAAGGCAGCAATTCACTCAAACTGCATTGGTGGTGATTTTGTTATTGATGTAAAGAGCCCCACTCTTCAAGAGCGAGGCATGTCGCTAAATTGAGTTTTGAACTGTATTTGTAATAGTTGTTTTTTTTACAAGGGAATGCATTGCTGTACTGTAGTGAAGGTTTTTTCTGAAATGTGTGAATTTAGTTTTGACTGTTTCCAAGTTACTGCACCTGCAATTAATCTCACCTGGAAGCTTAATGTTTGCTTGTCCAGCTTTGACGATTGATGCAATGGGCTTTGTGTTTACTTGCTTTTTTTTTTTTTGTGGGTCTCTCACTGGGCTGGCTTTGCAGTCAGTTTTAGTTTAAAACCCACTAGATCAACGCCAGATTCCTCTTCCAAGGACCGAGTGCATTGTCTTGATACTTGGCGGTATAAACCCTGGCAACATTGTTAAATGCTTTCCTCAAGCTTGGCTTATTCCAGGGTTTTCCCTTGGACCTCTCAGCTGAGCTCTGATGCAACTTGAATTTGAAGCTAATTGGATATTGTTATGCCTATAGAAATGTACTGTATGTTGTGAATTAAAATAAGTAGCCAATATGAATGTTAAGTTTTGATTTTTTTTTTTGCGGCCTGCATATACTTTCACCTATCGAGCTATGGACTTAACATCCTTTCCAGTCACTTAAAATAAAATAAAAAAAGCTTGTTTTTTGTTTTCAGAGTACTTGGTAACTGGTAAGATACGCAGTAACACAGAGGTGATTTTTTCATACAGGATTTTTTTTTTCACCACTTCTCACTCCCCCTTTCATGGCTTCTATTTGGATTCTCCCAGTAGGAGGCACCAAAATTAAAATATGGGCTGAATAAGTTAATTGTTCAGCAATATAATTTGATAAGGCCTACTGATGCTTTTAAGTAGTGTTTCATAATGGATTAAATGTATTGCCAGATTTACTCTGAATTGGCCAAAAGCAGCTTCTGACAGCAATAAACCAACAAAGTAATCAGCCAACATCAGTGAGTGCCGGTTTGTAATTGAAAATAACAAGAAACCTTTTACATACAATGCCACAGTGAAATGCATTCAAGTGAACTCCACCAGTATCCATTGAATAGTGACAAGCAAACGTAAACTTAAAATAAAGAAAAACAATCTGCAGTTGCAACAAAAAACGTATGAAGCGTGTTTGACAAACGTATGAAGTTGTTACACTTGCCAGCTGTGTTGTCGAATTTATGAAAGAGGTTTTTATTGAAACATCTGACATTTTGTTAGATGGCATCATAGGAAAAAAATGAGGTGATGTGTAAAATGTTCGCCCTGCAATTGAGCAATGACACGGCAGCTTGGCGCATTATATCTGATCACATTTCTAACTGTCTCATTGCTGCAATCAAATCAAGCCTGGCTTTTAGCATGGTATTAGATGAGTCAACTGATAATTGTGATATCACTCAACTATGTATCTGGGTTCAATGGGTGGACTATAGCAGTGTTTCCCAACCCTGTTCCTGACGACACAATGTGTCTGCTGGTTTTCGTTCCAACGCAGCGCTCAATTGCTTAATTGAACCGTATCAACAAACGAAGAGCTTGAAAACAACAGGAAAATGCCCAGTTAATCACTTTATTAGTTCAGCAATTGAGCGCTGCGTTGTAAGGAAAACCAGCAGACACGGTGTGCCTCCACAAATGTGGCCCTTTTTAAAATTCATGTTTGCGAACCACTGGTCTAGATTATACAATTTCAATCTAAGCTAATTATTTCAGGAAGGAAAAATGGCCAAATAAATGTTGCCAAAAACAAGTAACTCGGCCATTATTTATTTTAGGTTCTGATGTTTGTCAATCTGCTGCCAGCACTGTTTTCACTGCTAATAAACCATTTGAAATGCTGACTTTTGTGTACCTGTACACAACTGTATTCTATGATTCTAGGTTAAGTTTGATTGTGGCTATCATACCAGAAAAAAGAAGAACCAATTTTTAGCAGTAATTTTAAAAAGCAGCCATCATTGCCTTCCAAATTTTTGAGACCATTTTAATACCATTCCCAGTGTTGTCCAGTGAAAATGAACCGTTTCACTGCCCTATATTTCAAACCTGACCATACCAACTCTTGAAACGTTGTCTTGCTCTAAATGGGGAGGATATTGTAAATTATAAATAGGGCTTCTGATTTTCGGTTTTAACTGATAAACGATAACATGCCCCCCCCCCCCCGATACAAAAACAAAATGAAATCGGTGTACAGCCAATAAACACCAGAAAAACACTGGAAATGATTACTCAATTCAAGTTGACTTCACTGCTTTCCCATTTAAATTTTTTTAAATGGCTTAGTTCTGTGCAGTTGGGCAATGTCCCTCTATCCTGACTTGTATCTAAGGTTGCCACGATATCAAAATTTCAGTTTTCGATTACTGAATCATTTTTTTCCTACGATTATGATATCTACGATACGATATTTAAATTAGTTCACAATGGCACAAAAATGTAATCCTATTGGAAAATGAAGCATCATTGTTGTATAAATGTACATGTCTAATAGGGCATAACGTGTGAAATAAGTTACTTTAAAGTAATATTAAAATAACTTTAATTAATAAACACTGTCATTATGTATTCAATTAAATATCTTGGCCTACTGTTTATCATTTTCATATTTCCAAGTCAATGATGGACACAAAATCTGATACAAAAACATTTACCTTTTATTTGAATCACATTTTAAGATTACTTGCATCCAACCAGTTACAACTGGCAATTTTAGTGGTGGGGATTGTGCCATACTCCAAAACATTTTATATGTACACTTTCACCATGTAATGCTGTTTGTTAGTGTTTGATGTCGTCAATGTATCAATGAAAGAGTAAAAATCAAACTAAATATTATTATATAAAAAAGCACATTTAAGTGCATGAACTTTATAATTACTCAAAATACATACAGATTTACATTGACTTGTAGTCTTTTACTACAAACTACTGCATAAACTAAATTTTAATCACTGTGGTGAAAGGATAGTGATTTTTTTTTTTACATGCTACAATCGCTTTTTAATAAGACAATTCTTAGTTACACTACTTTAGATTTTAAATTCTCATATTTTACCCTTGTTTCTCTAATTACATATCTTAGCTGTGCAAACTTATTAAGATAATAATTAATGTATTCAAATATAATTAGCTAAAATGTTTTGTTTTTTAATTAAATGCATTTCAGTAGTTGCACAAGCTGTACAAAATAGTAATTATAATAACGTAGACAATGCAAATTAAATACATTTTAAGTTGTCATCATTATTATTATTATTTTACCTTGGTCCCAAGATTAACAGGCATTTTCATTTTCTTGCTGGATACTTGCTGTGCTTCTTTTGCAGCTGCGTAACTTTCTGGGTGGTAATTGTGAAGATGATTGAATAAATACTTTTAAACAGCGCGTCTAAAATTAACTGCGCGTGTGAAAATAAATTAGACCTGGCGAGCCTGACGCACAATTAATAAATGGACTGCAAAGGGTTAATAACTATAAAACAGCTCTACATTAAAAAAAAAAAAAAGAAATTAAATTATACAAATTCAAAAACAACAATTTTTACCATCTTATTTAGCCAATTTAATACATAACTTCATAAATCGAAACCAGTTCATCGTTCTTGACAAACGTATTTGTCAATCCTGCCTGTCATCTCCACTTGTTTCCTGCAGGTGTCCATTCCGTCCGCTCACTCTGATCACTGATGAAAAATGCTCAGGAGCGCTCTGAGCGGCTCAGCGGGAGCGGAACTGAGCAAGCCGTTAAGTTGATTCTTTTACTGAGCCGCTCACTTACTTAACGCACCCACTGTGACTCTCTCCTTCAGGGTGTTTGTTCATGCTGTATTCTTTGTTTGAGTATGAAAAGTGGGCTGGGGGTGTGACCTACAGATCTTTCTTTGTTTACAATTGAAATCTCACAAGGTCAATTAAAATCTCACGAGATTTAAAATAAAATCCCAAACTAGAGGGGAAGGTGGACTAGATTTTTTTAAATACCGGAACATACGATATTTTGAAAATACTACGATAAGTTGTATCGTTGCAATTTAATATTGTATATATCGTGGGGAACGATAATCGTGGCAACCCTACTTGTATCTATCATTTATTCGTTCTGAATTCTTTAAACCCACCCCAACTACTGAGTGGCAGCAAATTCTACATTTCTATTGGAGACTCGCTTGCGAGATTTAAAGCAAGATTACAATTACAGTAGGCTTGTTCGTGGGATTTAAAAATATATTAGTTAGATGGTGAGAATTTAAAACAAAATTACAGATTGTGGCAATGTAAAAAAAGAAATGCCTAAACACACAAAAACCCCAGAAGAATGTGCTTGTGACCAGAAGGATTTTACTGTGGAAGACAAAAGGAAAGAAAGTACAACGAAGAGTGCAGGTACTGTCGAGTTACTACTATTGTGACAGAAAAAAAAAAACGGCCAAGCATTTTGGAAAATAGCTGAAAACAAACAATAATTTTAATACAGTATATAAAAAGCAAAAGCCTCCCAAAAAATAATGATTTATATAACTCAAATAGCTAAAAATAAGCACTGAAAAACAGAAGCCCCAATTATAAATAAGTCTAACAATTGGCCAATTTCCTGAAACCTTTTATGGTTGTGCTGAAATTTTGAAATCTTTCTTTTAAAACCAATTGCTGCTTTGACATATGAAGTTACTACAGCGTACGTGATGGATTACTGTAATACAGTTCCAGACTACAAACATCTCTAGTCAACTACGGAGTGAGAGTTCCCTAAGTATTGAAATGTGATATCCTGACTCCAGGATACTAGAACCCTAAGTGCATCGTTTGTTTATCTATTTTCTCTTGTTGCAGGTGCTCCTGGAATAACACGTTCACCTCTGTGTTGAGAATATGTCGGGACCAGTTCCGAGTCGAGCCAGAGTTTACCCCGATGTAAACACACAGAGACCTCGGGAGTACTGGGATTACGAATCGCATGTCGTTGAGTGGGGGTGAGCTGGGCAGATGGAAGTACCTAATGGTGGTAAAAGGTGTTGGAGCTGCTAGCACAGTTCATAAAGCACTGGTAGCTGAGTGTAATTAACAGCATTAATAAAGGTACCTGTTGTCTTGTGGAAACATTTAATAGCCAAGAAGACTAAAGACCACTTTTCTTAGAATATGGCAGACTTCAAATTAGTTATGTTTATTTTTTTGCAGTGCAGCAGTTCAAACTGACTTTGTAACAGCCCTCTTAAATGGTTGGAGGTTAAGAAAATATTCCCAACTTGTGTGTGTATACTTCTAACATAAATGTTTTATACAGAAACCAAGATGACTACCAGTTGGTGAGGAAACTGGGCCGAGGCAAATACAGTGAAGTGTTTGAAGCCATTAACATCACAAACAATGAAAAAGTAGTTGTCAAAATACTTAAGGTAGGTGCCAAAGAATTACTTCTTATTTACCGCAAACATTGATACTGTCCCTTATACTGTGTTTACACTTACAACTCGGACCTGAACTGGCTTAGGTTTGATCAGATTAAAAGATTCTTCTTTGAGCCATGTTCATAAGGAAAGGTTGTAACCCGGGTTTCATGCAACAGTGTGAAGGTGATAGAATAACCAACTCGCTGCAATTTAAACTTGTTTTTACTGATAAATAAATGGTAACATGTAATCGTAAGAGCTGTCTGTTACATGCAGTCAGATCAGGACTTCACTAATACTGAGCATGGGAGCTGCAGCATGCCATTTCACATGTTACAACTGTCGTGACTGCCTTCAACAATTCGACACAACACTTGCAAAATTATTTAAAATTTAGTGCTGGGACGAACACGGGATTTTCATGTTCAGATATTCGCTCATAATTTAAGTATTCATTTGGATATTTGTTCATTTTCCAAAAGTAATAAAAGCCATTATATTGCTCTGAACGCAGCCAGAGATGACATAGAGTAGCAGCAGGGGCAGGGGGCGTGGCCATGGCCCCTGTAAGTGTGCTTTTATTTTACAGCTAGACCGTACAATAGTTAAAATAGAAAAATATCCCAGGAGTAAAGAATATGTTGTGTAGGACTTACTGTACCCCGGTGAATTAACTGAAAAACAAAGGATGCCAAATAACTGTTCAAGTTAAACGTTGTTTTGTTTATTCCCAAAATAAATAGTACATAAAGTTGACAATGCATTATATGTATGTGTGTGTGTGTGTGTGTGTATATATGTGTATGTATGTGTGTATAATATGTATTTGTTATTTAGAGAATACGAACATCTGATTTTTGTATCCGAATACATGTCAAAAAATATTCGTTTGGATATTTGTCCCAGCACTAGTTAAAATAACATGCTGAGTTCATTGCAGTCATCAGCTGCACAGATTAACCATTCAGCAGAATGAGGCAACAAACAAGCGAGTACAGACATTGTTACTGTTTTAGTTTCACTTTAGTGTCTTAATAAGTTGTTGTATTTTAAGCAGTTGAATATGTAGCAACCAACTTGCTCCTGAAGTGGCACCCAGCAATTGGATTTGGTGACCAATTTTTTTTGGCCTCAACATCGTTGGCTCCTAAGGCAAAAACTTTGTCTGGAGCCCTGATTTGGAATTTTCGTTTTAATGAAATGTATTTAAAAGAATAAACAAGAAACAAAATCAAAACAGGCCGTGAAGCTTATTGGACCAAAAGTGCTTTACCTGTGTTATTGCAAACATTTACACAAGCAAATGAGACCATTGTGTGATTTTTATGTTTCATGCTAAATTTACTGTATCGTATTGCTGACACTGCCAATACCCAGCCCTAGTTACAGTAGATGTTGCTTCTCATATCTGGATTATTGTTTCTAATTAAAGCATTGTGTATTCTCTTTATATGGCATTATATTATTTGAGGGGAATAAAATATTTGAGGAACAAAAATTATATTTTTTTCCTGTGTTTGCAGCCAGTAAAAAAGAAGAAAATCAAGCGAGAAATTAAGATCTTGGAGAACCTCAGAGGGGGTCCCAACATAATCGCTCTGTTAGACATCGTCAAAGATCCTGTGGTGAGTGCTGCTAGTCACTGGAGTGCTGCTAGTGAGGGTTTTTATTTATACAGTCACAGTCCAAACTCTTGCCATTCTCTAAACAGTGGCCGTGTTTGGTTTTCAGAGAAACATTCTTAGTGATGGCATAAACAACATTTCAAATATAACATTGACGTTCAACAATATGTACCTTTTCCTTAATTAAAGGTATGACTGTTGACATTTAAACATTAAGGTAATGCTTTTTAATACAAGACAGATTATTTTTGATTCATGGCTTAATAATTGATATGTAACTTTAGAAAAGGTTGCGTTGTTGCTTCATTCATTAATGGGGGGGGCAGTGAGGGATAGTCAAACAGACGAGCCTGTGTGTGTGACTAATCTCCTTTCCTTTGTATGGGTATCCCTCAGTCTAGGACACCAGCCCTGGTCTTTGAACATGTAAACAACACAGACTTTAAGGTAAGACATTCATTCTGAAATACCCAAAGAGATCTAATAGCTTCTTGTGTCTTAGATTTGCTTATTTTTATGCAAGAATTTGTATTGGAGTGCACAATCTGATGTGCACTTGGGATTTACAGCCAGTAAATAACACATTATTGTAATGTTTATGAAGTGAAGGGTATGTTCTATATGGGGTTTTCATGTAATTTTGTACTTCATGGTGGTGTAAAAATGTTTTAATTCTCTAACTATATATTATGATAACTTACTCCTTGTTATCCACAAAAGTTAAATGTAATGTATCAAGCGACTGAAATACAGCTTGTGTTCTGATTTATTTTTTCAAATAAATTTATTTGGTACATAATGGGTTAAATCTTGATTGTGCTTTGTAGTAACCTCCTTTTTTTTTTTTTTTGTTGCAGCAATTATACCAAACGTTATCAGACTACGACATTCGGTTCTACATGTATGAAATATTAAAGGTAAGGCTGTGCCGTATATAGCTATGCATTGCAGTGCTGACGTTGCAGACTCAAATAGCTTTTCCTTCTAATCTTAAATTGTATTAATCCCATCACAGTTTAATAGATTTAAATGCTAGAACAGCTGCAGACACTGTCTGTACCCTTCTGCAGACAGGAACAGATTGTCTTACAGCAGCACACTCTCCACATGGTTCTGAGAGAGGGCTGGGCATTTACCAGTGGGTTTCTAGTCATCAAGCTAGCGTCATATTTCTAAATAGGAGATACTTCCTTTTATTTTTTGTTTTATTTTTAACTGATCAGGATCGTTTTTGGGAAAGGGATCATATGATTTGTTATTTAAATTTTTATTATTTTTTTAGCAAATGGTTGTGAAGTGGAAAATTCCGAAACTAGATTGGATTGTTTGTTAGTGTGATAGTGATGCAAAAAGGTTTTAAATTACAACTTTTAAAGCAGGTGATGGGAAATGTATTTTGAGCGTGGATTTCCATATTTGCATTGCCAGCATGAAACCCTAGCATTTTGCACTGCAGCCTACTGTGAGTTGTGTAATGGACCTGGAACGGAAGCAGAAAAATATTCTCTCTCGCTACAAAATTGCACCATTTGCTTTGTGATCGCCGATAAAATTTTATGACTAAAATTTTACTCTCCAATTTACACACTGTGAAATATATTTTGGGCGAGTAAAATGCAACATTACCTTGAAGTCATGAATACTTTAAATACTGTAAATGCATTAATGCATATATTTTAATGCATCATTTATTTATATATATATATATATATATATATATATATATATATATATATATATATATATATATATATATATATATATATATATTTGAGAAACTAATATTGTATTCCTTATTGATTGCCTTGATATAGCAATATAAAGCATGTTCGGGCAACACGGACACACAAGTATTCGCGCAATACGTGATACATGCACTTGCGTATTTGTTGCACGTCCAAATTTAAAAAAATATTTATTTTAAACTACCTCTTGAATAAGCTGTAAACAAAATGTGTATTGTGGAGAGAATCTGTATTAATAAATGCTTCTGCCATTTTGAAAACTTCAAAAACGACACTGGCAAAGATTTAGAGTAACAGAAAACATCAGTGCAGTTTACTGGAATTTCTGATTTACACACTACACCAGACAATTGTTTTTCAGGCAGTTCATGTGCGTCTTGTATCCTGATGTGAACCTTATGATTTTTAGATGTTCAAGTTATATTACACTGATTGCCAGATGACCTACTTTTGGCATTGGATGTGGCTGCTTTTAAACTGTCCTGTTTTTCTTGTTTTGCCTTAGGCCCTTGATTACTGTCACAGTATGGGAATCATGCACAGAGATGTCAAGCCACACAATGTCATGATCGACCACGAACACAGAAAGGTATTGTAGTAAATGTTTCCAGTTTGAGATTCCATAAAGGTTACATGTGAAAACATCATAAGGTCAAAGAATTGAGGCATTAATGCCCAACGATTGTACATGGAGAACAATTGAGGCAGTAATAAATGGGCCAGTCAGTGAACATTTTACTTTATTCTAGTAATTGGGTAGAGCATGTTCCTTTTGCGATGTAAGAAGAGTTTATATACATACATACAATTCACTGTGGTAATGGACATTTCCATAAATACATTTTAACAAATGGCAAACTTAAGTACAGTCAATTCTCATTTAAGACTAACTCGGATAAAACACAATTCCTGATGCTACAAATGTTCTATATGGTCCCGGTCAAATTTAGCAGTCACTTATTGGAAATTACTGCTTGTAATACAAATTCACGTAACACAAATTTCTTGTTTCTGCAAATTACTTTTGGAGTCCCTCCAGGGAAGAAACATTTGAATAAAATGAATCGCCTTTGTTTGAACAGCTGAGTGTAAGATATTGGGAAATGTATTAACTTGCATCCACATTGGCACTTCTGGTATTGCTGTTTTGGAACTACTGATCCTGTGATGCATGTTGAGTTGCCACAGTGCTCATGCATCTATGCCATTTCCATGAAGCATAGAAATGAGTGGTAAGCCCCAAAAGCTTGCAATATCCTTGCAGACAAAACTGGTGCTGAAAGCAGTGGATAATGCATCACCCAGTGTTCGCACTAGACCGTGCCATTGCGCCAATGCCCCCTGAAATAAAAAATGTCCTGCTGAATTTCTCTTAACGCGCCCGTATGTCCCCCTTCCCAGAACACACGCAGTACCAATACGCAGTAAATTAATGCATTTTGTATTACCATGACATGTCTGACGACAGGCTATTTTTTACTTTTTTTGTTTACACTTGCGTTTTCATAATTAAACTCCTGTACTTTTATTCTCCAGTCCAGTAGAATGCGCTCGCATCCTCCCTGGTTACAGTCAGTTTCACAGTAAAGCCTGGACGACAACGTCATCAGGCTTGTTAACAACATGGCCCGGCGCAAATATAACCTCGTATTCCTGTTACACCCGACCATTACTTCTGGAAGAATAAGTAAAGGCAGCAGTGTGGAGTAGTGGTTAGGGCTCTGGACTCTTGACCGGAGGGTCGTGGGTCGTAAATGTAATTGTATGTAAAAATAATGTGATATCTTGTAACAATTGTAAGTTGCCCTGGATAAGGGCGTCTGCTAAGAAATAAATAATAATAATAATAAGTAATCAGCTTTGACAGTGACTGTTATATTATATTTGTGCTTAAAAATACTGTGAAATTCATCCGCTGTTAACTTATCTATTTGCTAGACAAAATATCGGTCTGATGTTTGGAGATATGGAGCGACCTCGCAAGTGAATGGGAAAAAATTGAACTTGTCAGGACAATGGCATTTAAATACGACTATTATACTGTATCTGTTGGTAATGTGGTTTCTTCTAATGTAGCGGTTTTCAAACTGGGGTATGCGAGAAAAAATTCTGAAATGGCAGACAACGCATTTTACTTAGTACCACTTCAAAATCTATTGCAAACTTTTATCATGTAATCAACGTTTAAGCGCAAACACCAGACTGCTGTGCTGTAACAGAGCGTTCAGTGCACACCTGGCTAATTTACATATTAAATATGTACGTTATAAATAAACCCTGTTGTTTAAATGTCATAAACAGTTGGGCAGTTACTAAGTATTGCCATGCGGTCTAATTTGACAAGCTGTTACGTCTGGTGTGAGTTTTTAGCTTTCAATCCAGTGAACAAATATGGATTGTTGTCTTAATACTAGTAAATTACCAGCAAAGGGCGATCAAGACGAAATACCATCAGAGATTAAAAACGCCAAAAATGTCTTGCGACTGAAGCTCTCGCCAATTTCCCTGCCATCGTCACTGATTTGTGTGGTAACAGGCAGGGACATCCATCACACTGATACTAGGTAAGCGTTTTATTATTGTTTTTTAATTAGCATCGGTACTGTACGTTTTAGTCACCAAGAATTAAAAAATGCCAATATGTTTTCGTAATGAGGTTAGCTGTAGAGAGCCGTGGATAGTGAACTTTTCTTTGCCGCCTTTTCTGTAATTTTATTATCAATAAAAATACATGATTGCCATTTGCTATCATGGAATAGTCCTATGTCATTTCTGAGTGACTGAGTTTAGCACAGAGGCTTCATTGATTTTAATTAATTAGTAATTACAATAAAATGATGATGTTTCCAACAACTAGAAACCTGTTTGAGGGACTATTTGTATCCAAAAGTAAATAATATATTTTTTTCCATTATAATACTGTAACTTTTAGAATTTTTTATCCATCACACACTCCAAGGCTTGTGAGTTTTGTTGTATCATGTTATTGTACAAACCTTTTTTTCAGTTTTCATTTTATTATGACTATCTCAGATGGGGGTATGCGGTGGACTACATTTTTTTGGAAAGGGGTAGGCAGCTTAAAAATATTGAAAACCCCTGTTCTAATGTGATTTGGTACAATGAATATCCTCTACTCAGTGATACACCAGCGTCACTGTGACACATTTCCCAATATTTCCCCAAAAGTGACAGTGAGTATTGTAGAGACACCTTGGTTGTATCTACAGCTTTACAGTTTAATTTTTTGTTCTTCAGAAACAAAAGGTCAGTAAACTCTGCTGGCATATTTAAAAACAAAAATAAGAAATGGTGGTTGGTTCTGAATTATCAAACATATTGACCCCTCACCAAGAAAATGTCCCCTAAGATTTAGAGTTGGGGCCATATTGACCTTCAGTCTGTAAGTCCTGGAGCAAACACTGATCACCGTACAAGAAAGAAAAATGTTGCTGCAGATTTGAACATTCCTGCGAACACTTTGTCAACCATTCTGAAAAGATGGAGTAAAACAGCACTATGAACAGCAAACTGGATGCAAGTCGTCGGCCTTTCCGATTTGCTCAGGACCGTGACGTTGAAGACATCTTGCGTTTGTGGTTTAAAAATGCCTGTGATCAGAATGGGACACACAAGTTTCAAGTTGCAGTGCAGACTTTTTTAAAAGTTCACTTACAACTGTATTTTCAGTAAAATGCACAACATTTAAATGTATAATTGTTTTCATTGTACTGTCATTTTTAAATTGATTTATGTGACTAACATAAAAACTGTCAGTATGCATTTGGCTGCTTGTATTAAGAATGACTGAGACTTTTTTTTTTTTCCCCCCTGTCCTTTTGAAATTCTTATTAATGACAGTTGACTACATTATCTCTGGATAATCTTTAAACATTTCATTAGAATTGCTGATAGCATCATACCTAAAAGATAATGCTGCAATAAGGATTGGCTTTTTGCTGTGAAACCTTGTTGGACAAGGGGGCAGGGTGGCGTGGGTATTTGTGAAATTGCTTCTATTTTAATATGTCTTAAGTTATGCTTCTGATTTTACAGCTTCGTCTGATTGACTGGGGTTTGGCAGAATTTTACCATCCTGGCCAGGAATACAATGTCCGAGTCGCATCCAGGTACTTCAAGGGACCAGAACTGCTGGTGGACTACCAGGTGAGCACATCTTTCAATGCATTATCTGGATGTACACATTCAGCTAATAAGACAACTTCAATTTAGCATAGTTATCTTTAGTCCAGACATGCATGTGTGTGAATATAGACTTCATAGTTTAAGATATTGTAGTACTGTTTGGTATACAGCTGTCTACAATTTTTGTTTTCTTAATTTCCATGAACAGTTTTACCTAGTAAACATTAACTGTTTCACTGTCACATTGTTTTAACTTCTAGTCATGTCAAAGCTACAGACTGAGCAATTTCAGAAAGTCTTCCTAGTATACAATTTGTGACTGTGTTATTTTTTGTAACATTTATAGAACTTTATTACAGGCTTTTTATTTAATGTTATGTTGGTATAATCCTACGGTTTGCTTTTTGACAAATTTATAACCTTATTTTTATGTGCTCTTCTAGATGTATGACTACAGTTTAGATATGTGGAGTTTAGGTTGTATGCTCGCCAGTATGATCTTCAGAAAGGAACCTTTTTTCCATGGACATGATAACTACGACCAGGTACATTTAATCAAGCAAGGAAGTTGTGTGTGTGTTTTTTTTTTTTAAGCTTCTGTATGTGACTGATTTCCATCATGCTGTGAATAATTTTAGATGATTTTACAGAAAGGATTTGGATGTTTTAATTACTTACATTATTTGGCAGAAAAACAAGAGATGCAATAAGTTAACCATTTCTATATAAAGAACATAGCTGCATTAACTTAACCATTTGTATATTCCGATGTGTGTGTGTGTGTGTTTTCCTGTTTAATATACAGTTCCGAAAACGCTTAGCCTTGTATTGCTCATTTTGTATTTCAACAGCTTGTACGAATCGCTAAAGTACTGGGCACAGAAGACTTGTATGACTACATTGACAAATACAACATTGAACTAGATCCTCGGTTTAATGATATTTTGGGCAGGTAGGATTTTTGTTTGTGGTGTGTTTTTCCTTATTATTATTGTTAGAAATTGTGCACCTATGCAGAGAAAACAGGCAATGCCATGTTTGACCTGAAACGTATAGTTAGTTTGAATTAAACATGCCAGGTGTTTGTCTCCTATAAATACTACTTCCAAACTATATACCAAGTTTCAGCATGGTAACTCTATATGCATATTAGATATGACTTGGATTTGATATAAACAAACAACTTCGAAATATGTTATCTTGTTTTGGTGGGGGGTAGGACTGGACTGCCTCAGAATTACAATGGTTTGTAATTCTGGAATAGAGAACATGTTTCTGAATTAATTACCCTGAAGCGGTCAATACATGATCGAAAGTGCCAGCTGTTAAGATTGGAAAAGGGTTTGGGTTGGTCAAGGCGAATACATATGTCTTGATAAAGATGACTGTAGTTGCTTAGTGTTTAACACTGGGGGGGATGTGTGTATTAATTCTTTGAGATAGACATGTGGTGTGTATGCAGCAGAGTGAATCCAGCTAAGAGGAAAATCCCTACTGGAAAGCGAAGCACACAATCTCGTATGTCATATTGGTGGATATGAGTGTTGCTATCGGCATTGCTGTGATTTGGAATACAAGTGGTATTGTACCACTTCATTAACATTTGTTTATTTTTTTTCTGTCCCACAGACATTCCCGTAAAAGGTGGGAGCGCTTCGTACACAGTGAGAACCAGCACCTGGTGAGCACTGAAGCTCTGGATTTCCTTGACAAACTGCTTCGCTATGATCATCAAGCACGCCTCACAGCCAGGGAGGCCATGGAGCATCCTTATTTCTGTGAGTCTCCTATGCAATGCCTCTCAGGGACAAGCTAGCTACAACCTGTTGAGTTAGCTGTGTTGTATTCTATGATTCTACAAGTAATCCAGTATGCATTTTGTTTGTATGGCTGTGTGTGTGTATAGATAGATAGGACTAGTTGATGCCTGTGTTTCGGTAGTCCTGTGGTCGAGTGCTTAAGTGTACAGATATTCTCTCACGTTCACAGGTTTGCATTTTTTTTTTTAAAATGCAGAAGTCAGTTTTCTAACTGGGTGTAGCAGTGGTGAACAAACTTTCATAATGCTTACAAAATAGTTACTCAGAACTGAAACCTCCCTTCATCTCACCTTGTCATGACAAATTTTGCGTTATTTTGAGATGTTTCATTGAATTGTCTGTGATTTTACTTGCGCTATTCATTAATTTCACAGTTTGATATAAACAAACTGTACTTTAAAAACAGAAATTTCATCACATTAAGTTTTTCATTTTTATAATTATGTATTTATTTTTTGAAAGCCCAGTTGCTTGAACACAACACACTTGTTTGGTAGGTCGATCTTTAATCGGTATAAAATATTAAAGTATGTGAAACGATATAGATTTAAGGGATGATTGCTTAACCGCCTTATTACAAGATTTAGTCTGAATTATTAGAACAACCACAAAAGAAAAAGTCAATTTTCAAGCAACCTGGCTTTTACAATTTGACTGGCTGCAGTAAGTCTACGCCTTCAGAAAATAAGATGTAATTCAAGGTTTGTGTTTAGTATGACAAAAGCCAGTGTGGCACATTTGTAACTGTCAGCCTTTTTAAGAGTTGATTTAAGATAAATGTCAGTTATCTCGTATGGTTCTTTACAGATTAGTTCCATTACTGAGGCAGAGAAACACAATTTGTTTCTGGGAATGAGCATTTAATGTTTGTATCCACCATCTTTTTTTTTTTTTTTTTTTTTTTGTACAAAAGAAAAAATATAAATATTTTAGGAAAATAAAATTTAAGCCTAGTATTTTAGGGAACCCAACAGCTGTTGTTAATTCCAACTCAGGAACTTCACATCAGGACTAGCAAGTTTCAAAAGGTAATAGTTAATTTCTAAGCCTATATATATATATATATATATATATATATATATATATATATATATATATATATATATATATATATATATTAGTTACTGCTTTCTTGAAAGCTACTTACTCTCCTGAGCTTTCCACTAATCGGGAGTACAGTTACACTACACTGCAGAGCCCCAAAAGGGGCAAAACATGTATTCAGTTGCTGTACTATGTCTTTTAAAACGCTGTGAATGTAGAAACTTTTTAGTGACTTTCACGTGATTTGATTGGCTCTAATGCTGATTACCCTTAATTCAATGCTTTCTCCTACCTTATATATTAGTACCTTATGGAAAAAGCGTTGCTGTGCGTGAATGCCTTCATGGTAGATTTTATATGTGTGTGTTATACAGGGTTCTCCCCAGGCCTTTTCAGCCGGACGGGACGCCCGGCAAAGTGCCTGTTTCGCTGCCCGGCTGAAAAAACCCGATCCACCCGTCTTACAGATGCTACTGTGCCTTTAACAATAAGGATGGATTGCGCTTCTAGCAGACTAGATCAGTTGCGCATTGCTGGGTGAAAAAAAAAATCTTGGAACCACATGACAGCTGTGTTGCGTCTTGACACAACATTTAACCAATCAGAGAGTTGAAGGGGTGGGTTTTCTGTGTTAAGCACTTAGAGAGGCTAAAACATTCAAAATGACTGCTAAAAAAATAACCAATTATTTTCAAAGCAAAAATAGTGACAATGAATGCAGGGGGTCAAAATAAGCCGGTCATCGGTGCAGTCCACCGCCTAATACTATATTTGTGCTGGTTACCTAGATTGCTCCAGTAAAACCCCAACTGTATAAATGGGTAATTGTATGTAAAAAAAAAAAATGTGATCAATTGCAAGTCGCCCTGGATAAGGGCTAAGAAATAAATAATAATAATAATAATAATAATAATAATAATACGTACCCAGGTGCTTGTGAGATATTGGGGGTTCATATATAGAGGCTGTACGCCTTTTAAGAAGAAAGGCATGATGGGATATCAGCTGAACACTTGTCAGCTGACATACAAATGCTTAAGTGCAGTGGTGCTGGATTATTACACTCCGGTTTCAAGCAACAGTTCTGATGGTGACCAAACGTGTGTTAGTACTGTTGTGTTAAAATGTTAATGAACAGTTGCATTCAAAAAATGTAGAACAGCAAAAAACAAAAAAGTGCATTAACAAAATGCACTGAAAACTTAACAAAGAAAACAATTTAAATGAAGCAGGAAGCTCAATAATTAAGCTAAAAAGGAAGTGAAAAGGTTACCTTACGCAAATTCGAAAAGGTTACCTTACGCATATTCGACCTTATACAAAAAGTTCCATAAGGCATAAATAAAATTGAGTTGCGGAAAATATTGCTTAGCGTACGGAAATGCAAAGTAGTGCGGTGTGCGGAGGAATACAGCAGTAGCATCTCCTACAAGGGAAGACTTTGCGCTCTCACAGCCTCTGTCTCGTGTTCTTGTTTCCGATCGGATACTCGCGGCATCGTGTTATTTCAGTGATGCTGTATTTCTGTTATTTCACCCTATTTCATTCAAATCATGACTGGAAAGTGACCAAGTGATAGCAAGAGTGCAGGACCAGGTCGTAAGCGAAAGAAGATTGATATACATATCCGATATATATATTGATATATATGTTTCCGACTTGCGTAAAATTCAGGTTACGCAAGACTTTCCGGAACGGAACGATTGCGTAAGTCGGGGAGCGTCTGTATAGTCAACGAAAGACAACACATTATTCAAATTCTTTGTTGTATTATATATTTAAGGCAAGTTTATTTTTCTGTTAAAAGTGCTCCCAGCTATAATGTTCTGCCGCCTGGCTGTACAGAATTCCTGCGGACCGGAGTAAAAAGGCCGATAAATGAATGCTGTTTTAAATACCATTATACACAGCTGTAACAATTGCTGTACTATATTATTAAGAACATAAAGTTTACAAACAGGAGGAGGCCATTTGACCCATCTTGCTCGTTTGGTTGTTTAGTAGCTTATTGATCCCAGAATCTCATCAAGCAGCTTCTTGAAGGATCTCAGGGTGTCAGCTTCAACAACATTATTACTGGGGAGTTGGTTCTAGACTCCCACAATTCTCTGAGTTAAAAAAAAAATTAGGGAGCTGGTTATATATATAATGTATGTACTTGGTTTGAAGTGTGTACAAAACAAAAATATATGTCTCCTTCCGCTTTAGATCCGATAGTAAAAGACCAGGTGAGGATGGGATCCTCATCAGCAATGTCTGCTGGCAACACCCCCGTTAGCTCCTCCAGTATGATGGCAGGTATGTAATTGGATTTTGGACTTCAGGTAAGGTACTTTGACTCATGTTGGAATAAAATTAGCAACAAAAAAAAAAAAGTCAAATGATGTGATTTGTAGCTGACATGCTTGTCTGTGTAGTGTGTTTTTAAAAGACAAACAAAAAAAACAACTATTTGTTTTATGATTTGCTGTACATTCTGCTCTGACATTCAGTGCCAGCCTAGCCTGGAAAGTTGAATTCACTATTTTTGAATAGTACCTCAAAGATTTAAAGTCTTTGTTTGCACAGTTTACTGACCATGTACTTTTTTATTTTGTAGGTATTACATCTATGTCTTCGTCGCAGCCTCTTGGTAACCTCGCTGGATCTCCTGTCGTCTCCTCTCCGAATACATTGGGAGCACCAATCCCAGCTGCTGCAGGGGCGCAGCCCTGAACTCTGACCTCTGATTAGCGTGACAAGGCCCACCACCTCATACCTTTTCTTTCATGTACTTATGTGGGCCAGCCGGCAGCCCGCCAGCCCTGCGCTCACAGTGAAGGTGTTCGGTGCTCTGGAGTTTTATTTTTATTATGTTGAGTAAAAGAGAAAAACACACATTAGGTTCCTTTTTTTTTTTTTTTTCTCCGTACAATAATTATATATTGCAATACGGACACACAACAGATATTTTATGTTGCGTCTATGTCTGGATTAAATGTAGCTGCGTTCTTTCATGATGATGGTGTTTAGAATTGCAACTACTACAATGTAGAAATTAGAAGAAAAAAAAGGATAATAAAATTAATTTTATATGTCCCTAAAGTGCATCCTTGTTGGAGGCTGTTTACTACAAGTTTGGATGTTCCCAATAAAGTTCCCTTTTAACAATGATTTATTTTTAAAATCAGCTTTTTTTTTTTTTTTTTGTAAAAAAAATCTGCCTCGTCAGTTAATATGTGCAGCATTTTTATTTGATCTTTTTTATTTTTGAAAATACATTACTTTTAAATATCACAAGCCCATACTGTCTTTGTTTAGGGAAATTGCATTTCCAACACTGCATATGTCTGTTCATTAGTTGTTGGGTTTTTTTATTGACGTATGTTTTAAGGCACTGTTCATCCTTTTATTTGTACAGGGTTTAATGTTAAATTGTGGGAATGTAATGCTGCAACAGTGGTTAGATTGAGCAAAAATAAAGCTTTATGTTGAGGCAGATTTCTTTCAGATTGGTGAATATAATAAATAACTAGTTCATAGAACGGCAAGGGGATTTGTTTTCACAAACTTAACATTTGTATATTAACAAAAGAGCATGACTGTAATGCAGATGCCTGTGTGCACACTGCCTATGAAACACAGGAGAGCCTGCAGGAGAAGATCATCCTGTGCAGCCCTGGCCTGGGTTTTTCTTGTGGTTTTCATTGTTTGTGATCAGTTAGGATTGAGATGTCAACGCTGCATGAAATGAGTGGAATACGTTGGTTCGTTCCAAGAGGCACATCAAATGGTTGCATGTCTACATTAAGTTGACCTACTTTTTTCATGCTGACAGCTAATATTTGTTGAACCATTGATGTCGATGCGTATTTTTGCTTTCTTTTTATACATACATCACCCTTACAAACAATTGTAAGCTGCAGATTTGAAACAATCCATTTAGGTTAAGCATGGAAGTAGCTTTTTTATTTATTTATTTTTTTGATCACACAGAGTCTATTTAACAACTGTATGTTATTCCTACAATGTAGTGTTAAAATCAAATTCGGAATCTGCTCTGAGCCCACAGGTTGGGTGATAAGCGTGATGTGAAAGCAGACAAGCTGATGTTCAAAATGAGATACTAATAGCATGATATGCTGTCTGTTCCTACGGCAATGCCCGTATGTAACCCCAGTACGGCTACTAGAAAGTGTGCTCTCCTGTCAGCGTGTCGACTACAGCCATTGCGCATCTCTACTCCCACCCAAACTGACTTTTACAGTATTTTAGAATATTCAGAAAGCCTTTGGCGGACAAAATGCAATCAAAGAAAACCCTGTGTGTTTTAAAGTATTAAATATCTGTCTGTTTCCCTTAGCCATTTTGTTACATAACTTTAAACCCTAAATTTGAATGTGTTTGCTATCATTTGGCAGCAAGTTTAATGATTCTTTATTTAATTGACCCAAAGTTTATCTCTAAGAGCTTGAATATATTATAGTATGCAGATTACTTTTAGCAGCAAATATATTGGTCATGTGAAGAATACAATATAAGGGTAACGTGAACTGAAAGATCAGAAGTATACATATGGTCATAGGCGACGGTGGTCAACCTTGACTCCTTCAGGGCATTACACCTTAAGACTGTGCCAAAAAGATCCGTTAATTACTTAGTTCCATATTAATGGAGCCAACTGAAGTTCAACTATTTGGAAAGTAGTCCTGGACTGGAAGCACAAAGGTTGCCTACCTCTACCAAGGCCAGTTGGAATGAAGAGTGTTCTAATGGGCAACCTGCTGTTCCAGGGTCTGCATCGTCACTGCCAGCAGATAAACCACTCCTTTTGTACGGCACACCTTCAGCCATGTGCACAACCAAAGGGATTTCGCTTGTCATGCTGAAGATTGACAGATGATGTCTCTTCCTGCTGTTAAGTCAGTTGCATCTCTTCACTGGCTGGACGGAAGTAACAGGTTACCAAGCTGCTGAACGCTGCAGAAATCCGCGTTGACTCGTCTGGCACTGCTTGGTGTGAGCAGGATTCGAACCACCCTGTTGTCCACACACAAGTTCTTCTGCTGTGGGAGTCACAACGGACCCTGTGAAAGGGGCAGTATCTTTAGCCTGGGCTACACTTCTAGTATAGTGCTTGCTTCCTTTTTTGTACAAAAATGCCACTCTTGGGGCCCTAGTATCAAAGATGGAGTGAATTCTATAGCGATTAGAAATATTGGATTATAGTGACCTATCCAGTCCTGAGGAAGTCCATGCCAGCAGAAATGTTTCCAAAGGCTCCAATGGCCCCATCATAGCAGCAGGTTGTTATTTGCAGGGACATCTCTGTTACTAATGGGCGTAGCAAGGTTGCCACTGCAGCAGATGGAGGAGTTCCTGACAGGATGACCTTTCACCTGCTTTAGGGAGTCTTACTTACTCGTGTTTGATTCGCACATGAAGTGTTTTAAAAGGCTCTCGATGTCATCCGAGGCAACTTAAAACGTGTAGTGTGAATCTTACTTGACAGCAAAGGCCTAATATTGCTGGAAAATTTTGGTAATGATAATAAAAACCCACTGAGTTCTGTCTTTTTCATAGCGTCTGAATGTGTCTGGGGATACTAAAAGGATTTCACATCAACTACAGGGCTCTGCTGTTGGTCAAGTATTGCTTAAGATGACAGGTGATGGGCAAAGTAATGTCTATGTAAACTTCTGACATCACCTAAAGTAGAAAAACATAAGAAACCCAACGTTAATCCTGATCTGTATTGCAACAATACATATTTAAGGAAGTGTTATTTACTGTTTAGCAGCAGAACTTAGCGTGAGCTGTCGAAGTTAAGAAAGGACCAATAACTAACTTTCTTATTCTGTGCCTTCAAGATGGATGATCATTAAAATGCATATAATTAAAAAGAATGTTAACCACTAGATGGCACTAGGATATCTTAACCAACTGTCAATTGTGCACTATGGTATTGGTACATTAGACATGCTTTATCTAAATATATTGCCTTAGTACTGCATATATGGAAGTTTATTCATCTCCTTTGCAATTAAGATGTAGGTTTCTGTCTTCAAAATACCCATTGAGTATTCAGGAAAGAAATACAGCCTTTAAAACATTATGCAATTTTAGGATTATTACTTCCTTTAGCAGGGATACATTGGAACGTAATATTTCTTGTGCACAGGTATGAAATATTAGGAAGTGTTAATAGCTCTCTAGCAACAAGAATGTAAAAAATTGATACAGGATGATGAATTCCCTAATTCCCAAACAAGCTCTTGGGAGCCAGGAGCCACTTTCTTCCATGTTGCTTTCTCTGTGTGGTGCTTCCTCTTCATTTGTTTGACCACTGACTAACTGGGTTGCTGGAGTTTTATTCCATGCAGCACGTTATGGTGTAGCGCATTCACCCATAGCAACCCAATACTGAAAAACCCTAGGTTGTGAGCCCTGGGGATGGGTTTACTGAACCCCTTGCACTAGGAAGAAAAACATTGACAAAAAACAAGCAAGAACACTGGAATCCTTTAAGGTAATCTGAGGTCCGATCATACATAAAAGTTACTTCAATAAAAAATAATCAGAAATCAGATGAGCAACTCTACCAAATCGAGACATGTTAACTGATAAAAATAATGATGCAAATATTCTGGTCTGACTGAATCTAATCAAACCTTGGAGCATTTTTTATTGATGCATGAACAAGAGCTGGGTGTCATAGTTAAAAATACAAAACCCACAACATGTACATTAGATCCCATTCTTACTACACTTTATTATTATTTGTTTATTTAGCAGATGCCTTTATCCAAGGCGACTTACAGAGACTAGGGTGTGTGAACTATGCATTAGCTGCAGAGTCACTTACAACTACGTCTTACCCGAAAGACAGAGCACAAGGAGGTTAAGTGACTTGCTCAGGGTCACATAATGAGTTAGTGGCTGAGGTGGGATTTGAACCTGGGACCTCCTGGTTACAAGCCCTTTTCTTTAACCACTGGACCACACAGCCCCTTTGAAAAGAAGTATATCCAAAAATAAATACCACTCTTAAATAATGTTAACAGCTCGTTCTCATTGGGTATTGTTCCTAATTAGTTCAAGACAGCAGTAATAAAACCTTTGTTCAAGAAGCCCACCCTTGATCCAAATCTGCTTAACAACTACAGACCTCTATCCAATCTTCCTGTTTTATCCAAGGTGTTAGAAAGAGTGGTGGAGGAGCAACTTAACAGATTTCTTGCTGCAGGTTTTCGGTTGTATGATAGCACTGGTACGGCAATAATTTGAGTGGTAAATTATGTGTTGTGATCCTCTGACGTGGGCTCTCCTTTGGTTTTTGTTTTACTGGATTTAAGGGCAGCTTTTGACACCATTAATCACTTAATTGAAAATATGGTGGGGCTGTCAGGTACTGTCCTGTCCTTGTTCCAGTCCTCTCTAACAGGTTTCAGTTTGTTAAAATTGAGGAGGAGACCTCTTAAAGGTTACATGAGGGGTCCCCCAGCACTCAGTTCTTGGCCCAATTCTGTTTTCTCTTTATATGCTACCCTTGGGTAATATTATTCATAGACATGGAGTTAATTTTCACTGTTGATGATACTCTGCTTTACCTGTCCCTCAAGCAGGGTGATGGGTCTGCTGCTAATATTTTGAATACCTGTCTAGCTGACAAAATTGAATGTTTAAAAACTTCCTAATGCTAAATTCAGACAAAACAGAATTGATGATATTGGGACCTCAGAAACAATACAAGAAAATACACTCATCTGATTTTGTACTTGACGTTCTTTAGAGCAGAAATAAAAAAAACGTAGGTCTCATTTGATGCACACACTAAAAATGTTTTTTTTCATTTAAGAAACTTTGCCAGATTGAAAGGTATTTTTTCCAGACAGGATGCTGAGCGATTGATGCATGCTTTTATATCATCAAGAATTGATTATTTAATGGTCTTAATTGGTATTGGTAGCAATGTGACATCTCATCTGCAACTTGTACAACATGCTGCTGCAGGAGTTTGAACTGAGATCATGAGTAGAGATCATATCACTCCTGTGCTGGCATCTCTATACTGGCTTCCTGTCCGATTTAGGATAGATTTAAGGTGTCATTATTAACCTATGAGGCTCTAAATGGCCTTGCTCCACCTTACCTTAAAGGTATTTTAACACCATACGTCTCCAATCGGTCACTCCGATCTGAGGATTATTCAGATTAGCCAGGTTACTTTCTATACCCATTATTCAGAAAAAAAAAC
Source organism: Acipenser oxyrinchus oxyrinchus (assembly GCA_030684275.1). Taxonomy (NCBI): domain Eukaryota; kingdom Metazoa; phylum Chordata; class Actinopteri; order Acipenseriformes; family Acipenseridae; genus Acipenser; species Acipenser oxyrinchus. The sequence goes on from CM060249.1 coordinate 3,714,621, forward strand.
TCAGGTGGTAGATGTTTCAGCTATATTGCACCGAAATTAAGGAATAACCTTCCCAGTACTGTAAGGGAAGTTGCCACAATTGATTGTTTTTAAATATCGATTAAAAACACATTTTTATAGTCTGATGTCTCGTTATCTAAAATGATATTCTCTCATCTCTATATGGCATATTTTACTTTTTGTACCACTTAGCATTGTGACTGTTTTATATATTTTAAATACTTGTAACTATGTTATGGGTATTGTTCTTACTGTTATTACTTTATTTATTTATTTATTTATTTTGTGTAAAGCTCTTTGTGGCGGCCCTCATTAAAGGCACTATACAAAAATAAAGATTGATTGAATCAGTAATCAATCTTTTTCTAAGTTTCTATGTGCAGCAGCTGGGACGTGTTTCATTTACATTTAGTTGAGTTCCCTTTTTTTGTAAAGAAAATAATGAACGGCTAAAAAAGCTACAGCCAATGAAAAAGGAAAAGGGGGTTTCTTGTAAAACGTGTGTCTGTATTAGTGTTGACTGCTTCTCTGTTACAGGGACACTATCTTGAGATCCTGTTGACTGCTTCTCTGTGTGGAACATGCCTCTCTCCATTACAGGGACTCTACCTTGAGATCCTGTTGACTGCTTCTCTGTGTGGAACATGCCTCTCTGTTACAGGGACTCTACCTTGAGATCCTGTTGACTGCTTCTCTGTGTGGAACATGCCTCTCTCCATTACAGGGACTCTACCTTGAGATCCTGTTGACTGCTTCTCTGTGTGGAACATGCCTCTCTCCATTACAGGGACTCTACCTTGAGATCCTGTTGACTGCTTCTCTGTGTGGAACATGCCTCTCTGTTACAGGGACACTATCTTGAGATCCTGTTGACTGCTTCTCTGTGTGGAACATGCCTCTCTCCATTACTGGGACTCTACCTTGAGATCCTGTTGACTGCTTCTCTGTGTGGAACATGCCTCTCTGTTACAGGGACTCTACCTTGAGATCCTGTTGACTGCTTCTCTGTGTGGAACATGCCTCTCTCCATTACTGGGACTCTACCTTGAGATCCTGTTGACTGCTTCTCTGTGTGGAACATGCCTCTCCGTTACAGGGACTCTACCTTGAGATCCTGTTGACTGCTTCTCTGTGTGGAACATGCCTCTCTCCATTACTGGGACTCTACCTTGAGATCCTGTTGACTGCTTCTCTGTGTGGAACATGCCTCTCTCCATTACTGGGACTCTACCTTGAGATCCTGTTGACTGCTTCTCTGTGTGGAACATGCCTCTCTCCATTACTGGGACTCTACCTTGAGATCCTGTTGACTGCTTCTCTGTGTGGAACATGCCTCTCTCCATTACTGGGACTCTACCTTGAGATCCTGTTGACTGCTTCTCTGTGTGGAACATGCCTCTCCGTTACAGGGACTCTACCTTGAGATCCTGTTGACTGCTTCTCTGTGTGGAACATGCCTCTCTCCATTACAGGGACTCTACCTTGAGATCCTGTTGACTGCCTCTCTGTTACAGGGACTCTACCTTGAGATCCTGTTGACTGCCTCTCCATTACAGGGACTCTACCTTGAGATCCTGTTGACTGCTTCTCTGTGTGGAACATGCCTCTCCGTTACAGGGACTCTACCTTGAGATCCTGTTGACTGCTTCTCTGTGTGGAACATGCCTCTCTCCATTACAGGGACTCTACCTTGAGATCCTGTTGACTGCCTCTCCATTACAGGGACTCTACCTTGAGATCCTGTTGACTGCTTCTCTGTGTGGAACATGCCTCTCTGTTACAGGGACTCAACCTTGAGATCCTGTTGACTGCTTCTCTGTGTGGAACATGCCTCTTTCCATTACAGGGACTCTACCTTGAGATCCTGTTGACTGCTTCTCTGTGTGGAACATGCCTCTCTCCATTACAGGGACTCTACCTTGAGATCCTGTTGACTGCCTCTCTGTTACAGGGACTCTACCTTGAGATCCTGTTGACTGCCTCTCTGTGTGGAACATGCCTCTCTGTTACAGGGACTCTACCTTGAGATCCTGTTGACTGCCTCTCTGTGTGGAACATGCCTCTCTGTTACAGGGACTCTACCTTGAGATCCTGTTGACTGCTTCTCTGTTACAGGGACTCTTGGAATTCCTCAGTAGGGTGATCTGCGCTGCCAGCAGCCTTAAGTCGCAATTCCAGGCTACAGTCCTGCTCGTGTGCTAACTGTATTAATCCTGTTTGCGTACATTATCATTATCATAGCAATTAAAAAAAAAAAAGATTTATGATCGAGGCCATCATTGCTTCATAGTTTCCATTGTTAAGTTGTTATACCACATATTTTGATACAGTGTGTATGACTAACTTCAGTACAATAAAGCCTAGTTGAAGGTGAAGATGGCAAGTGTGAGTAGAGCATTGCGTTTTGCTTTAGGACATATATTACTGTGAATAAGTCAAGTAGGGGATGGACAAGCAGTGTGCAAAATTATTGGAACCTCAAGATTTGTCATTTATATCCTTTATACCTACCTGCATGAAAACCTGTGTGAGAATTTCAATTTTCAATCCATAATCAGTAATATAAAAACAATAGGGAAAATCTTAGAACAATCTATGCTTTAATTAGGCATCTTAAACAACTTCTGTAAAGTCTTATGCATCTTACCATTTGTGGCCATGTGTTCCTTCTGTCTTGCTGTTTTAAATGAATTATATGTGTGGCCCTTCTGTTTCCTCTTGTCTCTGGACAGCAGGTGGCATCTCTCCCCCTGGATGGATGCAGGCAGGTGATGTTTCCTGTTGTTACACACAGCGTACTCCTGAAGGCTGTGACTGCCACACGCCTCCTGATCCGACAGCGACGCATCCTCCACGCCTTCCTGTTTAACAAAAAAAATATTCCAGTGGGAAGGAAGGAAGTTTCCATAATATTTCCCTTTGATAATTTGTTTTCCATTCATAAGTTTATTGTGCCTGGAGCTTATTTTGGACCATTAATCAAGAGCCTATTTTAACCCTTTAGCTCTTTTATAGGCAAAGACCTGTTGTGCTCTATTCCATGTTGTTTTCCATTGGCACACTGCGCGACATCGCAGTTTTGATTTGTATGATTACATCAGGTTGCCAGGGTTAATGTATCAATCCAACCAAGGGTATATACAGTAACCAAACAATACCAGTACCCAAAAAGAAAAACTGTTATGTACAGTAACAGAGTAGATTTTTGAACATGTTACCCCCATCCATTTTGTGATGCAGTTATTCTGAGTTAGTTCTGTTGCACATAACATTTTGTTTTTATTGTTCAGTCAAGCTTGATGCTATCTAGTTTGCTGGACGGTATTGTTTTGCCATGCTTTTTGTTTGTTTCTGGTTCCTCACAACCATGTGATGAATGACCATTCAACCTACTGGTTTAATAGTACAGATTTTTATTTTTCTTGTGTGTGTCAAGGAAGTATTATACTACAATGGAAAGTCACTACTGCCTTAGGTAGTTCCTCTTTGAAAACAACAGTAAAACAGATGTTAAAATGTCAGTTAAGTGGCATGAAATGTCAACAGAGATGCTAAATCTTTGTATTGGTCAGTGCGATTGAAGCTTACAAATGCCAATTTACTTGTAAGGTGGTAACTGAGCTGGCATTCTTAACTTCAGCACTGATGTCTCTGTGCAATCTGTGTGGTGCACCTGAATTAATGTGTATTTTTTTCTATTGTGTACTTCAAATGAACGGACTGCTCAATGGAATGTTAGATGCATAATACCTTAATGGATGGGGACATTATCTTGTATTTAATAATTATTTGGGTTAGTCTTATCTGGTTATTTATTATATGAGGTGTTTTATGGCTTGAATAATGTATAAGAAAATGTGTGTGTGTGTGTGTGTGTGTGTGTGTGTGTGTGTGTGTGTTTAATAGTTTTCTTTCACAATGAAGTCAATTCGCTGTTTTTTGTGAACTTTATTCCCAAATCTAATGATGGTTAAACAGGAAATAAGACTCGTGTCACAAAGAAAATAATCTCGTGTCAAGTGTTTTTTTACGCAAGATTGATCAGAAAATCGGCAATGCAAGACACCAGACATCTGCTTTTCTTTTTAAATTGATGACAAAAGCAGGTAATGACTCACAAGTTAATTGTGTTACTGCCAACTGTGTTTCTCCCAATTTATGATGCTATTCCAAACGTACAGATTCGATAGAAAGATTATATTAAATAAATAAATAAATAAATAAATAAATAAATAAATAAACAAACAAACCTTGCCCGTTTTCTGGACACACCTATAATTGTATGCCAATGTGGTCTTAAGAAAAAAAATAACACCGTTCCTGACCCTGTAGTGTGTGACAATCCTTTTCCTATTTTCTGGCAATAACCCTTCTGCTTTGTGAGGTAGTTTAACAGAAATTGTTTTACCAGCCCTAATAAGTGTTACTTTTGTAGCTTATGAACCTTGCATTCCAAAACGACCAGGGGCTAAAACAAGACATCTAAACCAGTTTTAAAAACAGGCACACCCACGCGCTCCTGTTTACGACGGCGCTTGACAGCATGGGGAATTCTGAAGTGTCAGCCCTGACATTTCAACTCGTTTTTATTTAGCACTCGTTGAGCGACATCAATTCCAACAGTACCGAAGTCATATTACTGTGTACTGAGCTCATAAACCGAGTCTGAAAAATAATAATTTAATTTCAATTGCAATTTATTTTATTTATATATCGCCTTTGATACCAAAGTATCCGTACCAGCACTTTTACATGTCGGATAAAACAGAACACAAGTATGCAGTATCAAGAACTATAAATTATAAAATAATTATAAATAATTATAACCATCAGGTTAAAAAGGTTAAACTATAAAAGTAAGTCTGTAATCTTAACATAAAAATATTGACTGAAGGCAGCACCTCTAATGGGGAAAGGCAATGAATTCCACATCTTAACCCCAGGGGGCATACGACATGGTTTATTTAGATTTCCAGAATGCTTTTGACAAAGTCCCGCATAAAAACATGAATTCTCAAACTGAACGCAGTAGGGATTCAAGGAAATACATGCACATGGATTAGGGAGTGGTTAACATGTAGAAAACAGAAAGTACTAATTAGAGAAGAAACCTCAAAATGGAGCGAGGTAACCAGTGGTGTACCATAGGGATCAGTATTAGTTCCTCTGCTATTCCTAATCTACATTAATGATTTAGATTCTGGTATAGTAAGCAAACTTGTTAAATTTGCAGACGACACAAAAATAGGAAGAGTGGCAAACACTGTTGCAGCAGCAAAGGTCATTCAAAATGATCTAGACAGCATTCAGAACTGGGCAGACACATGGCAAATTACATTTAATAGAGAAAAGTGTAAGGTACTGCACACAGGCAATAAAAATGTGCATTATAAATATCATATGGGAGATACTGAAATTGAAGAAGGAATCTATGAAAAAGACCTAGGAGTTTATGTTGACTCAGAAATGTCTTCATCTAGACAACGTGGGAAAGCTATAAAAAAGGCCAACAAGATGCTCGGATATATTGTGAGAAGTGTTGAATTTAAATCAAGGGAAGTAATGTTAAAACTCTACAATGCATTAGTAAGACCTCACCTAGAATATTGTGTTCAGTTCTGGTCACCTCGTTACAAAAAGGATATTGCTGCTCTAGAAAGAGTGCAAAGAAGAGCAACCAGAATTATCCTGGGTTTAAAAGACATGTCGTATGCAGACAGGCTAAAAGAATTGAATCTATTCAGTCTTGAACAAAGAAGACTACGCGGCAATCTGATTCAAACATTCAGAATCCTAAAAGGTATAGACAATGTTGACCCAGGGGACTTTTTTGACCTGAAAAAAGAAACAAGGACCAGGGGTCACAAATGAAGATTAGATAAAGGGGCATTCACAACAGAAAATAGGAAGCACTTTTTTACACAGAGAATTGTGAGGGTCTGGAACCAACTCCCCAGTAATGTTGTTGAAGCCAACACCCTGGGATCCTTCAAGAAGCTGCTTGATGAGATACTGGGATCAATAAGCTTCTAACAACCAAACGAGCAAGATGGGCTGAATGGACTCCTCTCGTTTGTAAACTTTCTTATGTTCTTATGTTCTTATGGGGGTTCCTGAATGGCTCAGCTGGATTCCACAGAGAGATGTTGATCTCAGTCAGCAGGGACTGAGTGAATTCCCCATGCTACAATGACCCCTACTGGCCAGGAGGCCAGCGAGCTCACGCGCACACGAGCTGGTCTCCAGCTCGTCAGAATCCGCTGTGCAAGCTGCTGAGTGTAAATAGATGACAAGGGGGACAAAAATGGGGCTAAAATAATCTGGCCCTCTGTGGACTGTTCCATTGTAGCAATGGTTTTCTCAAATACAGTTTATATTTGAAATTAAGAACTGTGCTTAACGGTTTTACAATCCTCAACAACGAGAGCATTCGCAGTGAGCTTCCGAAAATCATTTGGTGTCATTTGAACAGTCACCATGCGCTCTGTGGGCTGGTAACCACAGGAGGTTATGTTTTTGTGGATCACTATCACTGAAACCAGTCTTTATTAATGTCTCAGAAATCACACAATAGCCGACTGCTTTTAGAGTTCATTTGGGCCTAATTTAGGCTTAAATAAAAAAAGGTCAAAATACTAAGGTTACTAATAAGCTCTCTTTAACTGGAATGCTGGCACGCATAGAATGAAGATACTAAGAAACAGAACTGGGTTTCTGTAACAGTCAGAGTTTGAGATTACTCTGCATAGCATGGGGATTTCCAAATGGTGGCCAGTTACAAAGGGATACAGTTACAAGGAAAGTCCTCTACTTGCTGAACATGATATCCAGACCTTCATTTAGGGACCAAAACATTTGAAGTGGCCCCCGCCCCCATCCCTCAGACCCCTCGCTGCGTGGAACAGCTTGGGTTGAAGCGTCATCTGCTGTAATCCCATGCCTTTTGAGAAGTCTTGGGAATGAATGGAGCTCCGACGTGCACAGCCCAGGCCTCCTCCCCCCTTCACACAGGTGCAGCGGAAATGAACACATCAAACCCCTGCAATATGAAACAGAAACTGCGCGGCGAAGAGGCACACAATCAATGATCCATGTTGCTGCACTTGCTCAATGCAGCTATTTCGTCTTCTACTGTAGTGCGGTGTGTAGCATGTACGATACAACACTCTTCAAAATGGCACCAGTGCTTGTATCTACAAGCACAATGAACAATTAAACCTGCCCTCCTCTTTCCAGTTTTCATTACTGTCTCCATACAAACTCAGGGGTTAATTACACGACTGAGCTTTCTTCAGTGAAAAGATATTTTAAAACATTTAAAATTAATCACCAAAATGAATTGGTGTGATATCGTACAGAATTCAACGAGATGTGAAGTATCATGTGCTGAAGTTCAGTGTCGGTAACAACTGTTTATTACTGAGGCAACGTCTGAATGGGTATTTATTAAAGCAACACAGCCAGCTGTTGTTAGAACTTATTCAACATGCTGCCTTGTGGGGAATGTCAGTGCATGACCTATACATGTGTGGAGAGGTGGTAACAGCCTATCCCTCTCAAAGCCATCCCAGCACGCCCTGCAGGAAGTCACTCTAGGACTGCATGTTCTGGGCCTGTCACATACATATCCAGCCAGTAGTTCCTGTTATTGGGAACTTTGCAACTGTTAGGATGAACAAATTTATATCTACAATGACATAATTATAGTGCAATACTGCAAGGATAGTTATTATTATTATTTATTTATTAGCAGACACCCTTATCCAGGGCGACTTCCAATTGTTACAAGATACCACATTATTTTTACATACAATTACCCATTTATACAGTTGGGTTTTTACTGGAGCAATCTAGATAAAGTACCTTGCTCAAGGGTACAGCAGCAGTGTCCCCCACCTGGGATTGAACCCACAACCCTCCGGTCAAGAGTCCAGAGCCCTAACCACTACTCCACACTGCTGCCCCAGCAGTAGCTGAGGACCCTGTATCGTGGTGCTGAGGTCAGACGAATACAGTAGATAGTAGGAAGGGTAGATTACTGCAGTCTAAACAGGTGGGTCTTGAGAAGGCGGCAGAAGGCAGTGACAGACAGGGCAGTCCTGGAGTTCTCTGGTAGCTGGTTCCACCACAGAGGGGCTAGGGAAGAGAAGGAGCAGGCACGGGAGGATGGAGAGTGGAAGGAAGGCAGCTGAGGAGGAGTGGAGAGTGCGAGAGGGGGTGTAGGGAGACACAAGGGATTGGTGGTAGGAGGGGTACCCTTCCAAACCTTTAGAATCCACATTGGAATTTCAAGACTGTGTTTTTCATTAATGTTTCAAGGGCAAATTCCAGGCTTACTGACACCACCCTGTGGGTGTTGTTTTAAAGCAATGTGCATTGCATCACTCAAACACTCAATGTATGCATTTTGGCACTGTACCTTGAATGATGCTTTAACATGTAATGTATAACCTATTGTAGCAATACATAGTTTCCAGGGCAATAATATTTTTGTAATTAAGAAAATGAATACAAAAATATTCTCAAACACACACCGAATTGTACCCTTGTGTGCTCTTCTGCTTGTCAGTTTCCAATTTTATTTCAATGCAATTTGTTCAACTTTTTTTTCTTTAAAAATCAAAACCACTGATCAAAACCATATTCATCTTAGTGTATTACTGGTTTTGTGCCAATTTAAAAAGAAAAAACCACCCTGCCGTCTGACGGCATAGAAGCAAATTCAGGTGTGATTACAGACGTGATTGGAGAACATGGCCCCATCCCGTACAGGACACTGATAAGTGCGTCACCAAGTCTATTCTAGCAAGACCCTCACATTGTGGATCCCACACACAGCTTACCTGCAGGAACTACCAGAACACGTTTTATAGAAGAGCTCAAATGGGTACCGATGCATGAGCGGACCGCAACACATATTGATGACCTTTGTTACACAGTAAAAAGAACAAGGGTCTACAAGCTGGAGAAATTGCAAGAAAAGGTTAAACATTAAATTCAACTCTTCCCCACTTTTTGTTGGTTGCACAAAACATTATATATTTTCAGAAAATGGAAACCGCTGTACAAAACCTAAATGCCATGACCTACTTTTTAAGGTGTAAACTTGCTTGACTCTTCAGTTTCACCAATATTTAACACTCAAATGAACTAGTTAACGTGACAACGTGGGGTTGTTTCAGACTCTTACGGTTTGTAAAGATGCTGCCACAGAGGAGTACAGACTGGACTGAAACTGCTGTCCAGATACAAGAAGTGCAGGTAGAATGCAGTGGTTTTTAAAACTGAAGGTTCGATGTGGCTGTAATGCTAAAGTGGTCCAGCTGCTCCTCTTGAGAGCAGGCGTTCATCGTGTTCCACATAAAAGGAGAAAACAAGGTTAACTCATCATTCAAGAAATCAACAGCATATGTTTGCTATCGGTCTTTTTTCTTTTTTTTTTTTTTTTAAAGTCAGCTGTGTGTTTACTTTGTAGAAGGAGGCCAACCAACTGAATGTTAAAGCAACCAAACAGGTGATTGTAAAACTGAACGCAGAGCATTACATCACTGTCACCCCTTAAGAGACACAAAGAATTGAGCACTTCTTAAAATACATGAGAGCGACTCGAGTATCATGAGGAGGAAACTGACAATTTGTACCCAGCCTGTCGTAAATTTTGAACCCCCCTGTTCGTTGCAAATAAAAAAAAAATTAAAAAGTCAGCATCATTTTATTTGTGGTTCACATGTGTTCCTTGTACCTTAAAAGGGTTAAACAGCAAATTCATCAGAGACTTATCTATCTATCTATCTATCTCTATCTATATATCTATATAGGTATATCTATATACCTATCTATCTATCTATATCTATATATATATCTAAAGGATATTTTATATATACACATTGTATATATAAAAAAAACTTCAAAATGTTTACATTAATTTAATATTTTTTTAATTTATTTTTTGCAGTGTACAAACTGAAGGCAGAAATGGCTGCTGTATCCCAGCGATTCTCATCATACAGTACCTGGCTACTGCTCATTATTATCCACACTGACACGGGTAACAGGGGTTCTGACACATTACTGCCTGCTGTTTCAGAGTAGCTGGCTTATTACAACTCCAAGAAGACCTTACTTTTTAATATTATTAAATCATCATTATTATTAGGCCATACACTAATTTAAAGCTTGCAGATCCATCACCTGCCACCTAATCAAAACTACATTTTGTCTGTGATCACGACACACACCCCAAACTGAGAGATCAGCTTTGGATGAGGTATTCTACATGTTCTTAATATTCTGTATGAAACAAATGCAAAAATAATTTCTATTAAAAATACAGAGTCCCCGAATAGAACTCTCTCCTCCCTCGCTCTTCTTTTAGGAGTGTGACACAGAGATCTCAGTGGCGATCTCAGGTTATAAGGGACTCCACAGTGACATGCACTAGAAAAATGTATAGAAAACATAGAAAACAAAACGGAAGCATTTTGATAGCAAATTGACAAAGATCATATTATACAAGAAGTCTGAGAATGAAGTCAAGTTCTTTTGCAAAGGCTCCATTGATTCCTTTACATCTAAGCAAGCTGGATGGATGGATGGTCGAGTCTGTTTACCAGTCATTACTGGAGTATTTGTGGTACTGACTGTCTTTTTCAACAAGTGTCCATTTAATGTGTCCACACACATGGCTGCAGAACTTACAAAACGCTGTGCTCAAGATATCAGGGTCAGTGCTTAGCAATGATACAACGTGCATTTTAAGAGACTAGCCAACACATGGTAATACTGTGTACAAATGAAGGGGAAACACAATAGGCTTTTCTTCAGCACCCTGAGCGAAGTCAAAACTCGTGTCTCCTAGTTAAGCCTACTGGCTTCACGAGGATCTCGTTTAAAACAGAAAGGCAGAATTCAAGTGCGCTGGCGGTGAACAATCGATTCCCTGACGCTGTCAGAGGAAGGCATTGTCCACGGTCACATGATGCAGCATTTGTTCTTGTGGTTGTGTGGCTCCTTGAATCGGAGTCTCTGTTTGGGTCGATATTTTTCCAAATAGGTGAGCTGCTTGCTGTTGATGGCTCCCCTACGTTTCCTGAAACAAGTACACAAATTAGGGTTTAATAAATGTTTTAAGTTTTTTTTTTAATTTTTATTTGTTATTGTATTTAAAACACCCCTGCCTTCAAATGATCCTGACAGGGGCAACACGGGCATAACGCCAACTTTGACTTGCAGTGAATGGTTATTCTCTAGCTTTATAGTTTTAAATTAACTAGCCAAGCTTTTCATGTCTTGCTGGTAAACATTTGTAAAGTATGAATGCACCGAATGATAAGACATAAACTTACTGCCTGATGAACTGTATGGCATCCTCATACTTCATCCCACTTTCAATAAGAGCAAGAGCAACAAGGACAGGGGCTCTGAGACAAAAAAACACACACACACATCAACTACACAGCACAAGAGAAATGTGTCATATTGGCACCTAAACCTTTGGCTGAATCCATACTACAAGTAATCTATCCAACTACTAAATTAACAAAAAAGTTAAAACGGCATCAATTAAGAGAAACTCTACAAAACATGCTTTTACAAATTCAACATTAAGAAAATAGTCTGAACCCCAGATTTCTTTGTGCCTTTATGGGCAGGTGGTTGTTCTTCTGTGTAACAGCACCATCTAGTGTTCAAGCAAGCTCACGCAGCAACAGGTTCCCCTGAAAACCACAGTGCAAGCTGCCTAACATTCAGACACTTTGCACAGCAGATACCAGAAATAAACACGCATTTATTTACACATTTTCAAAAACGAAAGTTATCAGGGTGGTTATCTGTAAATGGCAGCTCACCTGTAGAAATTATTATTTTTTTCTTTTTTATTACCTGTAAGATCTGGTAATTCAATGATACTGCCCCCTCCCCCCCCCCTTCAGTGACACATACAGGATTAGTTCCCACCTTTGCGGGAATGGAAATGGCGCATATAGTTTAATGAAGAGGCCAATTTCTGTGACGTTCTAGCAGAGGGTTGCTGGGGCGATGCAATGATAAGCGCCTCACAGCTACTCAGGTAATCAGTAAAGATGATGGGCTCTTTGACGAGCTTGCTCCACTTATAGAATGTAAAGGAGCCCAGAGAGGTTGAATGAAGAAGAATTTTACACAGAATGTTTGCTCATTTTATGGTACCTACCAAATATGTAAATGGGAGGAAAAAAACAAACAATTGGCCTGCTTTAAAAAAATGTCTCGATGGAATAAATAGTCACAGACTTCTGCTTTACCAACCAAAGGAAAAACACTGAAAAAAAAAAAGTTATAACTTAAAACTAACTTGTGCTGTTTAATGCATTGATACTACTCTTACTACTACATGTGAAAAGAAACCGAAGAAAATAAAGTGTGAGATTGTAAATCAAATTAAACTGGCTCATCCCTCAACACAATGGCTGTACTAACCAAGGAGTCAATTCCAATCTTCCAGTCACAAGCCGGCCACAACAGATGGAGCCCTCTGGAGGCTTACACACCTGGCTCTACCGAAGCAGGATTGCTGCTTGTCACAATCACAGAAACGTGGTTGGGATATTCTTCAGTACAAGTTATGGATGCTATCAAAAATCTGGTAGTATTGTCTCTTTGTATGTTCATATGCTTAAAGACCTATTTTGTATGATTTCTCTATCCCCCAGCCTCCTCCTCCCCTCCCCTCTGTGTCTCCACTTTGTCAAGACCACGAAGACATGTGAGAAACACTTACCTTCCAAGGCCAGCAACACAATGGACAGCAACACAGCTGCCAGGATCCTCACAGAACTTGCTTTTCAGTAAATTCAGCCAGTCCTCAACTATCTTCTTAGGCGGTGGTGCCCCGTCATCAAAAGGCCAGTCCTGTAAGGAGGAAACATAACCGAACATTAGAAGTGACTGTGTGCTTGGTTGAGTGTGGAAGCCTTCAGGAGGTGAGGACACATACAGTAAATGGAGCTTGTAATAACACTTCATGACCCTGACCCCCTAACCTTACCAACAGCAGGTGCCAAACCAACCCAGGACAACTTGTTTTAGCAGCTCAGCTTGAAATTATAATTCACTTTTACAAAGAAGGAGCCGAAGGTCAACTTGCAATAGCTCTGTGTTCCCGTGGAGCTGTCTACAGATCAGGCTTCTAGGGAATCTTCTAAAGGGAAGACGGTTTAAGAACAACATAATATACCCAGGTATCAATGCTTCTGTACTCCATCAGAATGTTTTATTGCTGTTACTACCTATGTGACTGTCCAGCCACTCAAACCTCTGCAAGCTTTCAAAGTCCCGCTTGTGGATAAACATAGAGCAGAGCTTTCAGATACATTAACTACTATCTGAACCAGCAAATAATGCTTCAAAATATTAACTTTATCTTTAAAGTGTTAAGGGAGAAATCTAGAAGCAGGATTTCTCACCAAATCTCACTTTCAGTCATACAGGGAAATGAACCGTTTAAGCAGGTTATTGTGTGTATGGCTTACTTGTTACATTATGAACTTAGCAGGATGCAGAAGATATTCCACTAATCAAAACACCAGTCACAATGATATATACAGCACTGTAATTATAAAGATGCTAACCTTGTACTCTAAATAAACACACACTTTGACTTCTTCGGTCATTTGAGATTAGAAATGGCTGTGGAGTTCAGGAAAGAGGAAATGCATTGATCAGTGTGAAGTGAACTTCCTGCTTACAGTACATCAGCACACATTCATCACCCCAGTCCTTTAGACGCTACAAACACTCACAAGCGGGAGCTTCTCCAGCCTGAAAAGCATTTTTTGTTTGGCGGGTTGTAGGTAAATTACTTCCCACAATATACGACTCAGAATTCAGTACTGTTCAAATAAATACTCACTGTGTACTGTAATCAACTTCGCATTCCAGGACTAATCCCAGAAAGAAAGGATGGGTACTACTGGTGGGTTTCAATGGTGTGTCTGGGCTGGCAATTACTTTTACAAAAAGATAAACTCTGATTGTATTACTTCATAGAATTGTACAACTTAGAATTACAATAATGTGCAAATATGCTATCCAATGTGTCAAAGTATTCCATAAAAAATGAGCTTAAAAATGTATCTTTTTGTACAATTATCTACTGCTGCTTACTCCTACTCCAGTGCAAATTACTTTTTAAAAGGTCTCCTCAAGGCTGACTGAGGAAGCGAGGTGGGGAAGCATATTAGCATTGCACATGCTTCACCAGACTGTGCTTTACTACAGGCTTCAGTGCACAGAGCAACCCCATCTCACTTCAGTCTTGTGGAGTCCTTTGAGAAGCCGAGTTTTGCTGGAACAGCAAGCAAGCAATAGAGAAATCATACAAAATAGCAAAGTAAGAAATGAAATTAGGAAAACATTTATATAAAAGGTATCCTTTTAAACACTGGCGTTCAGGTTATCACTATAGGGTGAACCAGGACAGTGGAAGCAGCACAGTCACCCACATTGTCAGGCTGTATGCTTTGCTGAGAGCAGACAGCTGCACTGCACTCACTGAGCAGAGCTCCAGAGAGCTGGAAACTCCACGTTATCACAAGCTTTACCCGCTTGCCAAGGAACACTCTTATCACAAGATCAGAGTCACCCACATTGTCAGCTCCCAGCAATGCATAAAGCCTGCCAGCCGCACTGCACTCACTGAGCAGAGCTCCAGAGAGCTGGAAACTCCACGTGATCACAAGCTTTACCCGCTTGCCAAGGAACACTCTTATCACAAGATCAGAGTCACCCACATTGTCAGCTCCCAGCAATGCATACAGCCTGCCAGCCGCACTACACTCACTGAGCAGAACTCCCGAAAGCTGGAAACTCCACGTTATCACAAGCTTTACCTGCTTGCCAAGGCACACACTCCTAGCACAAGATCAGAGTCACCCACATTGTCAGCTCCCAGCAATGCATACAGCCTGCCAGCCGCACTGCACTCACTGAGCAGAACTCCCGAAAGCTGGAAACTCCACGTTATCACACGCTTTACCCGCTTGCCAAGGCACACACTCCTAGCACAAGATCAGCCATACTGAAGTACTTCTGCTTGCTTTGACTGAGCCACTGTGTTTCATTTATAAACTAGATGCATCGTACCGTACTGTAGAGTCCCTTCAATTATACATTGCACAACGCTGGGTATTTAAAGCTGCAGACAGCCTTTTCAAGTAAAGGGATTTGAACAGGTTAGAATTAGTTGTAATAGTATTTGTTAATCATTAAGGAGTTAATGACCCTCCACCTACCTGAGCTATGAATGACATGCAGCAATCCCTGAATGAGACATGTCATGCATGAAACTACATCTAATCAAAAAGCACACCGAATTATGCAAATGTTCTGCTTGTCTCACTATTCAATTATGCAGGCAAGTATGCTTTTACTTCTTTACTGAAGCATGTTTTTATTGTTCCTCTCTTCCCAGACTGTCAGATGGTTATCATCATTGTGTAAATACTGATGAAATGAAAGCTGGCGTCTGTATAGTACTTCATTCAAGTGCCACTTTGTGCTGCAGTCCGAATGCATTGCACTGCATCATAGGAGCCTTGTGCAAATAACTTTCCCTTACTAACCGACAGGTTTTTATACCTTACTTGTTTATTAGTGGAGAAATGCACTGCATTAGTACTAAATGTTAAGCGCAGTTTGCTCCCCAATTGTATGGCTTTTTTTTGTTTTGTTTTGCTTGAAAAGTCCCCCTCCATTATTTAAACCTTGCCGTTCGGTTCACTGCAGGTGGTTTAACCAATAATCCTTAACCAATATACACTCTGAGTGTGTGTGTTTTTTTAAATGGCCTTGAGGCTTCTTTGCTTATCTTATTGCATAATGACCCTACCGGTGCTACGGTCAAAGGGGTGCTCCTATGAATGAGATATTGCATTAGAAATGTTTCATTTCATTTTGTCTTTAAAATGAGACCCCCATTGAGGTTAAGGAGTCTGCACTGGGCTTGTGTGTGTATAGAGCACTCTACACATTGCGATTGTCTTGTAATGAGTCGTGAACCCCAAGCATCAAAAAATTCCACAGCCCACCATACATATATATATATATATATATACACACACACACACACACACACACACACAAAAATCAACTCCAGTGGACAGCCACAGTGAAGGTGAAGAAAGACAGCAACTCCTGTTAAAATCAAGTCCATTTCCACACAGAGTTCTCAATTAACGCAATAATCTTTATTTCATATCTTTAAAACTTCACAGCAAACACAGCTAACACATTTCAACCCGCTCTGAAGACGTCGAAACATGTTAGCTAGGTTTGCTGCTTCGGGTATACGGGCAACGTCATGAACGTTTTGAGGCCAACTGTGTGCGACTGGTGGACAGATTTGGTGGTGGGAGTGTCATGGTGTGGGCGGCAATCTCTGACAGTGGCAGAAGCAACCTTGTTCATGTTCAAGGCAACCTGACAGCTCAGCGCTATTGACTTGAGATCATACGGCCTCATGTGATCCCATTCATGAACCATCGTAACGTCATTTTCCAGCATGACAATGCACGACCGCACAATTCTGCCAAGACGTGGAGGTATCTTCACAAGCACACACGCATGTCATGGTCAATGTTCATCCTGGCTCGGTACTTTGTTTCACGCTGGGCAATAAAATGAGTGCTCCCACCTTGCATAGTTTTATTCAGCTTATTCATTTCACTGAATAGGTCTGCGAGGTAACCCAGTTTTGTCAGCCACACGTCATCTCACCTCTGTATGCATGAGCAAGGAATGGTGTTCTGTGCCCACTTCCTCACAAAGTGCAGCAAAACACCTGGAGTTTGTTGCTCTGGATTTAATAAAATTAACAGTTGTCCGCTGTGTTCAGAACACTGTGAAGACTTGGTTCAATATCATTGGCAGCAAGCGCATGTGTAAAAAGACCGTGTGTCCAAACAGCGCGAGGTGCGACAGCTTTTATTTTTTGCACAACAGCAGAATGCTTCCCAGTCATTGCTGCGGCTCCAGCAGTGCAGACCCCAGTGCAATTAGTGCAGCCGATTTCTGCTGAAGTCAGAAAATCATCTAACAGTTTGAAAATATCGTCTGACTTTGTCTTGAGCTCCTTGCAAAACAAAAAGTCTTCCTTTTTTCCATGCATACTGAACACCGGCGAGTAAATGGGACATTTTAGAAATGTCTGCGGATTCATCGAGTTGTATAGCAAAATAATTGTCACGCAGCCGATCAATGCACTGCGAAGCTATGTCTTCTGACATAAAAGCGATCCGTCGTTTGACAGTGTCATTTCACATTGCTATTTTTACCAGTTCCTTGGCCTTCTGCTCTCCAAACACTTCCTTTACAATTTCAATGGCACACGGCATTATCAACTCCTCAGCAATCATATGCAATGTTTTTTCTGCACCACTTTGTACGATGACACTACAAGTTGTTTTTTTTTTATCTGCGGTAGTTGTGGATTTCATTACGGCTTTAGTACCAAGCAGTTCCTTAGCCTTTCGCTCAAAAAATGAATGCTGCTTGTTTCTTTTTATAAATTTCATGCTTGGTAATTAAATGTCTCTGCAATTTGGAGGGTTTCAAACATTCATTGGACAGTACTTGTGCACAAATTACACACTGGGGTTGAGGTATATCTCCACTTCCAGTACAAATAAAACTGAAAATTCAAATAGTTGTCTTCGTATTTCCTTACTTTTGCAGGGTTAATAACAGCTTTACGTTTTTTACTCACAGCATCACCTTCTTGCTGTTCTTCAGCTCTTACGGGTGAACTTGTTGAAGGAAGTTCTGTATCACCATTCTGTGGGTTTTGTTGATGGTCGAATTAAAAATGTATCCATATCTGGTATTTATTGTGTGTGTTTCCAACGATTTTTCCTCTACTTTGTAATCTGTCGCGCTCCCCCAGAAATAGCTCTATTACACCATATGTAACACGAGAACGTGTTACGTAACCTGAGAACATGTTCATTTCTGCGCATGCTTATGACACGCTAAAGCTAATAGGTTTCAGCGTGTCATAAGCATGCAGGGAAAATAACACATTCTCTGGTTTATTTTTGGAGGACCCCTTGAAACCTCCTCAAGGCCCCTAGGGGCATGGACCCTGGTTGAGAACCCCTGGTTTAAAAGACACATACTAGCAAAGTGTAGCTTGTACTCACCATGACTGTAATGCCATCCTTTTCTAGTGGTGTTTTGTCGTAAGTGATCTCACACACTCTTACGACCGTTGTTGCACCGTATTTCTTCAAATCCTAGATACAATAAATAATACAATTATGGGTAGATTTATTAAGGCACATATTGTATAAGCAACACACTTTCATAAAAAATGAACACATTTAAATGTATTTAAATTATTGCAAATCTTGATCAATCACTTTCATTAAATGGAAGGGGTTATCCCAGTCATTTCAGAACCTGCATAGCGAGCACTGTTTTTGTTGGCTGAAAGCATCTGAAAATTCTCCCAAAGCCTCCATCTTGAAAACAATACAATGGACCTCATTTCCCAGGCATCAGAGACTGTACAAGCTAGAAGAACCTTGACATTTTCAAGACCATGCTCTTTTTCATCCATGTGCTATAATTGATCAGATATGACTCTGGTGTCCACAGCAACAAGACGCTTGTGACAGAGTTGTTATGATGAGACCTTGCAGCTTGTGCAAACAACAGGTACGTACAGTACTGTGAAACACTAATGAAGAGTGAAGCTGCACAGCACACGACATCTAGTGAATAAACATTGTGTCATTTTTCCTATATTGTATGACCTTGTTCCACCTGTCAATGTCCCTAACGTTGCAATTTTGGCATGAACAGTAAAATCACAATTGCTGGTGTCATTGCAGGAGCAGCTGGTTTACAAAGCATTTCCTCTTCTTCAGGTGTACAATAAATTACTCAAGCATCTTAAATAATCCCCCCAACTTCCCTCTCCATAGGACACTGAAGCTCACCGAACTTTAAGTTGGACTCGTGGCTGGTCAGAATCTGTCATTAATATTAAAAACAGTCCTCACAAACTACACCTCGTCTATGAATTTGGAGTGCACGGTATTCTTTGTAACCATGAATATGGAATATTCTTTGTAACTCTGCCATTTATGAGACTCTCCTTGTAAATGACAATCTAATCTCAAGGGTTCTTAAACATAAAATCGAACCGAACTCATCTGGATAATTGCACAGTGGCAGCGTGGTGCCCACTGCTACAGTTCGCCCCAGCAACTCTCACTAAACTGGATATATAGGGCAGCACTGCACACTCCGGGGCATGCCAGCTGTTTGTCCTCACCTCTATAAATGTGTTGAGGGTAGAGTTGGTGGGGTTGTGGGTTATGAGGAACCTCATACTTTTGTAACAGACCTCCACAGGTGCAGGGCGGTTCATACGAGCCATGATGAAGAAGCTGCAGTTCACAAACACGAGAGCGGCTCTGTCTGTGTATCCTTGAACAGCAAGAAAGCTTCCCTGAAAGAATGGTACAGTAACAGAATGCTCTGTGCTCAATAACAACGTGATGCAGTTCTCACAAGAGCAAATGCACAAGAAGATGCAACAATCCTTCCTTTCTATTGTTCCCCTTTCCCCCCCCCCACAGAATATTTATTTGTCTTGTTTGGAGGGCGGGGGATGGGGGTGAAAGACAGGAGGATACACAGGGCTCCTTCAAAGCAGCATATGTTTTTTTGCAGATAATCGTGTTACCCCATCTGGAAGCCTACAGTGCTCTCAGAGTAAAGAGTAAAGTTTTTTTTGAAAATGAGTTGTGTGCAACACAGTTTTTGTTCACATCCACTGCTCAGTTTCAGCCGTCATCCTTGTTTCGGATTGGTCGGGGCTGGTTTGGCTTCTTTACGTGTCTTTATTTCTTCAGGTGCGATGCTGTGCGAAGCAGTAGTCACCACTCCCTCTCAGGAACTCCATCAGACTCCCAACAGTCAAGCTGTAGTTTGTCTAAAACCAAAAAAAAAGACGACAATTCAAAATGGTGAAACTCTTAAATGAACTGGTGTGCTTTCCAAGTTCAGATCGGCCCCTACGGAGGAACTAAAACAACCCCCCCCCCCCCAGGACTGCACAGGGTGGTCCCTGCCGGTCAGGGCTGAGGCAAGGAAACAAGGGAGGGGGCTTCCTCTCTATGTGGTGGATTTGCGAAAATGTAGGGCAACAAGCCATGTCACCTTGCCTTACCTTCCAAATGCAGCATGCATTTACCAAAAACGAGTTGCAAAACAATGCACACAACCAGATGACCGTAAACATTACCATATACAGCACAGACTTGTTATGATTTCTGACAAGTTCACTAAACAATGCACAGTTCCATGGTCTAGCGTCTACAGTGTGCACTGCGTGAAAGACAAAAAACACCACATTCCTGGCTGTACAGTACACTGGGGTACAATCTGTTCACAACAGCAGTGGTTTAAAAGATTGAACAGTCTTTTCCCCCAGCTGTAACATACTTCAGAATGACTTATCCAGTACAGCACTGTGGTTCTGCCAGGCTATTCCTGGTGTATAACCATGTAACGAAGTACAACAATCCACTCCCATTTAAATTGCCTTTCAGCTTAATTGAGGTGGGGGGGGCGGGGGGTAATCAAATAGGTTTTGGGGAAATAAATGCACATAAAAGGTATCAACATCATTTATCTGTGAAGCAAAGGATAGTTTTAGCAGGGAGTGTTTTTAAGTGCTCTGTTCATTTTGATTCGCAGATGGGAAGCTCCGACTGAAACACAGCGAGAGAACAGAGAAGATGCCATTGGGAGGAACAGAATTGGGCGACAAGGCCTACAGTGACAGTACATGGTGCTGCCAGAGTACATGCTAAATAAGCTGTGTAAACTGCCCTGCAACAAGGGAGTTACGAGAGAGCAAGGGGGAGGGGAGAAGGGAATATTAAGGGTACACTGTTCAGTGCTTGACATCCTTCTCTTCTAGATATAGACATGACTACTTTACATAAAGGTCAACTAAAAAAACAAAACAACAACATGATGTCCAAATTGCCATTTGAGACCACATGATAACTAATGAATACAAGACACATCACAGTGTTACAGGCTACATGCAAATTCCTACACAGAGTCACACGTTTAATTAACGCTTCATACACTGCCTACACTAGACTGTACTCTCTGAAGCACATAAATTGTTCAGACATTGATACAGGAATTATGTTAATAAAAAATAACATAAAAGCCATTGGGAAAAAACCCCAAACAGAAACACGAAATCAGTGTTCATGCTTCATTTCAGAAGATTCCATGGCAACTCGGTAAGCTGTTCTTTCCCCAGCAAGCTTCCAAATTAGGGAATGTCATTTCTGATATCAGTTTCAATTTTTATTTTACAACATACGTTTCTTGTTACTATGTCTCTTATCCAAAAATAAGCACATTTGTTTCCAGCATTTTTAGCAAATGAGGACTTCAGAAAAAATGCAAGAAACACACTATATATATATATATATATATATATATATATATATATATATATATATATATATATATATATATATATATATATATATATATATATATACTTTCACCAGGCAGGAAGTGTACTTTTTCTGTACTTGACCACCTTGTTTACTTGGATTTGCCATGGTAAACCACAGTAAAATTTAATAGTTATAAATTCAAAGGGTTAATGGAAGACTTTCTTTCAGGCTCTTAATTTTTTTTTTCTGATTCTAAAAAGGTACAAGTTAGCTGCACACAGTACCTGTCAAATATGACAAGCAGATGTTTAATTTTACGGCAGTTTGTCCACACCATCCAAAAGATTATATATATATAGATAGATATAGATAGATAGATAGATAGATAGATAAATAATTCCACAATCCATCAAGATTAAGTACTTTACATGGCAGAGATGTGCCAGTTGCTATTCTCCCCCCCATTTACATGTAGCTCGTTACAATGGTTGCAGTAAGACCTGCAAGCTTGGAACACCTGTAAACAGCTTGATTAAATCAGGCAGGAGGGTTCCAGTTGGGTTAGTTTCCCGCTGTGCCAAGCCTGGGCTTTGTGTATCTTACCTTTCTGCAGCACTGTGGTCTGCTGAGGATCAAGCCATTCGTTTTGATGGGACTAACAGAAAGTAAACAGCCTCTATTGCTGACACCAATCACCGTCACTGCACAGAACCAGTTGAGTCTGCCTTGGCTTGCCATATGACACTGACAGCTCACTGCTAATGTCACAAACAAATGCACTCTTAATACTCTTAGGAGGAGAGAGCTGGGGAGCTCGGGAGTGCCCCCTCCCCCTTCTGCTCCAATAATCCAACAGCAACAGGTAGTAAACATGTAACACAGCACTCAAATATAGATTCATGACGTTGTATCAGAAATACATTGTATTATTATTATTACTACCTGAAATACAGGACTTCTAACATCTGTGAATACCCCTTAATTGTTTGGAAAAGCCCAGGTTGCCCTCCCTTGTGTTACTGTCTGGGCAAGCTGTTTCTGCAGCCCATGGAACAAGATTTTCCTTCCCTCCCAAAGCCTTTATACAAAAGCACATGGTCTGGAATTCTTTTCAATTTGATTTGTAGTGAAACTGGCAGACAGCAGAGTCATCTGGGGATGACAAGCTACTTTAAAATAGGTTTGCAGCTCAGACGTTTGGCAGCAGTGTTTGTAGAGCAAATACAAGTTGATGTATGTAGCCTCCAGGCCAGAGGTTTGAATACTGTTCCTATAATATATATATATATATATATATATATATATATATATATATATATATATATATATATATATAAAATTACACACACACACTAAAGCAGAATTAGAAGGGTATTAAAAAAGGGGTTGGGTACTAGTGTATTATTTCTCTCTACAGAGAAAAACCTAACTTTGGGAAATGTAAAACAGGTCTGCATCCATCCTTGTGGTTGCAGTACATTGTCCTACAGTGAAAAGCCTTAGGTTACGAATATCATTTCACTTAACTACATGCAAGACAAAAAAACACATTGAGGTACTGTAGGCATCTCCAACGTTATGCACTGTACTGTACATCTCTTTTTACCCCCCCCTCCTCCCTCCATTACAAATTTCCTAGCTCCAGGTGTTCATAAGCTGGAATGTGTCCTTGCAGATGTTTGGAACAGACTGATCCAACAACAGAAATCAAGGAAACAGAGAAAATATCAGTGACAGCAGGGTAACATCAGAAATTCAATTCAGTACATACTGCGTGACCGATGCCAACAACTGGCCTAAGACGTTAAAAACAGTTGACTGATGATATACAGAAGAGGAGAAAAAAAAAAGTACTTTAGAAAAACATCCTGAACGACTGGAGATATAGGAAGAAACATAAATAGCATGCAAAACACGCTGCTGCCACCATGAGCCCACACCCAAGTGGAGATGAACTCAAACAGGGTACAAGCAGATAAGCTGTAAACAGGATGTCAAAAAAGTGCATTCTCAACAAGCTGCCTATTAAAGAATACCCAGGGCTACAGTATTTACCACTTAAGCTTGAGTTCGCAAAGTGCAGTGCTTGGAAAATAATATGCTGGTACAGGGGTTACAGGGGGAACCCTTGGGATGTTACACAAAACAAGATTTTAGAAGAGAGAATGTTGCTAGGTTCCTACTCCAGAGAGACCAGCAAATTAGGCTTTTGTTATGCAACCCATGGACAAAATGTTCAATATACACTGCATGCCTATAATCATGCCATAGCTACTGCATAAACAAACCACAGGTGCCACAGAGACACCAGTACCATGGAATGACAAGGTGCAGTCAGGGGTTATTCACAATGGGGATCACTGTCCCAGCTTCACCAGTACAGTGCAGAGTGATGAGGTGCAGTCACGGGTTATTCACAATGGGGTTCACTGTCCCAGCTTCACCAGTACAGTGCAGAGTGATGAGATGCAGTCACGGGTTATTCACAATGGGGATCACTGTCCCAGCTTCACCAGTACAGTGCAGAGAGATGAGGTGCAGTCACGGGTTATTCACAATGGGGATCACTGTCCCAGCTTCACCAGTACAGTGCAGAGTGATGAGGTGCAGTCACGGGTTATTCACAATGGGGATCACTGTCCCAGCTTCACCAGTACAGTGCAGAGTGATGAGGTGCAGTCAGGGGTTATTTACAATGGGGTTCTCAGTTTCAGTTTTGTTATTGTTATTTTAAAAGTCCAATTAATTCATATTCAAGGTTTCCATTGTGCTCAAAAACACTTGCGAGCGTGTTCACAGTCAGTATTCATGCAACAGAACTGGAGGAACCCATTAACAGTCCTTGGTAAAGATGCAGCAGTGTGCTAGTAGTGTACCCCCTGAACAAGCATGCTGTTTACACTATGTTCCACTCGGAGATAAGTTGTCCATGTGCTTGGAGAGGGCATTTGTCAAGGTTGAGGCAGCCCATTGATGCAAACAGCCTGCTGTACTGCTGCATGTCTGTCACGTACCTCGTTATTGGACAGGAGAGTAGGGACTCCACTGCCAGCTATCTGCTGCTGCTCATGAGTAGCAGCCTGGCACTCTCAATACGATACAGGGAGAGTGGAGTGCAAAGTGTGCTCTAGATATCAGAGACTGGGGACTTGTGTAGATGCGGCCTATGAAGAACATGCAGTTATTAAATCGGCCTCTTCACATTTATTCTCCAATGATCTGATCACAGTTCACTCTGATTGTTCTGTACATATTTGATTCCAGTCTAATTTGAAATGAGTTCACTCCGAACGTTCTGACAAGCCTGTATTTTAATGGGGGTAAAATGCAACATTACCTTGAACCCATGAGTAATCTCGATCAATACTCTACAATCTTGGATTTGTAGCTGGATTGGAGTGTTTACATTTCAACCTGTGTAGCTTTAAATTGCTTACTATTACTGTGATTGGCTGCAAAGACAACAGGGCTAGCCACAGATTGGATAATGTTTATTGGGTTGGATTTTCTTGTCTAGTTTCCTAGTAACTGAAGACATTGTATTCTGGGAGATGCAGTTGTTAGTGGAAGTTTTAGGGGAGGCAGACAAGCTGTGCAGCAAAATTGCTCTGCGTACATGTTACACATTACATTTAAATTGAGTGTGTATTTCGCATTATCTGGACCACTGGGAACAACATGCCTCGTGACTTCAAGGCCCCAATCAGGGGAAAAGAAATGCTAAAATAAAACTGTCCTTTTAGCTGCTTTTTATCCCATTATAATGCTTCTGGTCAGGATCAGCAAGCTGTACTGGACAGCTCACAGTGTCTTACTCTGAAGGACTCCACTCCAGGATAAACACTGAGCAACAGCGTTGCTGGCACCTGCTTTCTAAATTTAACCTTCCATCTGTTAACCCAATACATCGAGCGCGGCTCAAATGAAGGAAAGTTCTACACAACTTGAGCACACGCCAGCATTGCGGTGAAGGGCATGTTTTGAAACTAGAGTGTGCCTCATGCAGATGCATGTAAAAGTCATCAAATCAAAAGGGAGTCAGAGGATCTGAGGCTTATGGCTTGGTAACACACAAACTCCAGGTATATAGTTTTTAGTTGTGTTAAAACTAACCTTTAATGTAATGTGGTAAATAGATAATAGAATTTTCTACATGATAAAATAAGGCACATAAAATAAAAGCAGTTCCACAGACAGTGTTTAGCACCAAGCTTGGACTACGTTAACATTAAGTAGTGCAGGATTAGTGATAATCTGAGGCTGTGAAACCAGACGATAGTTTCAAGTACTTTGTACACTTCCACATTCTTCCTCTGTATTATTTGTAATATTTATTTATTTTTCTAAATTTGGAATCTTCAATTGTTTTACCCCCAATTTGAAATGCCCAATTATTCAACCCGGCTGACCACTGCAACCCCCTTCACTAACTTGGGAGAGACGAAGATGAGCACTCGCGTCCTCCAAAACGTGTGCTGTCAGCCGCCCCCTAGGAACTCCCGGCCACGTTCGGCAGTGGCATAGTCTGGATTCGAACTGGCGATCTCCAAGCTATAGGCGCATCCTGCACTCCTGGCGGAGTGCCTTTGCTGGATGCGCCTCTCCGGAACCCCAGTTGTATTATTAACCACAGCAGTGCCTAGGGGTCATTAAAATGCAGTAGCTTAAACAATATTTTAAAAATAACAAAAATCCATGCAACATTTTAACATGCAGAGATGAGCACCTCCACACAATCAACTTTTCCAGCAGCAGGTGCTGATGTGGCAGGTTATTACATCCTATTTATGCTGTATTTATGGGGATTTTACGGTAGGGCTTTAATCTGGGTTTGAGCTAAGTGGACAAACATTTTGACTAGTGCCTTCATGTTTAATAAGCATATTTGAAGAGGTTTACAGGCAAACTTTAGTGTTGAAATGGCTTCACTGATCTTTCTCTTTCCCCACATGCTGTAGAAACTATTTTCAACAAGTGTAAAAATATTATTTATTTCCAATTCGTTCATAAAATGAATGGCACATTTCTTTTGAGCTGGAATTTCCTTAAAACCCCAGCATCACATCCATATACGTTATACCGACTGCACCTTGCTGTGCTGTCTCTTATCTTCCCGGATAATTTGAAATGGCTTTCAATACTTTCTCAGCATTATTAACTGCTTCAGGCAACTCCAATCTATCCCAAAGCTTGCGGCTACATACCATCATGTACATTTCAGGGCATTTTGTTAATGCATGTCCATTTTTGTTTTTCACATTTTTTTAATACAACTGTTCATTTTAACCATTTCTTTTTTTACACAACAGTACTCACACACGTTTGGTCACCATCATAACTGTTGCTTGAAACCGGAGCGTAATAATCCAGCACCACTGCACTTAAGCATTTGTATGTCAACTGACAAGTGTTCAGCTGATATCCCATCACACCTTTCTTCTTAAAGGCGTACAGCATCTATACATGAACCCCCAAAAGCAGCTGGGTACATATTTTTACGATATCACAACAAAAGGAATACACTTTTTTCTGTTTTTTGGGTGCATATGTATAGCTATTATGTACTACATACTATATGTAATACGACAAACTGACTGAATGATAATAACCGAAAATAATCTTAATATTTTAATAAAGTAACTGGCGCAAATATAGGCAGTGGATTGCGCCGATGACGACTTATTTTGAAAATCCTGCATTCATTGTCACTATTTTTGCTTTGAAAATAAATCGGTTATTTTTTTTAGCAGTCATGTTAACGTTTTAGCCTCTCAGAGTGCTTAACACAGAAAATCCACCCCTTCAACTCTCCGATTGCTTAAATGTTGTGTCAAGACATAACACAGCTGACATGTGGTTCCAAGATTTTTTTTTTTCACCCAGCAACGCACAAGTTGTCAGCTAGAAGTGCAATCAATCCCTATTGTTAAAGGCACAGTAGCATCTGCAAGACGGGTGGATCGGGTTTTTTCAGCTGGGCGGCGACAGGCACTTTGCCGGACGGTCCGCCTGGCTAAAAAGGCCTGGGGAGAAGCCTGCACCCCAGTGTCGTTCTTCTTCACTGATAAGCTGGTAGTATTTGAATGACAGGTTGCTTCTATTCCGGCAAGCAGGTTAAATCTTGACTCCTGCAGTCTTTTGAAAACAAATGCATGAAGGTATTTGCTCAGGTAACTAAACAAGGAGGGTGGGTACTTCCGAAATGGAAAAACAAGAGAACAGCAAAACAGCATGAAAACCTTTTCTAGGTATGAAAAAGGAATGCGTGCACAACACTGTGAAGGTTAAACTATGCTCTTTAAGGGGAGGTCAGGCTCATCAAACTCAACACGATTAGGACATTCCGTCTCAAGGAAAGTGTGCACAGCCTGGGGGTCAATTGCACAACACTGTGACAAGGCACAGTATCTTGTATGAAAAGCCTAGTGTTACAAGTCGTATGACTGAATGAGTGGAAAACCAAGGAGCGTGGCCTGGAAACGCTTACAGTGCAAGACTTCCTTGAAGTAGGACAGCAGGTGGGGGGTGTCAAATCCCCATATATTGCAATGTGACAGTGTCTGAGGACAGAGTGTGCCGTTTCAAATTTCAGAATTAGGAATTGTGTAGAAACTGGAAAGAACTTCAACAGCAACGTCATCTTAACAGCAGAGTTACCTCTGAATCGAGAGCTAGCAGCTCGGACTGTAATCCGGTAATGGCATGTTATAAATTCATGGTTATTCAAGCTGCTGTTAAAACATCATGTTGGCATTTCTGATTAAAATAAAATGGTTTATGACTGGAAATGTACAAGTATTGCTTAATTTTTCTTATTTATTTATTTATTTTAAATACCGGTATTTATTTATTTATTGTTAAGTAGATTTGATTGTAGATTTTTCTTTGACTGTACCTTCGGTAACACAGGACCAATTATTCGAAGGATCCTTTCTTCTAGTTGGTTTGTGGGGATATTAAGAATGGACCTCCTCTAGTTCTGCCTGTTTCCATTTTCACCATTGCCCCTTCTTTTTGGTTTCACTAAAGGCAATGGATCACTTTTTTTTAGCACATCAGCTGTCAGAAGATTACCACAGCCAGCTGAAACGGCCATTGCAATGTTGGCCCATGGCTTCTCTTTGCTTCTAAAGAAACGCTTGTGGAAAATATTCCAAATCTTATTTTTAGATTTTTAAAACATGAAGCTCGAACTGCAACGTGCTCCGTTCAGACTTGATCAGTCGTTTAGGTAGAAAATCCTATCTATTATTTGTTTATTTAGCCGATCTAACACAAATCTTAACCCTAAAGTTAGGATTTACTAACTAATGTTATGATAGGATAAGACACTTAGGAAATTGTAGACACTGCTGACTTAGGTAATGTTTTGTAATAGCAAGTTAGGAAAAATCCTATCCTAGCCATAAAAGATAAGATAGGAAAGTAACCCCTGGTTCTAAAGCACTTCAAATCGTTATTTCAACTAATTAACCCTCTAACAGAACAGCATTCCAGGACTAGAGTCTCTTATTAACCCTCTAACAGAACGGCATTCCAGGACTAGAGTCTCTTATTAACCCTCTGTGACAGGCTGGCTCGCAGTGGTGAAGTGTGGTGACGTCACGGACCAGGAAGTAACTGAATCACAACAATGGATGGGCGGGTGAAACTGAACGCAATGGCGTTCAGCTGATTTTATTAATAAACAAAACAAATGATTTGAACATAAACAACAAAACAAAAGGGCACGAGGGCCAAACGAATCAGACAGACAAACAAGTAAGTGTCGTGCTGGCTAATCCAGCACGTTTTAGCAATTGTTATTTCTGTTTCCTCTCTATCTCCCCGTACCTCCTCTCACACCCAACCCTGCAGCACGGACAGCTGCAGGTTCTTATACTCTGGCCGAGGGGTTAACTAGTTGTTAATTATCTTATTACCCCTCGGCCACAGTCTGCACGCGTTTGGTAAGGATGCATGACTGTCAGCTAGTTAAATAATCAGCAGCTGATCAGTCATGCATCCTCACAGGGTTTTTAAATATAAATATAAAAAACAATAACAAAAGACAAATACAAATAATAATAAATAGGGGCGGGACACTCCGCCACACCCTCTAACAGAACGCCATTCCAGGACTAGTCTCTTATTAACCCTCTAACAGAACAGCATCCAGGACTAGAGTCTCTTGTAGTATAAATGTGAAGGGTTTTAGTATCAGCATGGCTATCAAGTGCCAAGTACTGCACAGTTTCTGTACATGTTTGGATCCCTAGAGGTTGTGTGTTCAGTGCAAAGCAAGTGCAATATTTTACACCAAGTACTTGAAAAGTAAAAATGTGCAGCAACACAGACAGTTTATAATAATATATATATATATATATATATATATATATATATATATATATATATATATATATATATATATATATATATATATATGACATAGCAGGGTACTGTTCCTCTATTCAAAACCTTATGCTAGTAATCCCAGGAGAACACATGGTGCAGTAAACAAAGGCTTGCCGTCTCTAGTGTAACACAAAAATAAATGGTCCCTTGACACACAGAATGTGTTTGTTGTTATTATTATTATTTATTTCTTAGCAGACGCCCTTATCCAGGGCGACTTACAGTCGTAAACAAATACATTTCAAATACATTGTTATGGTGCTACATAATAAGTCCTAGGCAGATTTAGTTACAGATTTAGGACTGTCATTAATAAAATAAAAGCAGTGGGTCCTTTATAACTAGAGGATAACAGTGTAATCATAGTCGTTGTCCAAATCACTGGCACTGGGTGGAATAATTGGTAGATGAGAGAAAGAGTTGCATTAAATGCACACGATTACTACAGCATTTCTGCTACTAGTAGATGTACTGTATCGAAACCCAGTTAGTTCAGGATCTTTAATACGCCGAACAGACACAAGACCGTGGGACTCAAACACACAATACTGGTCTAAAAGTCCAATAAACCAGTCAATCCTGGCTGAATTAAAAGGTCAGAGTTGCAAAGTACTGGTATGGCAAACTGTACTGTACCAAGAGACAGAAAGGCTACTTTAATCTCGGATTAAACTCGACAAAGAAACACATTTCCCAGTTTGCCAGGTAACCTGTACGTCACCAGTCAGTTCTGTGACGTGTTTTCATTGTCAGATCATGGCCTCTGTACGGCACTATGGCAGTATAGACACCAGTGCCCAGGGTGCGAGGAAATCAGCTTTTAAAACACCTTGGGGCCCCATTTTCCTACAGGGCTAGTTTTATTCTAAGTGCAGAAACAACGCAGCCCGCGCTGCGAATGACTTATGGCCAGTTCTAAAAATGCAATTTTCAATAGGAAAATGTAAAAGTCATAAACCTCATGGTAAATGAGTATTTAAAGGCCTCAGTAAGTACAAACACGCCCACTCACCGACGCTTGCGCTGCAATAGTTTGAAAGACAAACAATGTCTCAGATGGGCTGCCCTAAAAAAAAGAAAAGCAAACTTCACAGAGGAAGAGATGCACATTTTGGAAACAATACAGAATGAATCGGCTTTATTTGGAAAAGGCCCAAGTACAAAACATTGTAAAGCAGAAAAAAAAGAAGACTTGGCAAACAATAGTTAATAAAGTTAATGCTGTGTCGAAGGCTTCAATAAACATTGCAGACATCAGAAAAAGGTACTAGGATGTTAAAGCCTGTGCTAAAGACAAATTAGCAACAACGACAAAAAAAAAAAAAAAAGAATTTATATATATATATACAGTACTGTGCAAAAGTTTTAGGCAGGTGTGAAAAAATGCTGTAAAGTAAGAATGCTTTCAAAAATAGACATGTTAATAGATTATATTTATCAATTAACTAAATGCAAAGTGAGTGAACAGAAGAAAAATCTAAATCAAATCCATATTTGGTGTGACCACCCTTTGCCTTCAAAACAGCATCAATTCTTCTAGGTACACTTGCACAAAGTCAGGGATTTTGTAGGCATATAGTCAGGTGTATGATTAAACAATTATACCAAACAGGTGCTAATGATCATCAATTCAATATGTAGGTTGAAACACAATCATTAACTGAAACAGAAACAGCTGTGTAGGAGGAATAAAACTGGGTGAGGAACAGCCAAACTCAGCTAACAAGGTGAGGTTGCTGAAGACAGTTTACTGTCAAAAGTCATACACCATGGCAAGACTGAGCACAGCAACAAGGCACAAGGTAGTTATACTGCATCAGCAAAGTCTCTCCCAGGCAGAAATTTCAAGGCAGACAGGGGTTTCCAGATGTGCTGTCCAAGCACTTTTGAAGAAGCACAAAGAAGCGGGCAACGTTGAGGACCGTGAAGCGCAGTGGTCGGCCAAGGAAACTTACTGCAGCAGATGAAAGACACATCATGCTTACTTCCCTTCGCAATCGGAAGATGTCCAGCAGTGCCATCAGCTCAGAACTCAGAAAACAGTGGGACCCTGGTACACCCATCTACTGTCGGAGAAGTCTGGTCAGAAGTGGCCTTCATGGAAGACTTGCGGCCAAAAGCCATACCTCCGGCGTGGAAACAAGGCCAAGCGACTCAACTATGCCGCGAAAACACAGGAACTGGGGTGCAGAAAAATGGCAGCAGGTGCTCTGGACTGATGAGTCAAAATGTGAAATATTTGGCTGTAGCAGAAGGCAGTTTGTTCGCGAAGGGCTGGAGAGCGTACATGAATGAGTGTCTGCAGGCAACAGTGAAGCATGGTGGAGGTTCCTTGCAAGTTTGGGGCTGCATTTCTGCAAATGGAGTTGGGGATTTGGTCAGAATTAATGGTCTCCTCAATGCTAAGAAGTACAGGCAGATACTTATCCATCATGCAATACCATCAGGGAGGCATCTGATTGGCCCCCAAATTTATTCTGCAGCATGACAACAACCCCAAACATACAGCGAAAGTCATTAAGAACTATCTTCAGCGTAAAGAAGAACAAGGAGTCCTGGAAGTGATGGTATGGTCCCCACAGAGCCCTGATCTCAACATCATCGAGTCTGTCTGGGATTACATGAAGAGAGAGAAGCAACTGAGGCTGCCTAAATCCACAGAAGAACTGTGGTTAGTTCTCCAAGATGTTTGGGCCAACCTACCTGCCGAGTTCCTTCAAAAACTGTGTGCAAGTGTACCTAGAAGAATTGATGCTTGATGCTGTTTTGAAGGCAAAGGGTGGTCACACCAAATATGGATTTGATTTAGATTTTTCTTCTGTTCACTCACTTTGCATTTAGTTAATTGATAAATATAATCTATTAACATGTCTATTTTTGAAAGCATTCTTACTTTTTACAGCATTTTTTCACAGCTGCCTAAAACTTTTGCACAGTACTGTATATATATATATATATATATATATATATATATATATATATATATATATATATATATGAAGGGCACCGGAGGGGGGCCTCCCACAAACATACAATTAACCAGTGCTGAAGAACGGGGGTCTGTAATTATTCATGCACAGCTGATCGGGGTAGTAAGTGGCCATGATATTTTAGGACTCAATGAAGCGGAGTGTAAGAATGTTCCATATCCAGGAACATCTGCAGGTTACATTGGCACTTCAGCCGAACCCCAGCTGGCAGTGTTGCTTGCAGGGGACATGTGAGGCTGTGTGGTCCAGCGGTTAAAGAAAAGGGCTTCTTAACCAGAAGGTCCCCGGTTCAAATCCCACCTCAGCCACTGACTCACTGTGTGACCCTGAGCAAGTCACAACCTCCTTGTGCTCCGTCTTTCGGGTGAGATGTTGTTGTAAGTGACTCTGCAGCTGATGCATAGTTCACACACCCTAGTCTCCTGTAAGTCGCCTTGGATAAAGGCATCTGCTAAATAAACAAATAAAAAAACAGCGATGCATTTATTTGCCTTCTTAACCAAAGCAGCCGTTACCTGGCTGGTGCATTTAGACATTGAAGACTGGCAGATACCAGAAACATCCCTAGCTGGTATTTGGAATGAGCCGGCTGTGTAAAAGGTTAAGGCAGCAGTGCCCTTTATATGCACTGGTATGACACGGCTCTGGCAGTACCACTCTCTCCTTTAACCTTGAACACAGATCTGCTATAGTCTGTTTATTATTATTATTATTATTATGACTTAGTCATTTAGCAGATGCTTTTATCCAAAGCGACTTACAGAGACTAGGGGGTGACCTATGCATCACAACTGCTGCTGCACAGTCACTTACAATAGAACCTTGGTTTTACCTCTCATACGAAGGACGGGTTTATCAAGCCTTGTAAGACATGTTCATCTGACGGGTCAAGAAACGCCACTCTGGTCAATTGTCAGGTATCTCCTTCTCCTTTCCCTTCCCAGAAGGCGTAATACCATCTTTCTTTCACAATTCCACATAGCTCTTGCCATGCTTAAGTTTGTGTTTAATTAGAGATTGGGTCAAAATCTCATATGCTGTCAATTACAAACTTAACACAATAGTGTTCCCCTCATTATCACATTTCACACAAACCCGGCTATTCTTAATAAAAACAAAAAACTTTTACGGCTGATTGCAACAACCGCGACTCATTCAGAACAACTCAAAGCGCTTTCGAGTCAAAGAGACGCAACGCGGTGAGATGCGATCATTCTACTGATTGAAAATTGCAGGTCAAAAAAAAGCAGAGAACGTCTTGAAAACGCCCACAAAGTTCCGACAGAACCATGCACCGACTCGGGGCTAGTTTTTCAATGCAACTCTGATATTGAAAATCGTCCACAGCTGCGACTCTGTCCTTGCACCCAAAACAAACGTGCAAGCCCGCTGATTACAAGTATTGGCACACCCCTACTGTAATAATAATAATAATAATAATAAATCAGCTCAGGGGTCCATCTGATTTGTGCCACTCGATGAAAGAAAGTTGCTTTGCAGTCCGAGCTGGAGTGAAGAACTCTGGAGTGAAAGAATCTGTACAGCGTGAGATTCAATGTGAAGTGGCAGTGTAGCCCCTGTGGGGGAGTGTTCCTGTTCTCAATCCCACTGGGATCAAAAACTGGGGACAGCTTGTAAAGACTCCCACTGGAAATGATGTTGCATCTCAGCTGGACCTTTCTGGAGGAAAACAAACAAGTACAAAAAAAACCTAAAAAAAAACGGTTCTCACAATATAGAGTATAAATCCGACTACAGTGCGTGGCACAGCAATGAAAGGGCATCAATCACTAGGAAAAGCACAACCCAAAAGGGCACCATTAGTCCCTGAGGATTGTAGGATTCATGTATTTATTTATTTTAATTAAAAGGAAACACAGAAAAGAAAAAGGAGGTTCAGTGCAAGTGCCAATAAACAAATTCATAACAAAATTCATTTTGTTAAAGGCACGTGTGCAATACACAAACCTTAAGTGTATTTTTATTTCTTGCTGTTCTTGTTCTACATTTCTAAAATGCAACTGTTCATTTTAAAACACATTTTTTACACAACAGTACTCGCACACGTTTGGTCACTATCACACATGTGATAAGCGTTTGTTATATACATACCGACGTCATGTTGCATTGACACATGCTTTTAAAAGGGAGAGGCAGCATTTTTGTGCCTAACCCCGAAAAAACAGTTGTCAAAACTTGTCACATTTGCACCCATTTTAGTCGCAGTCTGGAGCCCTGCATCATAATTTCTCATCTCTCTGTGGTTCAGTGGTACAAACAGATTGATGATTATGATGGTGTGATTGAGGAAGTATTATGGTTGAGGAATCATACCAGTGCGTACCAGGTGCAAGCCTGTCACATACCAGCACTGGTACGCACACCACAGCTTGAAAACCACTGTACTAGACTGTACTGTATGTCCAAGTTCTCCACTGGCAGATTGCCATTCTACTTCTACCATTCTACTTCTACCATTAGTCTGCAGTAGAGTAAATGCACCCACTTCCTGTCTGTAAGATGTGCATTCAGTGTACTGTACACTGCCACAGCTGGTCAGCGTTAGCATGACAAATACACTGTTATTTATTTGTTCAGAAGGTTTTTGATCTATTTTTCTCATTTCAGATTTCCTTGGTACATTTCCTGTCATGTGCAAGCAGTTTACTGGGCTCCAGCTGCTGCAGTTCAATGCTGTCCCAGCCCAGGCCACAACACATCCTGCCACACACCCACTGCGGTGCACGGATAAACCACACCGAGGCATTCGCGACCGTTACCAGTATAGAACCCGCTCAGGGTTTACTGTCAGGTATTTGACCTGTGTTCCTAGTATAGAACCCGCTCAGGGTTTACTGTCAGGTATTTGACCTGTGTTCCTAGTATAGAACCCGCTCAGGGTTTACCTGTCAGGTATTTGACCTGTGTTCCTAGTATAGAACCCGCTCAGGGTTTACCTGTCAGGTATTTGACCTGTGTTCCCAGTATAGAACCCGCTCAGGGTTTACTTGTCAGGTATTTGACCTGTGTTACTAGTATAGAACCCGCTCAGGGTTTACTTGGTTAAACCTGCCTTGTGCTTTGAGGCTCTTGCATTTATTTTCTCTTTTTTTTTTGAATGTGAAAGTTGTGCATTGTTATCCCTATAACTGAATACTGCATGCAAACAATCAATGTAAAATTCTGAATTACAACAACAACCGATCTATACAATCCATAATACATACTGCTGTATGTATTATTTTTCAATGGAAGTACATTTTTATACATATGTTCAGGGAGACGGAGAGGGATGCATAGGAATAATCCCACACTTCTACTGCAGACAATAAAAATAAAATAATAAAAAAATGTATACATTAAATCTGAATTTTATTTCAAGAAGGACCAACACTGCTTAGGTAAGAGACAGCTCTGCCAATACGCATCCTTCCTAACCTGAATGACCACCTTCCTGTAATGACAAAACATACAGTGATTTTGTGACACACAGTGCTGTGCCGCCACTTCTATATTACAAAGGCTTGTGAACAGGCATATCATAGCCAAAAATATGCTCTAAAATGCATGTAGAGGTTTTTTAAAGTGGACGCTAGACATACAGAAGTCTGCTGTGCTTGGGAGGACCACGTTAAGGTGAAAAGCTTCTGCATGATCACACTGTGGTGTGCCAGCAGGACTCGAGATCCAATCCTGCGATCTGAACTCACCTTAAGAACTGAACGGCACCTCAAACATCACAAGGCTTAGTTGCAGTGCAGTCCTGCCCCACACAAGAGCTATCCAGACTGAGACACCACCGCCCTGCCCACAGCAAAGAGGTGGCTTCATTCCAGCAGCCCCACTTCTGAGAAGTCCCCAGACTGATACTGCAGCACAGAAGGAACGGAAATGTCTCACGAACAGGAACTGCTCTCCAACAGTGATGCTTTCTGCCTAGCAAGTGTGCTCATTAGAGATTTCCTACACTGTAATGCTGTGTTCAGTTGTGGATGTGTAGAGAAATTCAGTAAGTGAACTACTCTACACACAGCCAGTTCAAAAGTCTTGAAGGGCATTTTTATTGAAGCTGGGGCTCGTTCCTCTCACTGCTTTAGCCACCACTCCTGGTCAAGCGCATGACAAATTCAGACGAATAAAGTCTCACGTTTATCGTCAAACCTCCCGATCGAACTGGGCATTTCAAATGAGAGAGGATGCATGAATTGAGCAGAAAAAAATAATGTTCATGTTACTGTTTAGCAACAACCAGATTGTACCTGTACATGGAAAGCTGAATCAAACTCAAAGACTATACAAACAAGCAGTTCAATAAGAAGAGGTTAAACACTGCTTAACAATAACCTCAGTAAACAATAAAAAAAAAGCTATCACCAACAAAAACATGCAAGCCATAGAGAATGATTATGCTTTAGTAACAGTCAAAAGGACATACTGCACCTTACTCAGCCCAATTCATCTTGCTTCCAGTGAAGGCTTCTATCCAGAAATTCAGCAGAGAGGACCGGGGGCAGAATGAGATCAATAGGCTTGCCAAAAGTTATACAGCAAGTCAGTGGCCCAGCTGGCATTCAAAGCCTGCCTCTGTCGATTTGTCCTTTGTTCTAACCTTCATGTCTCCACTGAAGTATTCAGTGGATTTTCCACTTGCTTTGGTTTAAATGCTCCCTCACAGCCTATGACAGGTTTCACAAAAGCAATCTCCCTCCAAGAACTACTGTAAAATAAAGGCAGGAGGCTGCCCAAAAGGTTGTTTTCAAGCAATTTTTGTAAAAGCAAACTTTGACGGCCAAATAGTCTAAACAGCAATTCCGCAGCCTGTTGACTTCAAGTAAACTGCTACATTATGTAATGATAGTTTTGCCTGATAATGAGTTTGCACTGTCCTCGCCCATGATTACTATACAATGAAAATCCTAACCATGCCTGTTCTCCACCCCGACACATTCCACTAACCTTCATCATGCATGCATATCCACAGTGCTGACAGGCAATAACAGATACCCGAGTGACAGAGTGTATTTAAATCTTACCCACAATTAAAGCTTTCCATGTCTATAATTCACACCTGCTTACTGTATAAAGTATGTCATCATCATGCGTTCTCCACCTGCCAGCACTGTATTTAGCTACACTATGTGACTGTCAAGTTGATGGAGTTGTCGAGGTGTCTGGTGCCAAACATTTAAATGTACTGATACAGACATTATTAAATCGGGTATCAGGTAAGTGGCAGACCTCAATGTGACCATGTGCTCTGCTGTTGCAGGCAAATCATCTGACCTCAGAATCCGCACATCTTTAGCACAACCCCTCAGCTGTGTCCGATGGGGTAAAACGTCAGCTCAGATTCCAGATGCTTCACTCTGCATATCAGATCTCATGATTCTGAGCTTTGAGGTGAAAGGTTGCACACAGACAACATTAGGGAAGCCGAGGTTACAGCTCTTGATTACCAGTGGAGTCCCTATAGGTGACAAAGTGCTCTGCTGACTGTATTTCATGACGTATCAAGGAAACAACCAAACAAGTTACAAAGTTCAGTTTCATAAATAAAGCATAAAGATCCATAGTTTAGGCGCTGAGGATCTTAACAGACATTAAGGGTGGTGAAGAACAGCACGAAGGCAGCTTTTTAACAGACTCTGACTAGTTAATAGCATTTTAACGATTTATTTATTACAATTTTTCCAGGCAAAACAGCAACAGACAGAGCAGCTATAAAAAAAAAAATTCTAATTAGAGTGGTTTGCATTGCCAAGGGGTTTTGCAAAAACAAAACAAACTCAACTGTTGACGACTTTTCAAAAAGGTTTTATATTAAAAGGCAGCCTATTGTAAGTACTGATCTGAACAATGCGCCCGTGCCTTATACAGTAGTCCATTCACATCCTTTCTACTTGGAATTTTGGTTTTACTCCAAACTTTACACATTTCTTTCCTGCAGTTTGCTACTGTAGCTCTGGCTGCCTGATCCATACATTTCATGTCGGACCCACTAACAAAGGCAACAGTTTGCCAATCCAAAGACTCCTTCATCTACAGCTCAGTCATGTGCTTGTCCAGTTATAAATACCACACTTTCCACAACTGCATTGCCTCTGCCACGGGATGAAATGGACAGAAAACACTTTCAAAATAGCCGATCCCTCTGATGCTGCATTAAAGCAACCGCCTCGCTCGGCCCTCCATTTCGAAAGAGGTTCTGTTTTAGTCACATCACAGGTTTAACATGCTTAGTGTAACAGCTAGCAAGTGATCTGTATGGAATTAATGCAGTAAAAGCTTCAGTTCAGGGCTACAAAAATCGGCATTATTCAAAATCTGTGCAATCTTTAATTTTACAAGTCTGCTAATATTTCCAGAACATAGAGATGATAATAATAATAATAATAATAATAATAATAATAATAATAATAATAATAATAATAATAATAATAAGCCGCTCTGCAGCTGCATCAGGGTTGAAAAAAAATCAGAGTTTTCTGGGCCAATAAGCAGCTACTAGGATCACCTTGGCCCGGTTCTGCCTGATTTTCTGCAGACACAGCAGGAGCAGGGCGAGCGGTGGGAAGGCATATAACAGTTCCCTCAGTCACTGGTGTGCCAAGGCATCTATTGCCAGTGGGCCCCCGCCTCTTCCTATTATGGAGAACCAGAGGGGACAGTGGTACATTTCTCCCTCGAACCTCCTGAAGCTCAAACATTGAAGTGGAGAACCTCCAAGGGAGGTTCCCACACGCCTTGCGCACCCCTGCCATTCCACACAGCGCCCCTGCCCAGGCTGGACGCGTCCGTGGTGACTACCTCTCTTCTGGTAACGCTGCCCAGTGCTACACCGAGGTCCATCGTCTTTGAGGTCCACCGTGGTGAACCATCGCCTGGCCTGATTGACTGCAACAGCTGTTCCATCGT
The DNA here is from genome assembly GCA_030684275.1 of Acipenser oxyrinchus oxyrinchus. Classification (NCBI taxonomy): domain Eukaryota; kingdom Metazoa; phylum Chordata; class Actinopteri; order Acipenseriformes; family Acipenseridae; genus Acipenser; species Acipenser oxyrinchus. Next base: position 3,754,393 of record CM060249.1, read on the forward strand.
CAACATTTTGAACCTCCTTCGGCTCAGATACAGGTTGACATGTTGAAATAGCCAGACCCAGGTTCCCCGCATCACGTACCCTATATAGGGCGTCCATCGACCGGGAAACAGTAGCAGCTGTTGCCGGGTGATCCCAGGAAGACTAGATTTCAGGATGGGAGAGACATGGGAGAGATAGTAATGGCGTGGAGATCTGTGAGCGCAGTGCCTTTGTGACTTTGGGGGTGGGCAATGACTGCGTCACAGGCTCGTGGAGCAGCTTTGGTATATCTTATTCAGGTTTCGGGTCTCTACGAGGTAAATAACCACACGGTAATGGTTACATTTTGTACTTGAAAGAGAAACGCATTCACTAAATTTAGCTCTCAGATTGTGCCAATGAAAATATCTAAAATGTATTGAAATGTGCTTGCTGTGGTGTATTTACTATCTTAAATGGAACAAACTCGATGCAGTTTAAACCTGTTTTTACTGAAAAATAAACAGTAACATGTAATCATAGGAGCTGTCTGTGAAGAACCTTCCTGGGTCAGGACCCAGTGTCATGCGGGTTGGGTATACGATTTCACACTGCTTTTGATAAAGCAGGGTTGACCTGGGTGACACACAAGTGCACAATGCATGTATCAATGCCCCGGAAGCAGCTTGTTACTTACACTTCCATCCAAGCTTCTCTGGATTGAACCGTAGGCCCAAATGTTGATTAGAGCAAATGTTTCTTCATCCCTGCTGCAATCTGGCTCATGGTGTGTCTCAAGCAATAAAAATATGGCTGTGTAGTCCAGTGGTTAAAGAAAAAGGCTTGTAATCAGGAGGTCCCCGGTTCAAATCCGACCTCAGCCACTGACTCATTGTGTGACCCTGAGCAAGTCACTTCACCTCCTTGTGCTCCGTCTTTCGGGTGAGACGTAGTTGTAAGTGACTCTGCAGCTGATGCATAGTTCACACACCCTAGTCTCTGTAAGTCGCCTTGGATAAAGGCGTCTGCTAAATAAACAAATAATAATAATAATAATAAACAGAATAAACAAAAACGTTCCTTGCGGAAGTGAAACCTTCACGCAGGTGTGGCTATTTGTTATTTCATCCGCCATCATGCATTTTGTCTCGCTCAACTCGGGTCAAAGCATGTTGGCCCACATCCTGAGGTGGGTCACTGGGACCCAGGTTAACCCGGGTACAACCCAGGTACGTGGTTTTACACTACGCAGGATTATGACCCGGGTAGCCAGAACCCGGGTCTGGACCAGGGAGGACTGCCAGTGTGAAAGGGCTCTAGATTGTCTAGCTATTTCTCTTTCTATATCTGAATATGAATCATCCAAAGCAGATGCTTACATTGACAGATGGCTCAAAACTGAACTCTGCCAAGCAGAACTCAATCCAGCTGCTCTGAAGTGGTTTCTTTATTTTTATTGTTTTTCAAAACTGCTAAAATTAGCAGAACTGCTGTGCTGTAGATTGTTTTTATACAATTTTCAGTTATTACTTCTGTTAGTCACTGCAGTTTGTTTCCCCGTCCTGAACAAACAGCTGAGCAAAAAAAAAAAAAAAATTGTAAAAAAATCCACACAGCAGTGAAAAATCTCTAAATATGAGAGTACAGTACAGTTACTTGTTGCCTTCCTGAGCTGTAAGGAAGTGATGTGTTTAAAAGCTCTAAATATGAGAGTACAGTACGGTTACTTGTTGCCTTCCTGAGCTGTAAGGAAGTGATGTGTTTAAAAGCTCTAAATATGAGAGTACAGTACAGTTACTTGTTGCCTTCCTGAGCTGTAAGGAAGTGATGTGTTTAAAAGCTCTAAATATGAGAGTACAGTACAGTTACTTGTTGCCTTCCTGAGCTGTAAGGAAGTGATGTGTTTAAAAGCTCTAAATATGAGAGTACAGTACAGTTACTTGTTGCCTTCCTGAGCTGTAAGGAAGTGATGTGTTTAAAAGCTCTAAATATGAGAGTACAGTACAGTTACTTGTTGCCTTCCTGAGCTGTAAGGAAGTGATGTGTTTAAAAGCTCTAAATATGAGAGTACAGTACAGTTACTTGTTGCCTTCCTGAGCTGTAAGGAAGTGATGTGTTTAAAAGCTCTAAATATGAGAGTACAGTACAGTTACTTGTTGCCTTCCTGAGCTGTAAGGAAGTGATGTGTTTAAAAGCTCTAAATATGAGAGTACAGTACAGTTTACTCGTTGCCTTCCTGAGCTGTAAGGAAGTGAAGTGCTTAAGCAGAAGTGAGTGCTTCAGCACAACACTGCAACATTTACTGTACACCGACACATTCACAACAGGGTGCAGCCTTTCCTGGAAACTGCTGCTTGAGCACAGAGATACGTATGAACAGGAGAGCACAGCATTCATCGTTCTTGGAACTTTAAAACCGCAGTTTTCAATCCATTCACACCCTGAATAATGCTGTACTGCTACTCAGCTTTGTATCACCACATATGGAATACTGTTAAGACATCATGATACATCTTGTAAAAATAAATAAATAAATAAATAAAATAATGAATGAATTAAATTAACTACCTATCACCAGTGTTCCCCATATTATGTGAAGGGCTGGAAATTACTTCAAAATATGTCCTGTGAAGTCTCCTATACAGCAGTGCCACATTTAATAACACATTTTAATATATCCTTGAATACATATATTCAGAACAAATATGTTACTGAATTTAATTCATGTTGACTGCATACACAATTACAATTGATATATTACTTCAAGATACATTATTTCAATAAACAAACAAAAAACACTCAAACACATCACCATTCAAGGTGCTGTATTACTTGAAAAGTTATAAAACCCAAAAGTGTTTGCTTACCCTGTACCACGCACATGCAGTATAATATTTTAATTATGTGCTGTGCCAGTGAAACAGGACCTCTGAGTTCTGCAAGGCAAAAAAAAAAAAAAGTGAAATCCTGTTTTTATTTTTTGGGATATCCCCCTTCACCAGCTGCGAACTTTCAAACGTTAAACTAACGTCAACATTTTCCTGCTTTGGATTCAGTGCCTGACCTATAAATCTTTTAAAATTGTATAATTATATATATATAAAAAAATAAAAAGTCCTTCCACTGTGAGAACTCAAAGAGAGAGAGAGAGAGAGAGCGAGAGAGAACACACACAAAAGCACAGCATGCAAATGTAAAGTCAACTGGAGGCGTTACAGATACAAGAAGATCTCACCTCCTGCGCAGTCTGCCAGTTCAAATGGGCTGAGACACTCTCCCCACCCTTCCAAATAAAGCACGCTTTTTAAACAACGCGTTTCCGGAGAGCTCGCCTGCCTGTGCTTGGATGTCTGTGTTCAATTAGTGATCTGAAATGCCAGCTTGAAGGAAAAGGGAGGCCGCCTCCTCAGGGAATCGCAATATAACCATTCATTTGGCTGCTGCACAAATCTGAAAGCTCCACTAGTCCGCCCCCCTCCCTTCCCCTTCCCCTTCCCCTTCCCCTTTTAATTTCTGAACCCAATCCAAGACCTTGGGGGCCAGTACAGATGTAGGGTCCAGTACAAAGAAAGATTCCAAGAGTTAGGTGGATGGCAGCGGGCAAGGCTAAGAGGAGTCCAGTATAGCACAAATTCAAAGCATCAGAGACTTTTCAGAATCAGGCTCCATGAAACAGTCATACAAACACACACACACACACACACACACACACACACACACACACACACAGGAATATGACAGAACGAGGTACCAAATCAAGCACTTTGAAAAAGTAAACGCTGTTAAGTATTGCTTTATGACTTATGTGGAATCTTACGGTATAGGCAAATATTTTATTTGACCAATAATTCTGACCGATAGGATGTAGGGTTACTGTGTGTTTTTAGATAGAACCTTGAGCTCACTGTGTCAATGCAGCCCCTCTTGCTTCCTACCGTTCCCGGTGTTAATAAAGGAGGTTGTTTGGATACATCAGACGCAGGCAGATCGGTAACTGGCATTTCTTGACTAAACTCATTCAAAGAAATCGGGGTCCAAATCAAAACAAAAATAGAAATCTGAAATTATTTCAGACATTTTAAAGTTGTTATAAAATCATGTATCTGTGGCAGTATTGTGTGAACTACCGACATGCAGCTCCATCCTGAATTTCAGCAGCAGACCGCTGGTTTGGAAGTAAGCAAAGACACATTCAAAAACTAGCCCCAGTAAGTATGTTATCCAACCAGAGCATGTGAGCGGAGCGGAGCGAGGAGTGGAGGGGGACCACTTTTCTAGGAGCGAGGAGTGGCGTGGGTAAAGTGCCTAAGCGGAGCGAGGAGTGGAGGGGGACCACTTTTCTAGGAGCGAGGAGTGGCGTGGGTAAAGTGCCTGAGCGGAGCGAGGAGTGGAGGGGGACCACTTTTCTAGGAGCGAGGAGTGGCGTGGGTAAAGTGCCTGAGCGGAGCGAGGAGTGGAGCGGGACCACTTTTCTAGGAGCGAGGAGTGGCGTGGGTAAAGTGCCTGAGCGGAGCGGGACCACTTTCCTAGGAGCGTGGAGTGGCGTGGGTAAAGTGCCTGAGCGGAGCGGGACCACTTTTCTAGGAGCGAGGAGTGGCGTGGGTAAAGTGCCTGAGCGGAGCGAGGAGTGGAGGGGGACCACTTTCCTAAGAGCGTGGAGTGATGTGGGTAAAGTGCCTGAGCGGAGCGTGTGCGAAAAGCCTCTGGCACTGCTCCTACTCCAAAAGATGGCTTGCAAAGGAAAAATATGACACTGTAAATATAAGATATAAACCATAAACGATGCAGTTTTAGAGATGCTCTGACAATATTGTGCAATCTATGAAATGTGTAATTAAAGCAAAATAATCAATAATATCCAATTTGCACAGTACGAGTTTTATTATAACAGCGAAAGCCATTGTGTGCTTGTATATGAACCATGTTAATTGCAAATTTTACAAAGCTTATACAATTAAAAAAATCTTTAACCACATGGTGTGTGCAAAAGGGTCAGTGTATGTTAGGATCCCAAGCCGAAATACGACCCCATCGGCTTGGGATTAAATTACTTTTTTAGATAGCTGAAATCGTGTCATGTTCGGCTTGGGGTTGTCTTGTGAATGATCCCCTTGAGGTGCAGAAGATTCACTTTACCCAAAGCGTTTACATCACTTCATGTAAAAGTGAGACTGAATTATTCTCCAGGGAAATACATATAATAATAAAAAATTATAAAAAAAACCCCACAACTTTAAATAATAATAAATATTTTGCAGACCTTTTTTTTTTTCTAAGTGTGAACGTGTCAATTCCAGTTATCAAATGTATTTGACAGAAATTAATGTTTTAATAATCAGTTTTACTAAAAACATAATAGTACTCACTGGAACCGTATCCCTGATATTTGTACCCGCTTTGTCTGTACCAAAGCAGAAACCGGGTACCCAATTTCAAAGGAACGGGTTCGCTCATCTCTACATGTTGGAAGTGATTTACACTAGCAGTGGAGTGGAGCTGGCTGCAGAATTAGAAGCGCCGGAGCAGGGTGGACTGGGGAAATAAAAGCCTTGGAGCGTGTGGTTTTAAAGAGGAAGAGAGCGAGGAGCGGCATTGATGAGCGCTCCACTCCGCTCACATGCTCTGTATCCCACTGAAGTGAAATAACAAAATGTATCCCACGTTAGATAAACCCACACTTGTGTGGTGTGTGCACGGGAACAAAATAAAAGGTTTTAAACAAAACACTACAAAGTCTTACACAGAAAACAGCACCCAAGCGCCGCTATTCACTTGCCCCCTCTATTTCTTTATTTCTTGCATTTCCTCAGATTTTACTGCTGGAGGCATGTACAGTATGGGACCAAGAAGCCAACTCTGTTGGCTCACACAGTCATATTTTCCTAATCAAGCAGGAGTTCCCTACCCTGCTAGTCAGGGAACCACCCTGACCCAGGGCACTCATTTACGTCAGGGCTGAACTATTGTTGCGATTGCCAAGGATCAAGCCTATGAACTTTCAATCAGAAGCACCTGCTGCTGTACAAAGCTTGCTTAAAACGTCTGGCAGTTTAGCAGCGTCCCCCACCGTTCGCAGGGGTGGTGTAGCAAACACTGCCTACAGTGTGGCTGCAGGAGGCACCAAATCAGGGACGAGGAAACCCTGCCCTTCGACAGCACATCCCGTCTGGCTGATTAGAGAGGAACGACAAGCTGGACGATGGGACTCACACCCTGGTTTATGGGCAGTGTGAGAATACCAGCGGTGGAACAGCACCCTCGACTCGGAGTAATGCCCTGCCTATACAGAACTGTTCTCTATCGAGGTCGGCAGATATAACCATCACTGTACCAGAGTACCCTACAAGAGTTTAAGTAGAGTAGATTTGTTTTAATGCTAGCTCATTGTTAATACCGGAAATCCTACATTAGGCATGTACTGTAGTGTCATGCATGCCTAATAAAAGGTGCCAAGCGCGAGTCATTTATTAGAGCGAGCGAAAAATATTAATCTTATCTGTAGGGTTAATTTAGCACTCAATTTTGGCATCTGAAAATTAACCGGAAAAATAATGATATACTGTATACAGAGCCCCTGAATAATACAATCATGAATAATAACTTATACAAATCAACAGTTACATATAAACTCTAGAAAATCGTACACCGGATCATATGATCCACAGGATAATAAACTGTGTTAACCCTACAGGTCTGGCAATTATATATATATATATATATATATATATATATTATATACACACACACACACACACATACATTCATACATACATACACACACACACAGTACCATGTTACTTGTACTAAACCAGTTTTTTAAATGGCAAAACAAATGGCAAAGCACTGGTCTACATCAATGTCTGGTCTTTAAAACTGCAGAGTAGTGCAGGGACAAATACCCTAATATCTGAACGAATATTTTTAGTACATGTATTCCAAGGCATTTCAAATTTGCCACAAAACAGCACATCTGACAGTAGTACAGCAGTAACCAGTATCTTAACCCATTAAATTGCTACAGTACAGGTGCTGTAGACAATGTACCAGAAAGTCAGGTAACATTAAGAAAGTCACTGTTGTTTCAGTGTGCTTGCAGTAAACATCAGTAGGCATAGTGCTAGCTGTACTGTACCATACCATACTGACTCATGAGTTGTTTTGCTAGCTTCTGTTTAATTATTGCTATATGAGGCTTCCATCTGCTGTGCTGTATGGGAAGGGTGGAATCTAATTTGCTCCGTTCTCAAACATGTTCTTCTATAATTCACCCCTATTTGAAGCAAGCAAACAAACTCACAAGGCTGTTTGTTGCTGTGATCACCAATGCAAAAACGAAACAAGAGTGCTGTGTAGAAGGCAATTAAAACGCGGAGCCCGTGGAGATTCATAGCAAGTGATGTTGGCTCATTACGCTGCACGCTAGTCTCAGAGAAGGTAGTACATGTACAGTAAAACTCCTAGGAGGCACCATTTAATGTGAATAGGGACCAGGTGTGTACACCCAATACAACTGTCCCCACCCCACACCACAAGAGAGAGGGGTTCAGAAACGTCATGCCAGACACTACTGCAGGGTTCAAAGGTTAAATGTTGCTCTTGCCCTATTTTGTAATCCAGGCGTGTTGCACAGTAGAATATTCTTCCGTCTTCCTAAAAGAAAGTTTAGCAACTGAAGTGTTAATAGGAACCCAATGTGGCCTTCTGGCTCAAAATACCATTTTCAGTATGTTTAGGCATATACTGTGTGTGCTTGTGTGCTTATGAATGGACATGGATCTCAAGCTGTTATTCTTCTTCGAATAAGTCAAATTCTTCAGTACATGTTAGTCATCCAAAATTGTAATTGGTACCGTACAATAGCTTCTCAGTAACATCAAAAGCTGTTGTTGGCACTTGATCTTCTGCAGATGGTTGGGTCATTCCATCGTATTTTTTGTCCTATCAATAGTAAATTACTGATAGGAAACTGTGACAAGAAAAATTACCAGAAAGTGGCCTGTATTTTGTATCTAATAGGACGAAATTGTAGGCCATGGCCCTGGAAACAATCAAAGGGAAATCCTGCCATTTACTTTATCATTAGGAAACTGGATCGCAGAACACCAAAGCCTCCTTTCCACTGCCTTTCCTCTGCTACAGCTCAGCTGGACAGTCTGGGCGAGGTGTAGCTGGAGGGTGTTTCCACTGATGCTCTTCTATACCTTAGTTACACCTCAGACAGTACAGTCTCATATCTCATACCCAACGGGGCCAAACCGTGCCGTGTGGAGGTATGCCATCGAAATGGATATTTAAAAGAGGCAAAGAGTTTTGACCAATGGCGGTTGTTTTCCACCAGTTTTCTCTTATTGCACGGCAAAAGCTCCTTAATAAAGACTACTGACAGCTGTGGAAAGACTGAAAATAAAAACAGCCACAAACGTTTGTTCAACTTCGTCCATCTTCACTTGTTTACATATATTCAATCAATCCCACAAAACATGACCTTAACTGCCGCACTACTACTTCCTGGGTCAGCTATACCTGACAAAATTACACTGGAACGCAGACAGCTGTCTTTAACTACTGTACACCTGGACCAGACCACCCAGCTCAGCTATACGATACCTGGGAAAAGGCAGTGGAAGCGAGGCATAACTTTACAGAGTCAAAGGGCTTAAAGGAGTGCAGTCCCAGAGAGGAGGAAAAAAAAAGGTCAAGATGCTCCCAACTGAAAGCTACAGTACCCAGCGACCAATGCTAATGGTAAACACTGTGACCTGAAGACAGATCTAAAAGAAACAAAGGTCAAGGTCAAGTTATTTTGGCAAGTAATCTATAAATTCCCATTGCAGCTGACCGCGACAATGTGGACAATTACAGTACCATTGTCAATGAAGCACCTTTTAGCAAGTAACTTCATAGGCAGGGTTTGCGAGGCAGCAGATGCAACATGCTTCAAGAGGATTCTGTAAAAGTACAACAAAGGATGACAGCATCACATGGTCCAAACCCTGCTTTCAGACGAGCCTGTGTGCATTAGTGTACAGTAACCAACAGTGCTTCCCTCCAGGTTAAAACCTTGTTAAAGAATATGTTACATGACATTCAAATATTGACACCTGGCATGGGTACTGTCTTGGACATTCAAGTCAGGTTGTGTGTTTCAGTTGGTCAGAAACCAAGAATAAATATAAAAGATATGACATTAAGCAGCAAAGCTTCTGCGAACCTGTTGCGCAATATACAGCAACATGTTTTTAATGGCATTTCCACGAATAAACCGAGTCAGCTTGAAATAAATAAGTACGAAGAACACTCAAGCGATCTGTTCTGAAAACACAAACAATAGTGTTCAAGCAAAGTCCCTGTGTGTTGCCATGATCCTTCAACATTCCAACATTGGGACTGCAGCCAACAGTGCAAGAGCAGACAGCTGGGGTGGAAACTCAGTCAGGATGGAGGGCATGGGGCAGGAAGCTGGGCATGGGGACAGGAAGCTGGGCATGGGGACAGGAAGCTGGGCATGGGGACAGGAAGCGTTTGCCTCAAGTCTTCAGCTCAGACTGTGCGCTCTCTGGCACTACAGAAAGGGCCTTTTAGGAAAGAGATTTGACGGTTATCTGTTGGGGCACTTCAGTTACTCAAGGCAAAGCATCTTTGCAAAATAAACCTTAATGAGAATGGAGAGAGATAAATAATGGACAGGAAGAATACAAACACATTTTGTAGACATACAGTACACCCACTATGATACAATGCCATGCTTTGTAACTGCTCTAGCTTCTACTGTAGTTTCTTTCATTCTTCCTTTGTGAAACCAGCATACCGTGCATACTGGGTATACTCCCTCACCGGTCTAATGAGAGCTCTATAAATACCCTGACTATCCTGTCACAGTTACAAAACTGCTTTCAACTCCTAACAATATAAAATAGCACTGTTCCCTGTTGGTTAATTCACATTTTCAATAAACAATGTAGTAAAAATACACACACACAAACACGTTGAGTAATACAGTCATTTGAGAGTGCTATGGAACTAAAACGGAGCATTACCAGCCCGACGGCCGATCGGAGTGAAGTTCAATGACAGACATGGTGAATTTATCTTTGTTGTTATAATTATTATTTTTAATTGCTATTTACACAAACACTTCTGTCTAATTTTATAACTACTAAATGATCCTAATATTTACTGATAGTTAAGTTTTGTTTTTTAATCAATTGAGAAAAAATTACACACATTAGTGCTTAAAACCTTGTGGTTTACAATATACCTACAGTAATATCCCTGCAGGTCACTCAGAATATAATCACAAACTTTTAATCCTAACTGCGCTGTGGCCCTTTACCTTTGTCGTCTTTCTACTCTGCTGCCTCACAAATCAGAATGGGGACCAAGAATATTAAATCAGAACATTTGAAAAACAAATCTTTTTATTTGGGATATTGTAATGTTACAGTACATACTGTACTAACAGAGATGGATTGTTGGGCTGTGTTACTTTTTAACCTTCTAAAGTGAGTACAATTCTATCCTTATCCTTATTTTTTAACTCGGTAAAGAAGGATATCCAACAGAGATCAAAGGCAGTTACTTTGACTACCCACAAAGAACATGCTAAACTTGAAAAGGGTGAAGAAAAAAACAAAGGTGAATGGCCTCTATGGTCGAATGGGACGCAGCCTAGGTGGGTCTGCTGGCACTTCAGTTTAAAAAGGAAGGCCTCACGCATTGAACCCCAGAGAACAACAGCACTTGGCTTGTTTTCTTTCTGCAGTTGATGCAGATAAGGATCACGCACAAGAAGGAAGGAATTATGCACAAAGCTAGAGCACCAGAGTGTAGGCTAATCAAGATCTTCTGTTAATGAACCTCTTTCCTATCCAACAAAGACTCTGAATAAACCCCCCCAAAATCAAACAGTTCACAGTAATGACTTGTGCTCTGGAATCTCCAAAAAAAAAAAAAAGCTAAACCAACTAGGTAGTTATATAATTGATCACTGAAGAATGTTTAAAAGGTAACTGGAATGCTGGGGTGGTGAATCAAATAACTTTATTACCATCGATGGTCAAGCCTGAGAACTGCTGAAAGCAATAAATGTTACCAGATGGATGATCATGTCATTTTATCAGTGGATTGCCCACTATCAGATTCCCAAAATACTATAGCTCGTATTTTGTGGAGAATTATGTATAACCTGAGGTTATACAAATCATTGCTGAAGTTTTCTGTAATTTCCTAGATATTTTACTATTGTATTACCCACAGCATCAAATGGTTTGCACTGTTAAAAGTGCCAAAACTCAGGGGAAATAGTGCTGGATTTAGGCTAATATAGTACATAAGCAGACATTAAGATTGTTGAAGCCAAGGTTGTCTTGTCTTTGCGGAAGAATTACAATACCCATTCTGTCAATCCGCAGAGACACAATTTGTTCAGCTTAAAAATGTAATTTACAAACTAAATATGACAGTTTACCCTTCATCGTGTTACAGCAGTGATTCACTAAGGATTCCAACTAAAACAGACACATCAGTCACATGCAATTCATTTAATACGTTATTTATATTGCAACCAAGGGCTACAGTAACGAAGAGCTGCTTCCACTGGTGATACTGTAAAAATGTATTTGCTTAAAAACAAATTCAAGCATAAAAATATAGTATTCTGGATTTCAGGATCATATGGTACTGCAAGTAAAAAAAAAAAAGAAAAAAAGTGAGCTTTGTTTGACACACATTTCATTTTCTCAGACTTACAGCTGAAACTTGTAAGTGCCCTGGGACCGAGCCTAAGAGTCACTCCCCCCGCATCAGAGAACTAAAAGCACTGAGCAGCCACAATCTAACCCTGACCACAGAGAACGCTGCAGGAAGAAGACTGTGTAACGTCACTCTCTGCCAAGGAACTGCGCGGTCTGGCACAGGCAGGGGTCATGTGGAAGTATTTAGAACTCTGAGGGTTGCTGTGAAATTCTCATCAGGGCTGAGAATGCCCCCTTCTGCAGAGGTGAAGGCTTACTTGAGCCAAAAGCTTGGATGTTTGCGTTAGAAAGGGCGTCCTTTGCATTTTTATATGCATACAGTACCACTCTCCCAAAGGCTTTTTTTTTTATTTTTTAAATCCACTTTTAACCCAGTTAAATACCAGAAGTCTAACTAAAGGCCATTGCACACTGGATCTGTTCCATCATTTAGCACCCGTCATCCGAAAAAGTTGTGCGTCAATCCATTGCACGCTAGATGCATAAATATTGCAGAGCGCTGATGTGCAGTGGAGGCTTTGTAGTAAATCTACCTGGTTTCAGTATTTTAATACAAAATAAATACAATTCTGTTGTTAATTCTTACATAACTTTGAACACAAAAAAATGTTAAATGTAGTATAAACTTAATGATCAGCAAATGCTGATAAAAGTTACAAGTTTTAATTATTACGTTTCTACTAGATCTACAATAAATGTTGTTACGCAATACATAAGCAAAACAAAACAAAAAATATGATATTACACAACACAATTGTCATAGCATCAGAAGGAGGCTGTGTGGTCCAGTGGTTAAAAAAATGGTCCCCGGTTCAAATCCCACCTCAGCCACTGACTCATTGTGTGACCCTGAGCAAGTCACTTAACCTCCTTGTGCTCCATCTTTCGGGTGAGACGTAATTGTAAGTGACTCTGCAGCTGATACATAGTTCACACACCCTAGTCTCTGTAAGTCGCCTTTGATAAAGGTGTCTGCTAAATAAGCAAATAATAATAATAATAATAATAATAATAATAATAATAATAATAATAATAAATCAGAAACCATATGACCAATATTTAATTTTTCAAACACTCGCTCCTGTAATAAATATATCTAAAAGTTGGGAAGCTAGCAATGAGCTACCGAAAATACTTCACCATAATGACCTTCTACTCTCTGTGTATGGAGCCAGAAATTCCACCACTTTAATATACTGCCCCTCTTTTCTGACTGTTCAGCCCTGACCGCTCTTACCCTGTCACACTTCTTTCTCTCATATGTGTCTCCAGGTTAGGGCATTGTTTCTTTACTTCCTCGACTATAATTTAAATAAAAAGTATATGCTTGTAATAACATATAGCCTACTGCACAAATTCCACGTGTTTATGTATGCTATCAGTTCATAACTTCATGTTTTATAATACATATTGTTTTGCCAATGTTAAGGAGAGATTACTTAGCTGCAGTACAGGAGACAATGTGTGTAACACAGGGTTGGGATCAATTCCATAAAAGGGAATGGGAACTGGGAACCAATTTTAAAAAGGAATTAGAAATGGAATTGGAATTGTTAAACATCAATTGACCCAACCCTGGTGTCATGTCTGCCCAGACCAGGTACTTCCTATAGTGAGCTAGGTAAACAGGGCTTACGGTCCTAGTGCTAGGCCCCAACAATCTCCAGCTTTCCAGACCAACTTCTTAACAGATGAGCGTCTTCAACATGACCCAAAGCAATCTGCTTGAGCTTTCATTGCAATATCTGAAAATTACCCCTCTCAACAGTCACTCCCTTTCGCATCAAAGGGACTGACAGATTCCACAACTGTACTTCATTGATGATACAGAGACCACAACAAAGCAAGAAGCTTTCTATTTCAATACTTAAGGAATTGTATCATTCTGTGCACAAACATCAACTTCTGTCTACTTGTGGGCAAAACAGAAAGTCTCATACAGTAGCTGCCAGATGGATACAATATGAATTGCTCCCACAAGGATAATCTTTCAACACAACCCTTGAGAGTTTGAAGGGCCTTCAGTTGCTTACCAACAGCCCTAAGGAAATAAAACCAGTAAACTGCATCATGAAACTTTTAGGTTTGACGTCAGACCAACGTCAGTTTATAAAAATTCATTGCCTCCAACAAAGCTGGACCCATAGCTGCGACAGGCCCTGACATCTAAAATAGGCTATCAAGCCCCACTGACAACCACTGCAGTACTGTACATTAAAACAAACATGGACTCAAAGTGATGGGTTTCACTGAGAAAATCATCACAGTCCACTGTCTAGAGAACTGCTCTGGAATCGGTGAAAACAAGGACCTGTTACAGCAGCAAACACATACATGGGCATCTAATTTGGTATATCTGGGGGTAATCAACAGGAGCAGAAGATAAGCGTCTCAATCAGGGTTGGCTGATTTAAAAAAAAAAAAAAAAAAAAAATCACTGATTTAAATAATTTTTTCATTTACTACCTATTTTATATAGTTTCTCAAGGAAAATACATGAAACGTATGTTTTAAAAACATTTTATTAACACAAACATCTTAAACTCTTACTGTCTATAAACTAAAACTCTTAGGTCTGTATTCTAATCACAGTGCAAATGCAAGCGTGAATGGCACTTGCCCCCGATTCTGTGGCGCATAAATGGAGCGAAAAAGTACTGCACTGAAATGCTATTCTGTCTTGCCCTGTTATAGAGCGCCTGCCCCATCATTAACATATTCGCCAAAGCGATTCTGATGACAATGGGGTCCCAAATAGACAACTGAGCACTGTGTTAAGACCCGCTGAAACCAGGTTTATTTAGTGGTGCAATCAGGAACTTTAACAATTGAACACACTATAAAAAGCAAAGTAGTCCTAAGTAACAACTGCGTGTGTTTGGACTGAAACAGAAAGAGGAAATCAAAGAAAGAAAAGTAAACGAAAAGAATGACTGGGATGAGTGACGGGGATTTTTCTCTGGCGTACTCCATCTCTAAATTCTTGTAGTTCACATATAAGAACATAAGAAAGTTTACAAACGAGAGGAGGCTATTTGGCCCATCTTGCTCGTTTGGTTGTTAGTAGCTTATTGATCCCAGCTTCTTGAAGGATCCCAGGGTGTCAGCTTCAACAACATTACTGGGGGGTTGGTTCCAGACCCTCACAATCCTCTGTGTAAAAAAGTGCCTCCTAATTTCTGTTCTGAATGCCCCTTTATCTAATCTCCATTTGTGACCGCTTGTCCTTGTTTCTTTTTTCAGGTCGAAAATGTCCCCTGGGTCGACATTGTCGATACCTTTTAGGATTTTGAATGCTTGAATCAGATCACCGCATAGTCTTCTTTGTTCAAGACTGAATAGATTCAATTCTTTTAGCCTGTCTGCATAAGACATGCCTTTTAAACCGGGGATAATTCTGGTAGCTCTTCTTTGCACTCTTTCTAGCGCAGCACTATCCTTTTTGTAGCAAGGTGACCAGAACTGAACACAATATTCTAGATGAGGTCTTACTAATGCATTGTAAAGTTTTAACATTACTTCCCTTGATTTAAATTCAACACTATATTGTAGTTCACAGGATGCCACAATGATACATTATGTGCTTTATTTATGTATTCATTTAAGATTGAGAAATTTTGTTTATTCACAAACCACCATTTCCAACATCCTTAAATTTACAGTTTGGAGGTACTGTAGAGTTACAACTACAGTACTGCAAAAAAAAATCCACAATTTTTTTTTATTTTTTTTTTATTTAAAATGAATTATCTGATTTAAATCAAATAAATCTGATTTTTTAAAATTATTTTTTAAAAAAAAAATCACCAACCCTGGTCTCAATAGCTGGGAGAGATGTCTGGCATGTACTGTATCCTGAAAGGGAAGATGCATTTTAATTGATTATTAACCTTGTAATCCTCATTTCTGGATCACATATGATACAAAGCTTAGCCATCCCTCTTATCATTTTTTAAATCTAGCCTCACAAGCCAGAATTCTTCATGTGCAGTACATTATCTGTTGTCAGACAGAAAAAAGGGGGTTTGTAAAAGAAAAGGGAATCCAGTTACATAAATAAAGTAGCTTTTCTCTTTTTAAAAATGCTTGGGCGTTACAGCACTAAGTAGGTCATTACTTTTACATTTCCAAGTCCTGTAGTATGTAGTATACACAAACATTTGTACAGAATACAAACATCATACAGAACAAAGTGTACATTATACTGTTGGAAATACATGCAGAAAGTAAAAGTTCAACAACATGAATTCAGAATTAGGCAGCACACAGTAAAAAGGTTTTCTTCGTATTTTATCACATATGGGAGCCCACAGTAGTTGCAAAATGTACACAGCGTTTACTTTAAATTGCTAAAACCAGCTGTGGCTCTTATTCAAGGGCAGCGGTAACTAGGAGTACTATGGTTTTCGAAAGGCACAATGTTGTATTGTGTTTTTTTTTACGGTATTTGAGGGAGGTGTATATTGAAGTTTATTTCTGTGGATACATCTTGAGCAGGATGGTGAAGAAGTCCTACAACCTTAAACTGAAAGATGTTGAGCTCGCAGAACAGATCAGGGTTTGACTAGATGAGGACACACACCAGTGTCAGTGCATAGTGCCGTGTACCAATACTTTTTTTTGTTTGGGTTCCGTAAACTTTACAGTAAAATACCGGTATGCTTCAGTGTAATTGCATTCGTTTAAATACATTTTTATTCAGGTTTATTCAATTCATTTTGTTTCCATTTGTAATGTATTGCCATGCTGTGTTTTGTATGCGTTTCTTTAAGTGCTGCATTTATTTGAGCTGGGGTAGAAAAAAAATGTGCATGTTTCATCACTGAGTGTGGCGCTTATTATTCCCTATTTCGGGAAATTATAATGATGGCAAGCCATTCTTGTGTTAGATTGTACAGCACATTTTAACCAAAAGTTTACATCTTTACAGTTGTCAGATCTGGGAACAAACTATACCACGATTAAGAAAAAGAGATATTTAAATTGTGTTTTATTTGTCGTCAAATGTAATGGGTAGCTCTAATTTCGATAAACTTGAATTGTTAACTGCTTATTGCTGACCTGGGAAATTGTATATGTCTTTGTTTTGGGGGGGAAATGGGGGGGGGGCACAATCTGTGACATTTATTGTTGGAGCCGTATCTTACTAAACCGACTTCATTGAAGTCTGACAAAGGAATTGTACCCATTTACTCTACATTCCCATTTCCTCAGTAACAGGGCTTGCATTATGCCAGTTTAGCAGTTTTCTTCAATGGGCACTGAATCATTCACAGTTCAGCAAGTTGTTAAAATGTAGAAAAGGTTGGCCAGACAACATGAGCATGCGTGTTGGGTTAGAAGGATACAAAATGTACTTATAGCTATTATTACATAATCTATAAAGTACATTGTTTTACCAATACTGCATCTTTGAAGTCTACACCCCCCACCCCAACGTGAACTAGATGACAGACTCCCTATTTGAGATACCACAACCATACTGTGATAAATGATTAACCTCCAACCCTCCAGGGTAGTAACGGAGCACATTGTTTTAATTGTGGGGAATCCTCAAGCTGCATGGTTCCAAGGTTAAAAAAACCCACGCAGCCCAACAGCCGCCTGCCCTGCTTACAGATCATCCAGGCAGTTAGATTCACTTGCACAAGCACATAAACTACTCAAATGAAAAGCAAGGCTTTATTGTAATGTCCTGCTGCCTTCAGCCTTCATACACCCCATACAGTAATTCCACACCACTGTTCTTTAACTCTTTCAATACTGCAGACCTCTATACAGGTCTAGGAACGACGACTCGACTCAAAATAACAATGCACTAGCCTAGTACAAATACATGCGCTTACAATTTATTTTCAGTACAAAATACTGAAACAATTTAATTATTTAGTTATATAACAATAGTCTTTCTGTAAAGTTACATAATGGTGGAAACAGTTAACTCAGTGGAACAAAGTGACTTTTTTTTATTTCTGCAAGTAATTTCTCAGTGTTTTTTTTTATCTGAGAAACTTACAGGTGCAAATGAGATTATATATGATAAATATTTAAAATTAAACAATTTCCAAGAAAATCTCTACCTGACCTCTTCAGACCTAATATTAACAGTGTTATCCAGTCTGCCTATCCATGTGACTTACCTGGAATAGCCTGCCTCCACTCACACAAAGAACAGCTGAATGCTGAGTAGACTCCACAACAAGAACTAACCCTATCCTTTCTGCTAAGTGTCAAAAATCAAAAATACTTCATGCATCAACCGTGGTCTTTTCCGAATAAGGGTACAACATGAATCTCCACAAATCTCTGTACCAACGGCTGCCACCACTCCCATCAATAACAACTCTGTATTTTAAAATGAATAGGAAGTCCCAGAACCCACACCCATAAAACAACCTTCTTACAGTATATCCGCAGTGCAATTAACTACCCTCACTTTAACCCTTTTAATCAGCGCATATGCCTTCTTTATTTCCCCTTCTACCATTGTTCTGCTG
This sequence comes from Acipenser oxyrinchus oxyrinchus, assembly GCA_030684275.1. Lineage (NCBI taxonomy): Eukaryota > Metazoa > Chordata > Actinopteri > Acipenseriformes > Acipenseridae > Acipenser > Acipenser oxyrinchus. The sequence continues at coordinate 3,772,602 of CM060249.1, forward strand.
ACCTTGAGAATAACCATCAAGTCATACATCTGGACCCCAAATTGTTACCAACAGAACGGGTATTCAATCATCCCAACCTATTCTCTCAGAGTAACACCTCTCCCTTCTGGGGTAAAAAATCTTTCAAAGCTGACAGAGCTCACTAAGAAGCAGGGATGTTCAGAGAAGAGAGTTCATTTTTTGTTTCCCCCATTAATTATTTAATAAAATGGCAGTTTAAGAACCTAGGAGGCCACTTTACTTGCTAATGTCTGGTTAAATACATACATAAAATCATTTATTACATAATTGTGGACTTGCAGAGGCGTACGAGCATTCAAACCCCTTTATAAACAATGTACACAATGCATTTGTCAATTACGGTGACCATTTCCCCCTGCGCTTGTTTGCACCGGACAGGTGGAGAATTGCAACGTGAATTCAATCTACCTGGGCAGTCGGTATTACACTGAATGAACAAATTGAACAAGAAAGGAGAAAATACAGCAATATTCAGTCTGAAATATTCCTCGTATTTTTAAAGCAATCCCTGCATAAGTACTGTGTTCCAAACATATCCTAATAATGATGTCAACTTCTATATCAGGTAGTACTTGTGCAGTTTAGCCAGAGGTCCGTCCAGTCCTACCGTTCAGCTCTGTGTTAGAAATGCAGGTAACACACCGTGTGTATTACACACGGCATTATGTTGGTTCGGGGGCAGTACAGAATGTGTGTTTTCTGGTCTAGTCGAGTATTTCTTACCTCGTCTACAGTTTACGATGCTTCATGCCAGGACTGTGCTTTACCAGTTTTTCGGTTAAGTGATCTTATTAACATGACACCCCCCACATTTGATAGATATCACGAAGTACCCCCACCTCTGCTTTTGCAAGGAGCACTGCCTGTTCTGTTTCCGGTTTAATAAAACACTCGCACTGTGTGTGCTAGCAATCGACCAAGGGGACTGAATTAATCCGACCCAGATTCGTGTCACAAAAAAACCCCGCCTTCCACAAGTTTTTATTTCATTTTTAAAGAGACACCAACCCTTTCTCTGCATTTGTAAACACGTATAACCACTCCCTTATCTAACTCGTGAGACAATTCATCAACATCGGTTTTCTCAATCATTGAGCACACAGCATTTGCCACCCATGTTGATTCCATGGGTGACGATTGCAATTATTAACATGTATGCATTCAAAATTACCAGTCTATCACCTTCATTATTTTTTTTTTTTCTCAACCTTTTCATGGCTGTGTTTAAGCCGTCTGCTGCAACATTTTTTTTTGTTTCTCCAAAAAACAAAGGGAGTAAAAATGTACACTCACCTCTCTTAATCTCCAGATTATTTAACTCGTTTCTTTGCTTTTTTCCCCCCACCAAACCTATGCCTTCTCGTGTTCACTCTGCAATATTAACCAATGCATGGGATTCCCGAGTTAGAACTCCACTCCACGTGATTTTAGTGACAGGATGACATTCTTGTCCCTCCTCCTGTCTCCATGGGGACGCGGCGTAGCACGAGGCGGGGTAGGACCAGTGCTCCGTTTTGTGGGAGAAAATTATGTTAGGCGGGTTGTCAATTTTTGGGCGGTTTTAGCAAAACGTTGTTTTTTTATTTTTTATTTATTTTATTTTTTTTACACGAAATCTGTCTTGATTACACAACGTGATTAATAATAACACATCGAATCAGAATCGCAGTAAGAGCACACACAGCCCCGGCCCCACCCCCTGCCCTGTCAAGTATCCACCAATTGTTTTCTTTCCGCGGGAAAATAGGCAAAGTTATTTTTCAGATCCCGCAAATGAAAAATGCCGAAGTCGTGGGCAAAATATATAAACAAATGAAACCCTTCTTGAGAACGAGAAGCATTTTTAAGGGTGAGAATGTGTCTATTGTTGGAGCGCGACCACACACATTCATAAATCTGACAAGAGCAGCTGGCCGTTCATCTGCTACTACTGTACTTATTCATGCTTGCTTTAATGTAGCTCATCATTACAATACCAAAAAAAAAAACTTTTCAAAAGAGATTTGTTTAAGTCTTATTTAAACTGTTAGTAAGAAGATACGGTCAGTTGATCATTTTGGCCCGAACGGCAGAGTGTGGGGTAGGTTTTGTTTTGGCCGGTTCCACGACACTTGTCTAATTATGTATATATTATGTCTAATATGTCATATATGTTGTTTTAATTATGTGTATTTAGTGAACGATGTTACACGTTTATATACAAACAACATAGAAATAATGTATATAATTCATATTAGTACTGTATTTTGTAACAAACTATTGAAAATGTATTTAATGTATGTTAATTTATTCTTAAAAGGATAAAATAATCTTGGTCAAATCACGTCAAAGTGTGCTCGCTCACCGTTGGTGCACAGTAGGGGTCACAAATCTCAAGTACCTGGCACATCATAAATGATATCTTTCTAATTCCTGTGACGGGATGTATAAGAATAATATACTCTGTGGTTGTAAAATACCGACAGGATGGAGCCTGCTGGGGTCACGTGACTGCAACTGGGCTTGTTTACATCACGTGGATGGGTTGTTGTCTTCAGCGTTATTCAAATGCTGGGGATAAAGTAGAATGTACAGATCAGTACTAAACAGTACATTTTTCTAAATAAGATAGTGGAAATCGTTTAAGCAACTAATGTATGTCAAAGAAAAGGAGACAGTATTGAATTCTAAAATGCTCTGCAACCCTTGTAAACAACAACACACATTCTCCCCATTCACTAACGGCGTGACCTGTCCCATTCTGAAAAAATTGCGAAAACCAGCAACATTTCTTACGCCTTCATTAACTCTCCATATAATTTTTTTGCCTAATTCTCTATATACCACTATGCTTTGCGCGCAGTGAGACGGAAGTCTCCATTGAAAATCAGCGGAGGCGAGTATCTTGTTAAATAGAATATCTTTTGAAACGCCCTTCTAAATATTATTGGCTGAAGCAGTTTTGAGTGAGGCTGGATTTTCATTGTTTAAAATATTAGTGTGTGCTCCCATTGGCTGAAATGGTCGCATTGTTTTCGGCACAGTGCGAGATTGACAGTTGGAAGTTTGTCTGGTTGTTGGGAAGTTTGCCTGGTTGATTGGAAATTTGCACGTCCGTACAGCCTTTTGTATTAATTAATTGACAAATTAATTAATGAATTATTAGATGAATTAACAAATACGTTTATGAATTACTGTATGAATTGACAAATTTATGGACGAATTGCTGGACAAATTGACCAATTCACTAATTGACAAACAAATTGACAAATTTACGAATTGACAAACGAATTGACAAACTAACGACCGGATAGTTTTGGCACAAATGGCGCTCCATAACAAACTGCACCAATTTCAGAGACATCCAGCTGCACAAACTCAGTCCTGGGCCCATGCTTTATATATATATATATATATATATATATATATATATATATAGATATAGATATAGATAGATAGATAGATAGATAGATAGATAGATAGATAGATAGATAGATAGATATACAGTTGTAATCAAAAGTTTACATACCCCAATGGAATGGAAAAAGTCAAGAGCTATCTGAAGACCTTAGGCAGAAAAAATTATTTATTGTCATAAAGATGGCGAAGGATACAAGAAGATTTCCAAGCATTTGAGTATCCCAATTTCAACTATTGGTTTTATTATCAAGAAGTACAAGACTCATGGTACTGTCACAACGCTCCCTTGGTCTGGAAGAAAGAAGGTTCTTTCACCAAGAAGAAGTAGGTGAAGTGTGAGGAAGGTTAATAAGATTCTGAGATTGACTGCCAAAGATATTCAAAGTGAATTGGCTGCAAGTGGGACTGCAGGGTTTCCATTTCAACCATATATATATATATATATATATATATATATATATATATATATATATATATATATATATATATATATATACAGTGCCTTGCAAACGTATTCAGACCCCTGACCAATTCTCTCATATTACTGAATTACAAATGGTACATTGAAATTTCGTTCCGTTTGATATTTTATTTTAAAACACTGAAACTCAAAATCAATTATTGTAAGGTGACATTGGTTTCATATCAAGAGCTCTGCATAACACTGGCCTGTATGGGAGGGTGGCAAGAAAGAAGCCGTTACTCAAAAAGTACCATATGAAAGCACGTCTGGAGTTTGCCAGAAAGCATTAGAGTGACCCAGCTGCGATGTGGGAAAAGGTTTTGTGGTCAGATAAGACCAAGATAGAGCTTTTTGGCCAAAACTCAAAGCGCTATGTGTGGCGCAAACCTAACACTGCCCGTGCCTCAAGACACACCACCCCTACAGTAAAGTATGGTGGTGGCAGCATCATGCTGTGGGGATGCTTCTCATCAGCAGGCACTGGGCATCTTGTTAAAATTGAAGGAAGAATGGATGGAGCAAAATACAGGGAAATACTGCAAGAGAACCTGCTTCAGTCCGCTAAAAAACTGAAGCTTGGGAGGAAATTCACCTTTCAGCAGGACAATGATCCCAAGCACAAGGCCAAAGCAACATTGGAGTGGCTCAAGAACAAAAGGTGAATGTCCTACAGTGGCCCAGTCAAAGTCCTGATCTCGATCCCATTGAGAATCTGTGGCACTATTTGAAAATTGGGTCCATGGCGTCGTCCAACCAACCTGAACAACCTGGAGCAAATCTGCCAAGAAGAATGGGCCAAAATCACTCCGACACTGTGTGCAAAGCTGGTACATACTTACCCCAAAAGACTTAAAGCTGTTATTGCAGCGAAAGGTGGCTCTACCAAATATTAATGTGTGGGGTTGAATACTTATGCAAGCAAGATATTTCAGTTTTTATTTTTCTTATAAATATTTCCCAACATAAAACCAATGTCACCTTACAATAATTGATTTTGAGTTTCAGTGTTTTAAAATAAAATATCAAACAGAACGAAATTTCAATGTACCATTTGTAATTCAGTAATATGAGAGAATTGGTCAGGGGTCTGAATACTTTTGCAAGGCACTGTATATATATATATATATATATATATATATATATATATATATACATATATATATATATATATACACACACACAACCGGGAAAGTCTTTTAAAATGTTTATTTTATAATAGCCTAGATGTCGTAGTGTTTCAAGCCAGTGTTAAGGTTTTTTTTAATAAGCTCTAACTGCCTGAAGGCAATGGAAACAAGCTGCCTGCAACATTATTGCTATAAAATAGACTAAATAAAATGAACAGCACAAAGAACAAATTAGTTTATTATGAATGAGACACAAATGACTAGTTTTACTCCAAATCGCCGTAGCCCAAAAATCAAACCATAAATACATTCTGACATTTAATTAAGTGATTTTTTCCTCAGAAAGAATAATGTGCTGAAGATGATTTGGAGTAAATAGTGTTGAGGATCTACCTTATTTGGTAATATGTCCTTTACTCCAGTCTTTAATGAACTTATATTTTTTGAAAGGAGAAAAATCCTTCTAAATGTTACAAAATGAGAAATAACAAACTGAGAGTGCTTTAAGGTATTTGAAATGATATTGTGTAGTTGTTTGGTTATGTATAATTTGATATGCATGTACAGCCAGGCAGAGAGTTCCGAGGCTTGGTCTTCTTTCTGGGGTTCAGTAGTTTAGTAACTGTTTTTTTGGTGTTGTGTGTGAAAGGAGGAGATTGGCTTGATCTTCAGTCTTCCTCATAAGTATGTTAGTTGCAGTGGTGAGGCACCATTTGAATTGAGCATTTGACACACTGGTAGGGATGCTTACGCTAATAAAAAGTAAGAAAATAGATTTTATACCTGGGCTATCACTTCTTTAACATTTTATCTGTCGGCTAACATATTACTGAAACCAAATACCCCATAGGTGGCACTCTCGAAATGTACATCTCTACTGTGAGAGATTATATCCAGATCATATCCAATACCGGAGAACTAGAAATAACATTCAGTTATTTTGGGGGATTATGAACATCTTTGCAATATATTCAGAAACATTGTTGCAGTGTTTGACATTGACATTCTTACAAGGCAGTTGTATACATGAATAACAAGACCATGGAAGTGTTTTCAAGCATGCTTCAGTTGTGACCTGAGTGAGGTATTGCTGCCCTTGCATTGTCACCTCAATAGAAATACCCTGTCTTTCAAATACTGCCATTTACAACTAAAAGGCAGTTCTAAAAGTGGTACTAATAAAATGCTGAAATAGGGCATTAGGGGTCGGAAATCAACTGTTGGAACAAAGGGGTAACTGACATGTTTATTTGTAAATTTGTGCCACTTGTTCCCACAGACATATTGAAAATACTAAGCACGATCGCATTGACAATACTTTCACTGTGCACATATGTATTGAAAATGTATAATAAATACAATAATTTATATCTTGTCTTCTTCTTTCTTTATTTTTTTTATATAGCGCCTTTCATAGTGGACCACCATCACAGCGCATTTTACAGAGGTAGGCTGTGAACTGTGCATTATATGCAGAGTCACTTACAATAGGACATTGATCCGCAGTGGAGTTGCAGGCAAAGACTCTTTCTAGTCTATATCAGTTCAAGGACTCAATCACCAACAACTGAGATGAGTTACTGTATTCAGGAGTCACACAACCTTCTGCCAAAAAAAATAAATAATAATTGTTACCATGACACAGCCGTCACAGTCACAATTTAACATAGTAAACAGAAGTAAAATATTTGCCTGTGCTTTTTTTTCAATATACCTAATTACCCTTTCCAACCCCCCTTTATTTCATAGTCCCAAATATGCACCTGGAATTTATTTTATTGGAATAATATATTTTTTATATAGTATACTAATGAGCTCCACTCATGGAAGAAGTAGTGTAATTTGAACTTGTTTTATTCTGTTTTCTTGTCACACCAGGGGCTCTTTTACATCCTGTATCAGATGTTGTCACTGATGCACTTGAGTCAGACCGATATAATCTCCACAGCTGTTCACTTCACAAACAATAAGCATTAACAGATTGACTTCACATTATGTTAGCCTCTGTCGCCATCCTCTGTCTGATGGGATTGTAAACTTGACTTGAGATGCTGTATTCAGACATCTTAACTAAGTAATGTTACACCATCTAGTGCCAATCTATATTGGGAGGGATTTGGGAAACAATATTAAAGAGAAACTATACGCTCACACAAAAATCAGTCATCAGTAACTATACTTTTTTCAATTTTATTCTCTTTAACGCAAGCCCATTTTGAACACAATGCAAGTCCAAAATGTCAAGGTTAACAGAAATTGGGGGTTTGTAATGGGTGGCTGGATGGAGTGCATGGATATTTATACAATAGACTCATTGTGTTGACAATTAACACTAATTAGCATAATACCTTGCAAAATGGCAAGTTATCAAGTGAGAACTGTGGCAGGAACATTGCGAATGCCAAGAGGTGGGTACACTTAAGCAAACTGAAATATTTACAATTTAACTTAGCATTAGTGAAAACTAATATAAACAAACTTTACTTGTTCCAATTATAATTAACTTTTAGTTTTATATACCAAGAAGTTGGGAGAACCAGGTTGCGGTTTGCTTCATTCATGTATTATTATTATTATTATTATTATTATTATTATTATTATTATTATTATTATTATTATTATTATTATTTATTTATTTTAATTTTTTTTTTTTAATTTTATTTATTTATTTATTTATTTATTTATTTATTAGCCAACGCCCTTATCCAGGGCGACTTACAATTGTTACAAGATATCACATTATTTTTACACACAATTACATTATTTTTTACACATTATTTTTACATACAATTATCCATTTATACAATTGGGTTTTAAATGTAGTTATCTGCCGTTATTTGTTTGGTTTGTTAAGCTGTTTATTTATTAGGTCTTTCAAGAATTATTTAGCAATTTGGGTAATACATAAACATTATCAAAATAGAATAATGTATGGGTCAGAATGTATAACCACACGAGTATATAATGTATGGGTCAGAATGTATTGTTACTCATTAGTATGTCTCTGGTTGGTTTGGGGCAGTAACGCACGAGTGGCATAGCCATGATAACCAGAGACATCTTTTACTGTGTGACAATAATATATTCTTGTCACGTGTTATTTTACATGTTCTGTGTTTCTTGGAGCATACAAATGTGAATAAAACATGTCTATAGTTATTGTTTGTCAGTTTATCGTATGAAAATGTCAAATACTAAAGCAGGGCGCCACTACTTTTGTCATGAACGAATACTTTGTTGTTTTTTGGTAGATTATTTGTTAAATTACTAGAAGTTATGTATTTAAATGTTGGTTTTCTTAAAAAGTTATAATTTACTAAATGCGTGTGTTTCATGTTACCTTGAATTACGATATAATAACTGTGGTGTGCCAGTACTTTTGTGTGGGACTGTATGTACAGGACTACAACAGCCTTACCTGTTATATATGTGTGTGTGTGTGTGTTTGTGTTACAGGCCATGTGTAAAACCGTAACTCTATAGATTAACTGGTAAATATGTAGATTTACCAGCTCAGCAGTCAATGTATCAAATAACTAAGGAGATGGTAGTTATAAAGCTACAGCATTTGAGGTGAATTCGGAAATAAAGTATAAGGGAGCTTAATTGCAACAAAAAAAAAAAAAAAAAAAAACTTGGGAAAATGAAGTAATTTATTCTTTGTTCTCCAAGACTTACCTGAGTAAATGTCAAGCTTCTCTTTGGCGAGGTTTGAATCACAAACGCGATCATGGCCAGGTATGTGGAGCGGGGTTTGGCATAGCGCCGGTATTTCCTTCTCGGTTTCGATTCTAGCTGCATTCTGTCTACAGCATCACTTCCCAGCGGGAAGGAGTGCATGGATATTTATACAATAGACTCACTGTATAGACAATTAACACTTATTAGCATAATACCTTGCAAAGTGACACATTATCAAGTGATAACTGCGGGAGGAACATTGCGAATGCCAAGAGGCCCGAACACTTAACGTACAGCAAACTAAAATATTTAAAATATTACTTGGGATTAGTGAAAATTTATATAAACAAACATTAAAAAAATTCTAAAACAGATTTTCTTTGACCTGAACATGAGTCAATACAAGTTCCCAAATCTCTGGTAAAGGTATTGGAATGCTATGTTTCAAACTAGTTCTAGGTTGTAGTGCCCTCCCCTTCTTTGGGATGGAGGTTTAAATCCCAGACAATGGGCAATAGTGCACTGTACACAATGAAAGGCAGAAAGGGGTTTCAGATAAATTCAAAAGCATATTAACAATAAATACGATATGCAGATAAATACAAATAAAATAACTGGCTAGTAAAATTATACTCATTTAATCAGATAAGAAATTCACGAATTAGTTACTTAAAAAAAAAAATCACATCAATCAACCTAATCCCCAATTAGCTTTTAATTCTTAGGCAATAACTGTTATGCAAAGTGTACTGTTCAGCCAGCGTGAATAAAAAAAAAAACATAAAATAAATAAATACACGTAATCAGATTCAAACAATTGTGAAAAACAAACTGACCCTCTCTCAAATACCTCAAAACAAATAATAAATCTAAAATATTCAAAGTGAAAAACACAAATAGCACTCAGTGCAATAAATCAGAAAAATAATACAACTGGCCTAAACAGACGAATTACAACACATAATCTAAAAAGGGGCCGGTAAAAACAGGACGTTTAGAATAACAGAATGCATACAGATTATTGCTAAAATAGAATATATTGCACAGAAAACATATTTGCACGATTCCAGAAATAGACAGCAAACACAGTCCAATGATTTTCAGTGGGCTGAAACGGCAGACTAAAATAAATAAATAAATATTTAGAGAAATGTAAACAAGCACAGGCTCACAAATCACCAACGGAGGTCTGTAGGTCAACTCAGCGGTCAAAAACAAAAATCCTAAGGCTGGTGTAGGGAAAATAAAGAACAAATTACTTCATTTACTCAAGTCTTTTTTTGTTTTTTTTTTTGCAATTAAGCTCCCTGATGTTACTTTATTTCCGAATTCACCTCAAATGCTGTAGCTTTATAACTACCGTCTCCTTAGTTATTTTATACATTGACCGCTGAGCTGGTAAATCTACGTATTTACCTGTTAATCTATATACTGTGTATATTGTAATCGTCCTGTACATACAGTCCCACACAAAAGTACTGGCACACCACAGTTATTATATCGTAATTCAAGGTAACATGAAACACACGCATTTAGTAAATTATAACTTTTTAAGAAAACCAACATTTAAATACACAACTTCTAGTAATTTAACAAATAATCTTTACCAAAAAACAACAAAGTATTCGTTCATGACAAAAGTAGTGGCGCCCTGCTTTAGTATTTGACATTTTCATACGATAAACTGACAAACAATAACTACAGACATGTTTTATTCACATTTGTATGCTCCAAGAAACACAGAACATGTAAAATAACACGTGACAAGAATATATTATTGTCACACAGTAAAAGATGTCTCTGGTTATCATGGCTGTGCCACTCGTGCGTTACTGCCCCAAACCAACCAGAGACATACTAATGAGTAACAATACATTCTGACCCATACATTATATACTCGTGTGGTTATACATTCTGACCCATACATTATATACTCGTGTGGTTATACATTCTGACCCATACATTATATACATTATTCTGTTTTGATGACGTTAATGTATTCCACAAATGGCAAAAATAATTATTGAAAGACCTAATAAACAAACAGCTTAACAAACCAAACAAATACTGTAGATGCAATTCGAAACCTGGTCCCCCAACTTCTTGGAATATAACATTAAAAGTTAGTTATAATTGGAACGAATATAGTTTGTTCATATTAGTTTTCACTAATGCTAAGATTGTAAATATTTTAGTTTGCTGTGTTTCTGCTTATTAGCATTCCCAATGTTCCTCCCGCAGTTATCACTTGATAATGTGTCATTTTGCAAGGTATTATGCTAATAGGTGTTAATTGTCTATACAGTGAGTCTATTGTATAAATATCCATGCACTCTATCCCGTTACCCATTACAAACTCAGTCATACTAGCAAACCTGAAGAGGAAGACTGCTCCGAAATTGAAGCGATTACATTCACCAGCAAAACCGAAGATGTCAGGAAGTGATGCTGTAGACAGAATGCAGCCAGAATCGAAACCGAGAAGAAAATACCGGCGCTATGCCAAACCCCGCTCCACATACCTGGCCATGATCGCGTTTGTGATTCAAACCTCGCCAAAGAGAAGCTTGACATTTCCTCAGGTAAGTCTTGGAGAACAACAGACGATTATTATTATTATTATTATTATTATTATTATTATTATTATTATTATTATTATTATATAGAAATGAATGCACGGGAACTCTTTGAGAACAACTTGTGGTCTTATCTTTTCCTTGGTCTTTCAGATCATCGTTAAGTTAAGAGAATTCATCGGAGGAGAAAGCAAAGGATGGGCAAACAATGTTAGAGTCTGCTTGTCATCCAACGAATGTTTCATTAAGGTGAGTTTACATTCCCGGTTGTGCTAAATATTTATTTCAATACTAGTTATCAGCTTCTTCATAATGACTGAGAACACATCGTCACGTTGTTAACCACAAAACACCTCAATAAATCTATAACGAATAATGTATTCATTGTAAAGGTTTCACTCCGAGTAACATTTTCAAAGTAACAACACCAAACTCTTAACGTCTCTTCTGTATTTGTAGGTGCCTTTGAATCCAGAGAATCCCAATGGAAAAAAGAACTTCTGGAGAGTTGATGTCAATCGCATCCCACCAAATGCACTACGACGTCACCTGCAAGGCACGATGGAGATCTTTCCTGATCGGTCTCATTCACAAGTTGTGAGCTGCAAAGAAAACGACCCGCCTTCAGGAGCTTTCGATGCTGCACAGATTACTGGGGACAGCGTGAGCAAGTTTAACAGCCCATTTTCCATAGAATCTCTCTTAAAAAACACATGCAGTGCACAACCGGGACCAAAACTGCCAAGTTCCTTCGATAGAACGAGTGGTTTTTGTCTCAGAGAGAATCACAGCTACAGAAACTTGTACTCACAAGCGGATTCAGTTGGAGATGGCTATACACAAGCCCAGCAAACAAACGACCTGCATGTTTATAATGGATATCCCTTACCTACACCGTTACATGAAAGTCGGGGAGCTTTTCATGGGTTTGAGGAGAGGCGAGTCGAGGCAAACGTTGATCTCTCCAGACAAGCACAGAAAAGAAAACGCTTCTCAGACAGTGATTACTCCGGCAGCTCTCTAGAAAAGAACATCTTGCAAATGCAGGAGACGATTTCTCCTCGATGCGCAAAAAGACCTAATTTATGCAGAGAGTTGCCAACATATGTTTTCCCGCCCGGCGTTAACGTTTCTATGCACCACGTTAACCAGTTCGTCAATATGGATTCATGTCACCATCTAACAGCTAATTTAAACAGCCAGTTGTGGAACCCATTTGAGCATGTGGATATGCAGCAATATGGACGTTACATTCCAAGAGGTGTACCAGTGAAGATGGTAAAGTATTAGGGTAGACTTTATTGTTAGACTGTACAACTGATCATTATCACATAAATGTATCAAACTTACATTATACTGTGTTCATATCAATACATCTTTTCTATCAATACACGTTTCCCTTTTTGAAACACACCACTGGTTAATATATCGGCGTTATATAGACCGATTGTATTTTTATAATGCAGTTTTTTATTGACTAATATATACACCGATACTTGTGTGATTTATTGAGTTGTGGAAAACAAAGACCATTGGTGAAAACAACTTACACTGTTACACATGTCTAAACTTGTTTAAAATACTTTAATAATGGAAGTAGAAAAGATAAAAACACAAACAGGATGTAGGGTTGTGGTTCAGTTTCTTATATTTTTAACATTAATTCACTTATTGTCACTACCAATGATCAATAAAGTATAATTAAGAATCACTCAATTCGAATGACTCATAATTGAAACTTAACAAGATCACATTTATTTTATTCCAAAGCACACATTTACATGTATTAAACTTCTGTTCCATTGAGTTATGTAAGACGGCCACTGGCATCAAACAGCAGATTTAAGGTAATGGGAGGCATTGGTATAGGAGTCTTTCAGGTGGTGGATAGTTGATCTGGAGGTATTTGAATTGTCTCTGGGTTACTCATAACTACACAATATATCCTATAGGTTAAATATACGCCAGTACATATATATTTTCTTGCTCATGCTTGATATTATCATGTGCAAACCATGTCTTTGAACTTATCATTCGTACACTCAGTCATTTCCACTGGACATCTTTACTTTCTGTACATAGTTCACTGAGCACAAAATTCAAATGATCCTCCACTCAGAGCTATACAACTCTATCACTCAATCTCCACTCAGAGCTAAAAGGCCTCTCACTCCATCTCCACTGAGAGCTACTGTATAAAACTCTTACACTCCATCTCTACTCAAAGCTATAACATGATCACTCCATCTCTACTCAGCTTTAAAACTCTCTCACCCCATCTTCACTCAGAGCTATACAACTCTCTCATTCCATCTCCACTCAGAGCTATACAACTCTCACTCCATCTCCACTCAAAGCTATACAATGATCCCTCCATCTCCACTCAGCTATAAAACTCTCTTACCCCATCTCCACTCAGTTATAAAACTCTCTCACTCCATCTCAGTTATACAACTCTCTCACTCCATCTCCACTCAGTTATTAAACTCTCACTCCATCTCCAATCAGAGCTATACAACTCTCTCACTCCATCTCAGTTATACAACTCTCTCACTCCATCTCCAATCAGAGCTATACAACTCTCTCACTCCATCTCCACTCAGAGCTATACAACTCTCACTCCATCTCCACTCAAAGCTATACAATGATCCCTCCATCTCCACTCAGCTATAAAACTCTCTTACCCCATCTCCACTCAGCTATAAAACTCTCTCACCCCATCTCCACTCAGTTATAAAACTCTCTCACTCCATCTCAGTTATACAACTCTCTCACTCCATCTCCACTCAGTTATTAAACTCTCACTCCATCTCCAATCAGAGCTATACAACTCTCTCACTCCATCTCAGTTATACAACTCTCTCACTCCATCTCAGTTATAAAACTCTCACTCCATCTCCACTCAGTTATAAAACTCTCTCACTCCATCTCCACTCAGAGCTATAAAACTCTCTCACTCCATCTCAGTTATACAACTCTCTCACTCCATCTACACTCAGCTATAAAACTCTCACTCCATCTCCATTCAGCTATAAAACTCTCTCACTCCATCTCAGTTATAAAACTCTCACTCAATCTCCACTAGAGCTATAAAACTCTCACTCCAGTTGTTGGCCCACTTGTATACATGATTGTGATAGAGAGTGAATGAATCCTAGTCAACAATCTCCCTCCTGATCTGTGAGGGTGCTGTATAATGGAACAGTGTGCCCCGGACTGGATGGTTAGGCAGTTCATTCCAGGGCCTGTCGGAAGTTGGCCATCCAGAAAGGGGGCGGAGTCACAATACCAGAAGTCATCGCCTTAATGCAGTAGGCGATGTGTCAGTCATGGATTGGAGGATATGTGATTGCACTCGCTGCCGAAGGGGGCGTGACTGAGGGTGTATCAGTGGCGAAGCAATCTGTTCCTTTGTTATGATTACGGAAAGACCTGTAAAGGACGTACGACCGAAAAAGAAACAGTGAGTTTTTGTGTGTTGCTTTGCCTGTCTATTTAACTATATTGGTCATTATAGAAGGCTAAACTCTGGGAGCTATAGCTAAACAGCCAGCAATCAAAGCCGGACTCCACTTCACCATTGTACATGTATTTAAGAGCTGCAAGCACGCAACCCAGCCAAATAAAAGAACTGCTTTTCACGTGAACTGTCTTGTGTCTGTTATTACTGAGCACTGCATAATCTCTACACCTGCACACTGCAAACCACTTTGCCACAATGCTCATCACATTTCTCTACAGGGTTAACCATACCTCTCTGTGATTTACAATGTCCCTATGCTTTACCATGTTTTCACTGTGCTTTATTACACTTTGCTGTGCTTTACTCTGGGGAACTTTTATAAGGGTTGATATTGCATTTACTGACATTTAAAATACCTGTATTAAGGGGCTTTGACTATGAGTTGAAAAATGCAGTTGATTTCTCCTCTGCCAGTAGCTGCACACAAAATTTAATCAAACTCCCTGTTTCCTTTATCAAACACACAATCAAACAGAAACAGTTCTATTTAAACTCACAACCAAACAGAAACAGTTCTCTTTAAACTCACAACCAAACAGAAACTGATGGTGTTAAACTATCGGCAGCAGTCTTTCTGGGGGGTTTCTTATAGCCACTAGGATTTGTACTGGTAATAAGAAACCCCAGAAAGGCTGCTGCTGGTAGATTTGCTACAGTATACTGGTTCCAGCCTCTCCTTTATAATTAACTTCACATTTTTTATTTATTATTATTATATTATTTATTTCTTAGCAGACGCCCTTATCCAGGGCAACTTACAATTGTTACAACATATCACATTATTTTTACATACAATTACCCATTTATACAGTTGGGTTTTTACTGGAGCAATCTAGGTAAAGTACGTTGCTCAACAGCAGCGCCCCCCACCTGGGCTTGAACCCGCAACCCTCCGGTAGAGAGTCCAGAGCCCTAACCACTATTCCACACTGCTGCCCTATTTATGTTTGTGTTTGCAAAAGGAACTTAATGTGTGACGATGAGCTTGTGTGTTAAGTCAATGTATAACATTTTAACAGCATTAAATATAACAATAACAAATTTAAAGAATTGAGTTAGGTGTCGTGTTACTCTAGGGTTATATGTAATGAAGTACAGGAGCTCACAAATTTGAAGTTTACTGAAGAAAAGGGTGAGAGACACAGTATAATATAAATTAAGGAGATTGAAATGTACGGGGTCTGCTGAATCATTGCTAGTGCTGTTACTGGCACCAAAAAGAACTGTGTCAAGGACTGGGGACAGGGTGGGAGTATTCCCAATAAATTGTGGTTTTACCCTGTGCCTATTGATTGATTTGCAGTCCTGTCCTGTGTCTGTGTGTATGCGTGTGATATGAGTGAGTGCGCTTGGCCCCCCCACCCTCATGTTTCCTCTCAGGTCAGTGTGTGTGTGAGTGATTGGGCGCCCAGTATGCAAACATATGTGTCCAGGGTGCCCAATGGGAGCCTGGGGCAGGAATATAAAAGGGAGGTGTGTGTTTGGCTTGGGTCTCTCTGTTTGGACTGCATGCTGCCTCCTGTTATTTGTTTATGCCTTTATCCAAGACGACTTACAGAGACTAGGGTGTGTGAACTATGCATCAGCTGCACAGTCACTTATAATTACGTCTCACCCAAAAGACGGAGCACAAGGAAGTTAAGTGACTTGCTCAGGGTCACACAATGAGTCAGTGGCTGAGGTGGAATTCGAACTGGGGACCATCTGGTTACAAGCCCTTTTCTTTAACCACTGGACCACACAGCCTGTGTGTTTGGCTTGGGTCGCTCTGTTTGGACTGCACGCTGCCTCCTGTGTCCATTTATTCCGCGGAACCTACCGCTCGCCGTCACATTGGTGTCTGAAAACTAGCGGAATAGTAATGGATTGAGTGAGAGAAAGGGGAGGGGAAGCTCCGGTCTGGAGCCGAGAGTGGGTGATAAGCTGGCTGAAGCCAACACCGGTCATGAGAGCACTCTGGAGAGCAGAAGGAGCAAGATGGAATGAACCCCCATGTTCCTGCGCAGTCTACAACCCAACCACTGCGCCACCAGGTCCACCTTGCTGCCCCCATCATGCTAGACGAGGACATCCACCATGCGCTGGCTGTTGAGGCTGTGTTACAAGAGGAAGCACACCCACCGCGTCAGTCACACTCCTGCCCCGCCCATGCTGAGAGACCCATTGATGAAAGAAGGGAATGTCCTGGCCAAGTGTACAAGACCACCAACACCAGCATGGAGAGACAATAGGAACGGACCAGCTAGAGATGTGGCTTACCCGGGTATGTGATGGCCAACTGCCGCCAGCTAGAAGCGAAACCCTTACCCCCCTGCCCAGCTGCCGGGAAACGAGAGGGGACTCGTGTGAGAGGGGAACCACCCCACCAATTCAGCCCCCTGATGTTGCCATTATCAGGCATACCGAGAAAAGCACCTGCCTGCAAGTTTCTGTGGCCATTGAAGGAGTCCCCTGCACTGCCTTAATAGACACTGGCTCCTCCATTACCATTGTGATGTGTTAGCAAGAGCCATCTCAGACTGGAAAATCCAAGTCCAGCCTACCGCGATCCAACTCTAGACAGTCCCCGGAGAGCTAGCGGGAACCACCAAGATGCATGAAGTATGGATAGCCACCGTTCACGACCCCTCTATACTTGGACTAGACTTCTTGTAACACGTTGGCAACTTGCTCGACCTGCACCACGGTCACATCAGCCCTTGCAACCCTGGGCACGCCACTGCCCCATACCAGGCTGCCTGTAGCACCACCATCCCCTTACAGCCCGCCAACACCACTGCTCCCCAGCTCGCCTCCAACTCCAGTTTCACCTGGGATCTGGTCAGCGGTGGAAACAGTCTTGTATAACAGCTGTGTGGACTACAGGTGTATGATTGATGTAGACTCCTACCCCCTGCCGCACTTCGACGAGTCGCTAGATCTAGTGTCTGGTTCAGCTCCCTGGATCTCCGCAGCGGCTACTGGCAGGTTGAGCTGGCGCCTGAAGTGCGCCTGAAGATGGCATTTTCCACTGGAAAAGGGCTCTGGCAATTCAAAGTACTCCTCTTTGGTCTCTGCAATGCACCCGCCACCTTTGTGAGGTTAATGGAGCGTGTACTACACGGCATTCCTCCCCAGCAGTTTCTGGTGCATGCCGCTAGCTTTGATGGGCCCCTGCTCAGTCTTCATGATGTTCTGCAGTGTCTCCGAACAGCTGGATTGAAGCTACACCCGAACAAGTGCAAACTAATGCAGAAGGAGGTTCCTGGGGCACAGTGGGGCAAGAGGGGATATGGACCGACCCAGGCCAATCAGCGCCAGCTGTGGGGATTCGTGGGAGCAAGTAATTGCATGCTACAGCCACACCTTTAACAAAGCTGAACGGCGCTATTGCGTAACTCGCCGGGAGCTGCTCCCAAACAGTTCCACCCCTGCCTGTGTAGGATCTCAGGGTAGAAACAGACTGCCATCACCTGGAATAAGACAAGAGAGACACCAGTCCACTATACCCTCTCCCCTCTTCCACCCCCTCTCTCCACACTCCCCTATCTCCCCTCCCCTCATCGCCTGAAAAGAGACATACTAATGCATTCAGTTTTAAAGAACCAGAGGGACAACTAGCACGATGGCTGGAGCAGCTAAAGGAATACCACTTCAACACTGAGCACAGACCAGGCAATCGGCACTTGAACGCTGACACATTGTCCCGTCGCCCTTGCCTGGCTAATGACTGTGCGCACTGTGAGAGAAGGGAACAGCAGGAAGAAGCAACTGGGGAAACGGGGGAAACGGGGGAAACGGGGGAAACGAGCGGCCAGCACCCGCCGGACGACCCTACCTACCATTCCAGCTGACGAGTGGAGAACGCAACAGGAGCAGGACCCAGATTTACAACAGGTGAGCATGTCTGCTGGGAAATTATTACTGTGAGCCATTATTGTTTACATTTCCAGGTCCTTCCGCGCCTCACACTGACGTCACAGCCGCGGTCGCCACGCACTGTTGTGTGTTGATGTCATCTTCTCTGGTCTCGCGAATCACTGACTCTCCTCCCCCTTGTACCATCTTGTTCCAGTCTCTGCCACAGACGGTGTACACTTAGCAGCGGCAAAATGTCCCCCTCTGCCTTCACTCACAGGCATGCGCGAGAAAATCCCACTTCTGAACACCAGTGTAATGTTTTGTGTGAATGAAAACCGGTAGACAGGGATTGCAGTTCTCGAATTCACGGTTTATTATTTACAGGTACTGTATTTATTTAGTCACTGTCAGCCGTGACCCACATCTCCAAAACAATAAACCTTGCTGTTTAATGATATGCTTCTGGATTTAACACACTATTTTGGCTCCTCTCTCTCAGGAACCAACCCCTTCTGCATATTTACTGTTGCCAGCTCAAGCTCTCTTCTTTGAATCTTTAAGGCTCAAGTTTTAAGTTAAAATATAAGTATTCTCTTTCATCAGCCCTGAATTTCTGCCTTATTTACTTCTCTTTACCAGAAGAGGGCATATCAACACTTCTAGAAAGGAGGCAATTTAGATTTTTTTTTTTACAGACAGACCTTGTTCATTTAAAGCCAAGTTCAACACGGTGTAAATTATTAGCCTGTACAGGTTCCTCTCTCTTAAACAATGAACTTTTTCAGCTATGGTACACAATCATTACTATGAAGTTGGTCAAGCTGTTCAAGAATGTCTGCAACTCTTGTGCAATTTCAAATGTGCAAATCTTCACTGATAGCCAAACAAGTGTATTACGAGAACAGTTATTAACAAGCGTACGAGTTCATCAAGAATGTTTCAGCTTAGTTTTTGCATTTGTTTTTTGATGGTTGTGCTTATAAAAGCATACTTTGGAATAGGTGATAAATATTAATTATAGATTTTTTTCAACTAAAGAATAAATGTGCTATGCAAGAAAATAATTATGCAAGAAAAAATAATACTATAATTTACCATTTTCTTTCGGGAGCAATTGAGATTCAAATAAATCTCATACTGTATTAAGATTTTCTTTTTTTTATTTACAGAAAAGTTCCCAGGAGCCTCTGAGTTCCGTCTCAGTTCTGCTTAGTGCAGACAGGGACAGTGTCCAACTACATATATATATATATATATATATATATATATATATATATATATATATATATATATATAACATAAAGTATTGCTAATTTGCTATAATTGTTGTAACTAACAAAATAATTCAGTAAATCACATGTCATGCACATCTATTTTCTATATATCAGAAATGTTATAGCAAATACTGGTATGTTTTCATTTTAAAACATAACATGAAAGCGCACAGTTTCCTTTTATTAAAAAATAAAATATGTGTTAACAGCATCCTTAATTGAGCAATAATGATACTTGTTTTAACCTGTCTGGATAAAGACATTTTGTAAAAGACAGACATGTTACCTTGTTCTAAGCTGGGCAAACAATGATTTCCATGGTTACAAAGTAATGAGATGATTTCATATGTCAAGGTAAGTAAACGATAAGAGTAACTGAACTGTGTTTGCACAGATCACTGCTGTTCGGACTGTGCAATGCATGATACAAAGGTTAGCAAAGTCATGTTGGGTTAACCAACAGCATCAGCTGAATAAGCACTTTACCTTCACCAGGTCCCACCAGCTATTTTGTGTTCCATACCTGTGTTTGTTTTACTTGGTAGTCCATGTACTGTCAACCTTCATGTACAACATATTTTCTAGTCAAATTGTTTAGCAAGTAATGTTTTTTCAAAAAACACAATTGTTATGTTGCTGTCTTTTTGGTGCAACTTAACAGACATGAGTTATATTATTATATTTTTTTTGATTGCTGGATTTTAGGAGTAGATGTCATGTGACCAAGAAGTCTTTTAACCATTTTTTTCAGTCTTTTACTGTAGTATGGAGATTCGTTAATAAAGACCCAACCTTTTAATTAAGAAATTTCAGTTTTGCTTTAGATACAATAACATGAATCTAATAAATAGTTGTATTCATCTTCACTTTGTTTCTCAGACTAGCACCACTGTGTGTGTAGAACTCTACAGGAGTAGCAATGGTATGAGGTACTAATTACCTGAAGCGCTTATATGAATTTTAAACTTTATTTTTCAATTATATTATGGTTGTATCTAAGTCAGAAGCTAGATAAGAAAGCCTTTAACTGTCTTGTTCATTCGTGTAAACTGACTATGTTCCCTTTTCTCCAGCAGGTGGTGGCTCTTGTCCTATTTGGTTTGGGTGTATTTGGCTGTCATTCAATATCTTAGTGTGACATTAAAGTCTTAATATCATTTTTTAAACACCCAGAAATCAGTATGGTTGTCAGTATGTCTTCTTGTAACCCCTAAACCTGGGGCTTCACTGAAAGATCCTTTATGTATTTATTTTTTGAGGGTCAGTTCTAAACCTGCAGCTGTAGCGTTATTCAGCTGTAAGTTTCACAGTAAATTCAAGTGAAGCAACCTTGTTTTACCCACATGTGTACACCGCACCTGCACAATTTACAGGCATGTCGTAATAAACTGCTTTTTATACCAAAGCTCATGGACAAAAAAAAATGTTTTAAGCAACTGATTAAACACAAAAGGACTGAACTATATTACGTTAACATATCGAATTACATACCACTTTGAACCATTTTATATTGTTTATAAAAAAGAAATCCTAGAAATCTAGGTGATGCAAAACTTTTGGCCATAGCTGTACATTTTCTTGTAATTGAATAGCTTGGTATAGAGCTGGATCACACGCATTTCTAAACTATATCCAAGATACTCCTGTAGGTGTGCAAAGGTGCTTTCATCTTAAGTACTATGCAACTGACCCATATTACAGGAGGATTACAGTGGATTATTGTGTGTCAGCATACTCGAGCCTGAACTCACTGACCTGTTTACATTCGCTTCTCTCTCGCTAGTCCCAGGAAACAGAACCATAGAAAACATCCAGTGGTCAACATGTATAGTGACATCAACCTTAGTTTTCTAAAGTCTTTTTGGACTGTGTTATTAGTAGTAGTAGTATGTATTGTATTAGCTGTTTTTGGATGTATGCATGTTTGTCTTTAATAAAAGGGAGGGGGTATTTGTAGATGCTTTTAAATTCTTTATTTTCCTGTTTATATACCAGAAGTACTTTTCCATAGGAACATTTGTTCATTCAAAACCACATAAACAATTTGTTTTTAAACCTTAGCAATACATGGCAAAACAATCTTTATCAGAAACAGTATTCAAAGAGAAATGTAAACGGCTAAGAGTGGGTTTGTTCAGGAAATAATAAGAAGTTTACAGTAATAGCATGTAGGATCAATCATCACAGGATTTGTAATACTGTAACCCCCTTTTCTATCCACAGCCATTAATGTGACAAAGAATAAACAGTTAAACTGTTGTATACTGGGTAGCTCTGTTAGAGATTAAATGGGCATAGCGAATATAGGTAATATAAAACAAAGCTAATCTTAAATTTGGTGGTAGAATGGCCTTACAATGTTCTCTAGAGAACCCAGTGGTTCTGATTGCAAGTTGCTATCTTTAAGAAAGACAAAGAGAAACAGGAAGATGGCTTCATTATTTAGATTGGGTGTACTAACCTTTACTTGTACCGCCAAATTATTTGCTTCTGATAAGTATCTATTTACTTGGGCCAAGTCTCTGAATAAATTGGTCTGATGCTGATAACAAAAGGTTATAACTTTCTTAAAGTTGTATTACTTATCACTGAAACCTCATAAAACATCTCCCCGTTTGATTAGCAAATACTGTAGTAGTATAAATATAGAGCTCACATTCATCTTAAACATCAACCACAAACACCAGCTTAATGATTAATGCACAGTATCATTCTCTTTAAGGGCAGAGGTCTCCCCACATTAACAGCAGGATATTTTCTTGTATTTACAAGAAACTTGCTTATTTAACCATAGCCGTAGCTGATTATAACTTCTTATTCTCTTATGCATGTCTCTATTAGTTTTTATTAACCTAGGGCCAAATGTATTTGTACAAAGGTCCTTGGTTATAATCTCAAACAAAATCTTCAATACAACCCATAATTTCACAAATAATAAATACAAAAAATAAAATAAAATGCCATTTATTAGCCAGTATAATTGCTATTAATAGTAGTGGTCGTGGTAGTATAGCGAGCGCAAGGAATAATAATCCTAATTTAGTGTGGCCACAGCAGCCCCCCTCCCCCCACTCTCATCCTAGTTAAAGATGAGCTCCCTTATGAATCAGCCATGAACCCTGGCTCTGTTATACTTTACTGCAATGGGCACTTTTGTATTAGTATTGGTAACTACCAATAAATAGCTTATTAATATGTTAGTTAATTATTTTGTAAGGATTAGCAAATATGTATAATTTTAAGGTGGTTGGGAGGTGAATGAAAGCTTCACATCGGTCTCCATCCACATTCCTATTTACACTTAGCATACATCGAAGTGAACCCGCACTACACTTGCATCATTCAGCCTCTATCAGGCAACACTTTTCCCTTCTCTGTGCTGGAACAGCCCCACATTATTTATGTGGTAAAACTTAGTTCCAGCTGGAAAGAGAATAAAAAGTGGTATTCTTGTTAACACCTGTCTCTGCAATGTAACCCATTCAGCAATTCTGAAATTGTCCATTGGCTGCCTTTGCATTTCATTTTACTTGTATTTGGCTTCTGTTGGACAACAATCTTTAATTATAAGAAGCCAATTTTACTACACTGTCTGATGTCTTTGAATTATTCATAGATACCACGTGCACACCTTCCTGATGTGGGTGCGTTGGTATTACTGTGGCCATGTGTCGTCAGGTGCAGTGGTGCAGTGAATAAACAGAATGTCCAAACAGTGTTTCTCCCAAAAACAGTCCGTGTATTTAATAACAAAAAAACAACAAAAGTAATCCAAAACAAAAATAAACAAAACTCGACTTTGTCCGTTCCCCCGTCCTCCGTGCACGGCAGTGTGCGGCCGAGTCCTGGGAGACGTAGTGCCGGTGAGTGTGGTGCGGTGCGGTGCTGTGCTGTGCTGTGCTGTGCAGAGACACGCTCCTGTCTGCCGGTCCACGGCTCACTCCTCCCTACGATAAAACAAAACAAACAAACAAACAAACCAAAAGATAAAAAGTACAGGCTCCGGCTGTCTGTACACATCAGCGCAAGGCCGGTTTTGACGTCGCTGCTTCCCCTTTGTACCCAGCAAACTCCTCCCTGCAGTCAACGCGTCGCCTGGTTTCTCCAATAGAGGGCTGCCCCGCAGCTGACTGCAATGGAATCGTCCTGAGTACTTGCAGCTACGCGCCCTCCTAATATGGTTACCTTCCGGTTTCCAGCTACCACCGAGGTAGTAGATCTAGGAGGCAGCTTACCTTCCCCTTACACAGCGCCCTTTCTAATCGGGAGGAGATTTACAGCATCGATCCTTTCTCTCGCTATCACATATCTCACCCCTCAGAGTGATGCCAAGGAACACTCGCCAACTCTACATTCCCCAATGGTCCCCCTCCCTTGAAAAAAATCTGCATTTTGATGCTCCTTACCCGCACGATGTTTCACAGTGTAGTGGAAGGGTTGCAGCGCCAGATACCACCGAGTTATCCGGCGTTATTGTCCTTCATCGTGTGTAACCACCTTAAAGGAGCATGATCAGTGACAAGAGAGAAAGAACGCCCAACAAATAATAGCGAAGGGCGTGAGTAGCCCATTTGATGGCTAAACACTCCTTCTCAATGACGGAGTAGTTAATTTCCCTTGGAGCCATTTTTTGCTCAAATAAATGATAGGGTGTTCCACTCCGTCAACTTGTTGGGACAGAACCGCCCCCAGACCAATGTGGGAGGCATCAGTCTGAAGGATGAACTCTTTGTTGAAATCTGGTGAAATCAGAGCGGGGGCTTGACAGAGTCGCTTCTTAATCATATCAAATGCTTCCTGACACTGCCCTGTCCATTTAACTAATTTTGGAGCAGCCTTTCGGGTGAGATCGACCAGGGGGTTGACTATGGTGGCATACTCGGGGATAAAACAGCGATAATAGCCGGCTAACCCCAATAGTGATCTCATCTGTGACTTGGTTCTCGGGATCGCCGTCTCCACCAGCGCCTGGACTTTGGAGGCGATCGGCTTCACCCGGCCATTACCCATAATGTAGCCAAGATATTGGGTCTCCTGTTTGCCAAATGCACACTTGCCCAGTTTGGCTGTTAGCCCAGCCTCCCTTAGAGACTGTAGGACGGCTGAAAGCCTAATAATATGCTCCTTCCAGGTGGAGCTAAAAATCACCACATCATCAATGTACGCAGCTGCATACTGATTATGGGGAGCCAAGACCTGGTCCATCAGTCTCTGAAAGGTGGCGGGAGCTCCATGCAACCCAAAGGGCATGGTCTGGAAATGGAACAAGCCATCTGGGGTAGAGAAAGCAGTTTTCTCTCTTGAGCTCCGAGTGAGTGGAATCTGCCAGTATCCCTTCGTCAGATCCAAGGTCGAGATTAACCGAGCCTTACCCAGTCGGTCGAGGAGCTCATCCACCCGGGGCATTGGATATGCATCGAACTTGGAGATGGCATTAACCTTTCTAAAATCCACACAGAACCTAGTGGAGCCGTCATTCTTGCCCACCATCACGATAGGACTGCACCACTCGCTCCGGGAAGGTTCAATGACTCCAAGCTCGAGCATATCCTCCACCTCCTTGCGAACAGGACCCCTGCGACTCTCCGGGATCCGGTATGGTCTCTCTCGGATCCTGACACCTGGCGGAGTAATAATGGCATGAGAAATAACGTTAGTTCTGCCGGGCAAGTCAGAGAAAACATCATTAAACCTTTCCACTAACTGGTAGAGCTCACGTTTCTGATCCGGAAGTAACTGTTCCCCCATTGGAATGTTAGTTGTAGCCAATGGATTGACAGTGGGACCAAAATCCTCTTCTAAACTGTCACAAGCTATAAATAGGGCTTCCCTTTCATTCCAGGGTTTTAGCAGGTTAATGTGATAAATTTCGGTCTTATTTCGCGATCGGTTTGTCTAATTTCATAATTCACATTACCAATTCCCGTATCACCTCATATGGCCCCTGCCACTTAGCATACAACTTAGACTCCGACGAGGAAGGAGCAACAGTACTTTATCACCTGGCGAAAAGTCCTAATTCTTGCTTTTTATTGTACTGCTGCTTCTGGCGATGCTGAGCTAGTTTTAGATTTTCTTGTGCCAAACGACCAACCAATGCTAGGCGGTCTCTTAACATGATTACATACTTGACTATGTTTTGGAAGTTTTTGTTTGCTCCTCCCACCCTTCCTTCACAAGATCAAGGATACCTCGTGGTTGTCTCCCATACAGCAGCTCAAAGGGAGAGAACCGGTCGAACTCTGAGGCACCTCTCTCACTGCAAACATCAGGTAAGGGAGGAGTTTAGCCCAATGTTTCTGCTCTTGGTTGACAAACCGCTTCAGCATCTGTTTTAAAGTCTGATTAAAACGTTCCACCAAACCATCCGTCTGCGGGTGGTAAACGGAGGTTCGAATGGACTTAATTTGCAACAATTTATACAACTCTCTCAAACATTGTGACATGAAGTTCGTTCCGTGATCAGTGAGGATTTCTTTTGGAATCCCTACTCGCTATAATCTGTACTAACTCTCGAGCAATTGCTGCGGCACTAGTGGATCTCAATGGTACTGCCTCTGGATATCTGGTCGCGTAGTCCACCACTACCAAAATGTGCGTATATCCAGAGTCAGACTGGCTCAATGGACCCACTATGTCCATAGCAATGCGTTCAAAGGAACTGAGATCAGGGGCAGTGGGACCAGCGGGGCGGGCGAACCCGCCCGGCGCTACTTGCTGGCACTCGGACACTCCGCTACATATCGCGTCACCTCACTATAGACTCCCATCCAATAAAATCGAGCCAATATTCGTTCCCGAGTCTTATCGCTACCTAAATGGCCCGAACATGGGACATCGTGAGCCAACCGCATGATCTCACGTCGAAAAGACTGAGGAACGAGTAATTGTGTTACAATCTGGCTTGTGCTCGTGGCTTGGGATACCCTATACAGCAAATGCCCGACAATAATATGGTGAGGATATGTAAGCGGCCGGTTGTCCTCTACATCCTTCCCCTCGATAGACCGAACCTGCCCCCAGATGTGTGCCAGCGAAGGATCGTTTTTTTGTTCCAAAGCTAGGTCCACATCTCGGTCCCAGAACTTTGGGATATCGAGCGGAGCTACAGTAGCTTCAGCACTGGGGGTCTCAGTAACCTGCCCCCGCAGGTCACACTGGGTCCCGATCCCCTTTCCCTTGCATTTAACAGACCCTGAAGTTTCCCCCAACAAACCCCAGCCTTGTCTCATTGACATTCCTTCCCATTTTTCAACCCTTCGCTCTCTTTTTGTTTTTTCGGTTAAATCGTGAATGGAACAAATTGGCTTGCAGCGGAAGATTTTCCCAATAGTTTCCCCGCTGCTCCCATGGTCTTACCGGAGACTGGCTTTACCGCTTTATTAATCATAGTTTCAAAATATGGCCAGTCTCGACCTATAATAACTGGATAGGGCAACTTTGCAGCCACTGCCACGATTACGCGGCGGGTATGACATCCAATAGTCAAATCTAATTTAGTGAGGGGTAGTCCTTGTTATCCCCATGAATACAGGAAATGACCACTACCCAGCGTGACCACCAAGGTACCCCGTCAACAGAGCCTCCTCAATTAAAGTTTGCCCACATCCCGAGTCCACTAATGCGTGGGTGCTCACATCACCAACCCGTACGTCAACAATGCAAGGCCCCTCCCAATCATTACCCCTGGACTTACCTGGTGCTGTTGGTAGATAATGGGAGGCCGCACCACATTCCATCGCCGCCGGACAATTCCGGGCGAGGTGGCCGACCTCATGGCACCGGTAGCAAGTGGGGTGAAAGGGCGCCCACGGAGCTTGTATGTCCCGCTGCCGGTTTGGCAGTGGGGAGGGGTTCTCTGTTCTCACCCCGCTGGGGGTCGACCTTGCCCTCCATTGGTGTGGAGGAAGGCTGCCTGTGAGGTACCGATGAGAAGTAGCCCCGGGGGGGAAGGGGGTGAAGTGCTGGGGGACGCTGGTACTCCCGGAACCGGCGGCGGTGTGTCTCCTCTGTGATGTCAAGCCGCTGAAGAATGGCCTGCTTCACCTGGTCGTACACCAGGGCTTGCTCATGTGTCAGGGCTTGGTAGGCTGCCTGGGCCTCCCCGATCAAATTGGGCCCCAACTGGGTAGCCCACCACTCCCGAGGCCATTGAGCTGCTGTTGCCTGCCTTTCAAAGGCAACCAAGTAAGCCTCAGGGTCATCCTCCAGCGCCATCTTCACTACCCTTACCCTAGGTAGGGGTACTGCTGGTTGAGCCACCGGTTCCCTCCCGATTAGCCTCCAGGAACAGGTCATGCATCCTCTCCATCATGGCCGTCAAAGATTCCTGATGCCTCCGCCTCCTGCGCCTCCAACAGCGCTGCCAATGTAGTTGGGTCCATTGTAATCCCTCTTCTGAACACCAGATGTCGCCAGGTGCAGTGGTGCAGTGAATAAACAGAATGTCCAAACAGTGTTTCTCCCAAAACAGTCTGTGTATTTAATAACAAAAACAACAAAAGTAACCCAAAACAAAAATAAACAAAACTCGACTTTGTCCGTTCCCCGTCCTCCGTGCACGGCAGTGTGCGCCGAGTCCTGGGAGACGTGGTGCGGTGAGTGTGGTGCGGTGCGGTGCTGTGCTGTGCTGTGCTGTGCAGAGACACGCTCCTGTCTGCCGGTCCACGGCTCACTCCTCCCTACGATAAAACAAAACAAACAAACAAACAAACCAAAAGATAAAAAGTACAGGCTCCGGCTGTCTGTACACATCAGCGCAAGGCCCGGTTTTGACGTAGCTGCTTCCCCTTTGTACCCAGCAAACTCCTCCCTGCAGTCAACGCGTCGCCTGGTTTCTCCAATAGAGGGCTGCCCGCAGCTGACTGCAATGGAATCATCCTGAGTACTTGCAGCTCACGCCCCTCCTAATATGGTTACCTTCGGTTTCCAGCTACCACCGAGGTAGTAGATCTAGGAGGCAGCTTACCTTCCCCCTTACACAGCGCCCTTTCTAATCGGGAGGGAGATTTACAGCATCGATCCTTTCTCTCGCTATCACACCATGACATTTCTGTCCCCACTTGGCTCTGTCCTCAGATGTATTAAGGCTAATCTAAACACAGTCGTAGCTGCTGGTCAGGTTTAACTCTGCTGTCTGGAAGCTCATGATGACCCCAGGCTGGTCAGGTTTAACTCTGCTGTCTGGAAGCTCATGATGACACCGGACTGATCAGGTTTAACTCTGCTGTCTGGAAGCTCATGATGACCCCGGGCTGGTCAGGTTTAACTCTGCTGTCTGGAAGCTCATGATGACCCCGGGCTGGTCAGGTTTAACTCTGCTGTCTGGAAGCTCATGATGACCCCGGGCTGGTCAGGTTTAACTCTGCTGTCTGGAAGCTCATGATAACCCCGGGCTGGTCAGGTTTAACTCTGCTGTCTGGAAGCTCATGATGACCCCGGGCTGGTCAGGTTTAACTCTGCTGTCTGGAAGCTCATGATGACCCCGGGCTGGTCAGGTTTAACTCTGCTGACTGGAAGCTCATGATGACCCCGGGCTGGTCAGGTTTAACTCTGCTGTCTGGAAGCTCATGATGACCCCGGGCTGGTCAGGTTTAACTCTGCTGTCTGGAAGCTCATAATGACCCCGGGCTGGTCAGGTTTAACTCTGCTGTCTGGAAGCTCATGATGACCCCGGGCTGGTCAGGTTTAACTCTGCTGTCTGGAAGCTCATGATGACCCCGGGCTGGTCAGGTTTAACTCTGCTGTCTGGAAGCTCATGATGACCCTGGTCCGGATGGTGTTTTTCAGCTTTTGCTCACGGGACCCTGTAGCAGACATTGCCTCTGGTTTGGCAGTGATATCTGTTAGGCTTAAACTGTTGCAGTATGTTTGCTTCCAAGTACATGCACATGTGTAACCACAAACCGGCAAAGGACACATTATTTCCCCTGTAAGAAACTGGATGTGATACTGGTAACTTCCTTCTTCATCTGGTAAACTAAGACTTGACCTGTTTGTATTTCGAGCCATTTCGAGCCATTTTAACTGCTTCAGACTACTCTGTGCTCTAGATTGTATGGTGAAAAGGATTTCATTGTGTATAACCCTTGTTTAATTACTTGATTAGCTTATCCTCAGCTCTACTGCAGAAACAATACATATTCTCTAGTAAAGCAGTTGTGCCACTATGGCTTGACTGGATATTTCACATTAATACTGGGGAACATTTGTTGTACTTCTGACATTATAACCTGGCTATCTGTCAGCTTTCAACCCTCTGGTTTATCCCCCCCCAACAACCCCCAACCCTAAATATTTCCATAGTCGCAAAACCTTACATTTCAACTCACAGCCCAGTTGCGTTTCACTCTTCAGCAGCAGTTCTTATCACTGTATAAAAGTACCAGGCTCCTGTGAGAGCTATTGGAGACCTGCATGGTGCCTTTCCTTTTGTCCATGTTTTCAGTTACGCTGCAGGTGTCAGTCTTGTTCCGACTGCCACAGTCACATAACCAAAAATAAACTGTCCTGGTCAGGGGTTAATTTGCAAACCAAAAGCTACCGAATCTTATAATGAGGAAGAGGGACATTTTTGTTTCTCGACCTAATTTACAGACCTTGATTTACAGTAGCCTCTATATATGTTTCAAGTTCTCACCTGCTTGGGTATTGGGTAATGACTTGCATTTGAGGAGATTTTTGGAATCGGGTCCGAACCGGGTATCTGTCATTGGAACTGGGTATCTGTCATTGGAACCGGGTATTTGTCATTGGAACCGGGTATCTGTCATTGGAACCGGGTATCTGTCATTGGAACCAGGTATCTATCATTGGAACCGGGTATCTGTCATTGGAACCAGGTATCTATCATTGGAACCGGGTATCTGTCATTGGAACCGGGTATCTGTCATTGGAACTGGGTATCTGTCATTGGAAACGGGTATCTGTCATTGGAACCGGGTATCTGTCATTGGAACCGGGTATCTATCATTGGAACCAGGTATCTATCATTGGAACCGGGTATCTGTCATTGGAACTGGGTATTTTGAGTATTCCGGTTCCCAAACTATTTAGATAAACATGTCCAGTATAAACACGCACTAGTGCTACAGGTCTACGTCAGCATGAAAACCATTAGAAAGACCACAACAACCACAGAGCAAAAAATAAGTCAAACTAAACTCATCACAGCCGCAATCGGTCAGTAGTCCAAAACAAAGACAACAAAACGCAAATATATACTCTAGCTAGGTGCGTGGTTTTATTTATTTATTTTTGTGAACGTGTCCATTATAGTTATCAAATTTATTTGACACAAATTGAAAGAATTTGATCATTTTAATGAGTTTAGGTTTACTGGAACCGGATCCTTAATATTTGTATATCCGTTTGCACATCTCTAGTATTGAGGCTTCGTACCATATTGTTGGTGTCAGTAGCGGCATGCTGACCTAATCATGTTTTAATATAATCTTCAGGTCTGAACAATACCAGTGGTGGGCCGACTAATCTGATGAACAGGAGCGACAACACTGTAGTTGTTAAAAACGATTGTTCTTTTGCTGTTGTAATTAAGTTTCCTTAATCCTACATGATGCATTCCAAAAACATATTGTTACAGTACAGTTTTATCACTCAATTCATGGAACAGGAAAGAGTTATTTTATGGTATATGTTATGTATAAACAGTACTTTTTTCCCATACAGTTTATTATTTGAAAACTATAATTATCATCTGTCAGACAAAAAGGTACCCAATCCAAGTGCAATTCGGCATAAATGAAACACTGGTGCTGATGGAAAAACTATTTCCCACTTTCCAGAACAGTGCAGTGTTCCTGTTCCTTAAATTACTAACTGTCGATTTTTCCACTGTAAGTCGATTACTCCTCTCCACTCCATTTCCCACTATAAGTCTCAAATCAATACAGTATGCTTACTAACTAGTCAATTACTAGCCACTGCTGCAGTATTTTAGACTTACTAAACGATTTCCTTTGTATTATAAACAATATAGAAACAGTAACAGTTTACTGTATGTATAGGTACTTGTGTCAGTTTTTCCTTACTGTGGTAAAATTAAAAATACTTGCAGACATCTGACTTTTTACTGTTTACCACCCAGTGCCTTAAAATTACAGCTTTGTGTTTTCTAACTTTACACAAGTGTGGGATAAGTGGAGTCAGAACTATAATCAAGCAAATAAACCACAACAAAAAATAAAAAGGATGTTCCTTTCCAACCTTCTCTGCACACGATGTCTTGCCTGTCTGTGTCAGTAAGAGATTGCTCATGAATGTGTCATCTTTACAGAAAGCATGCAATGGGACACGTATAAAGGTGGTGTCACGGGACACGTATAGAAACGGCACATCTGATACAACTAGTCATAAATTATCACCTTCCTTGCATGAATCTCAAGAGGTATAAAGATGCAGGTAAATGGGTGAAAAAAGACTAAAGTAATTTCTTCCAAAATGCATGTTTAAGTAAACAATGGAGGCTACAGCAGTGTAACCCTTTAAAGCTCAGTTCTCTTAAAGACAAAGGAAACCAAAATGCATGCAAATAAAAGAAGCATTACCTTCACATTTTTAGCATTTTGGTTTTTGGTTTCTTTTCCTTGAAGTACCAGGCTTCTTGTAGTCTTGAAATATTGTCTTCTTTACTTTTAAATCTATGCCAGAATGTGACATGCATGCAACCCCAGACTTACCGGTATATCAAATGAAAAATAAGCACATATTCTTATTTATTTAGTTTTCATTTTTAAGTAATAAAGCTGATTTAAAATGTTATCAGAAAAATATTAGGGTAAATGTCATTGTATTGAAAACTGTTTTTTTTTTTTTTTGGCATAGTTCTAAATGATCAATGCCACTGGGTTTTCATCGACTTTAAACTTGTTTCTAAAACATGAATACCGGTATGTATTTTCTGATTGGCTCACATATTACAATGAACAAGTAAACTTAATAGGGATTGGGGCACACAGCTCGCAACTCATGCATTATTTGAATCATTCCTTTGAGAAAGAACACAAGTCACACTCTCCTCTTGGGGGGTTCTGGGTTTGTCCAAAACCAGTCATGAACAATAAATTAATCTGCAAGCTTTTTACAATTTTATTTAAAATAATCCACAAATGTTCCCTATGCAATTCCCAATCTGTAACACAGGTAAAACATACAAGCCGCTTTCTCCGGTTGACTTGCATGCTTTTTCTTATTGTTGGTTCACTTAGGAATCAGGTGGCAATTTAGACAACTTGAATTAATCAGTTAGTCATGTCCTTTGGACTCATTAGCATTGCATTACCAACACAGAACAGTAAGTCTAAAAAGATATAACAACTTGTGCAAGAGCCTTTTTTGTTCAACACTTCTGAGATGCCAGTGCACCATGCAATAACTACAGCACCGGGAAAAGAGTTACATGTATGAATGAGAGAGAGAGACATATTATAAAGTCGTAAAAATAACATGTGTGTGTTTTATTATTATTAGGGTACAATCGTTGTTCATTATAGTGTTTTTCTTTGTTGAACTGCAGTTCAGTGCAGAATCTGCAAGAGATATCTTCATTAATGAACAGCTTAACGCTATCAATGATTAAAACAAACTACCGTTTATCAAGTTATATTTATGCAATACATTTAAGCATGTGACCTTGTTTTGAAACTTTAAGAAAAGCCTCAACTCACTTTAAGAAAAAAAGTACTATTAAATAGAAACGTCATAATACAACAGAACATTGTTTCTGTAGAAGCAACTAAACCAAATTGTGTGTATGTGTGTGTGTTTGTTTATCTATACTTTTCATGTTATTTTAACTTTATTATTCTGTAAAACAACTGTAAAACAAAATCTTCTCATGTCACGGTTGCTTTACATAACGTGTTAAAAACAGCAAGTTGCTGATTTATCTCGTGCTGTATGCTGTAAGCAGAGTATTTAACAATTGTTCTGCTGGGGACATGAAAAGCAATTAATCCTGTAAGCAGAGTATTTAACAATTGTCCTGCTGGGGACATGAATAGCAATTAATGCTGTAAGCAGAGTATTTAACAACCGTCCTGCTGGGGACATGAATAGCAATTAATGCTGTAAGCAGAGTATTTAACAACCGTCCTGCTGGGGACATGAATAGCAATTAATGCTGTAAGCAGAGTATTTAACAATCATCCTTCTGGGGGACATGAATAGCAATTTTTAAATCTCTTAGGCCCCGATTCACGTACCAGTGGTAAAACTGGAGTTAAGATTGGAGGTGTGTTATTATCATCTTGCTTCTGCTGTAATTCACAAATGTCTCCAGTGATTAAACCATACTTGCAAGGGCTTTACTACTCCCTTATGATTTGCAACACTTTGCAAGTATCTTATTTTGTGCTTTGAGACCCTCCAGTTCATATCCACAAGGGAGAACAGACACGTGATACGTTTGTGGAAACAATGATAGGTCTTAGTAGTCCATTGAGGAAAGTATCCAAGCCCAGTTAATGGACAGATAACTTCCAGTTGATTACATTACCTGTGCACTTCCCTGTCTAACTTGCACCGGACAGTTGCCATTCAAAATTATCATCAAATACAGGAAGCAATTTATTATGAGCATAAAGCCATAATAAAACAATATTCATGATAAAAAAAAAATGCCATAGCTATTACTATGGGTTCAGGACTGAAGATACATTATTCTCTTCTAAAAGTATTAATCTAATATTGTGTTGTTTTCAATCAATCATATTTGCTAGTACCACAGTTTACCATTTTGAACCTTACAGTTCATCAAGATGGTAAACTAATCTAGTCAACTGAGCAAACATCACATGCTGTTTCCCCCAGGTCAAAACTCCTGACATATAGTACCATTATGGATTATTTTGGCTCTTTTGTTAGAGTGCAACATTTTACATGGGATGTTTAAGCAAATCAAAAACAAAAGAAAGTAGTGGACTCTGTAGTATGGGAATTGGTGAAACAGTAATATCCATATCCAAGAAAAAACAGGGCTTAGTGTGTATAGCTAATGAAGATAGCAATTACACAACAATGATTTATTGCTTCCTAGTTAGATAGTCGATTCAATATCAAGACTTTGTTGTCTTATTTTTAGTGAATGGCAATGTGTGTTTGTGTAGAGACTGATAAACTACTTGACCAATTAGAAATGAAAGGGGGGCAGGGTACAATTTGCTTATGCACATGGCACTGGTATGTTATGTTGCAGTTTGAGTCTGACATGCAGCATACTGGACCCACAATTCACCCTGATACACCATGCCTGAGCTTACCTCTTTATTTATTGTGCAATAGATCCATATTTCAGTGTAGTTGGAGTGGTCCAAACTTTCACTTACAGGCCTCAAAAGCGTTGCAGTTACATGGACCTGACAAGCCTCTAGTGCAGCACACTGCCCCTCCCAGACCACTCCACCAGTGTTTCACTAAGCATGCCTACCACTATTACCCAATCCTGTCATAACAACCCACGTGTCCTGAAGTGACATTAAAACAACCCAAAGAATAGAACATAAAACTGGACTCATTTAGCAAGTGACCCATCACAATGTGGTAATGTGTTAGTATGGTGCCACGCAGGCTGAAGAATCCTATGTATAGATGTGTGCCTCTTCTACCATACTTGTAACTGTGAACACCATAGAGGGTACCCCCTGACATGCTTATTGTGTGAGCTGTGCTTTTTAGAAAACTAGGTTTGTTATATCAATTGTTTTTAATTGGGTTTAGCAGGTGGGTAATAGTAGGAGTTTTCTTTTTATTTGCAGGTATTGACCCTATATGATAAAGGAGACACAGACACACAGCTTTATCTACCAGATAAACCTCTGCATGGTAGTTTATTGAAGACCTCTGTAAAGCATACAAAGATCCCCAGCAACCCAGCTTAACAATATCCTCTCAGGGTTACATTCCCTCAAACGAGCGCTCACTTTTACATGCAGATGTCTCTGTGGTACTGTAATTGACCGCCTGTTTGTAACTTTCACATTACCTAACCCAAATGTAATAATGATTTCCCCTTTTCCTTTGGAAAAACAAGGCACAATGTGGAACTCTCACAACCATTTTTTTCTGATATCGCTTTTACTCCCTAGGGAAGCACGCCTTTCCTTATCCGTTGGAATATATCTTTGACTTATTTATTTAATACAGCTAACGGATAACACCGCCGCCCAAACCTCACATTCACACAAACATAGCATAACCCAACAAAGGGTGCTACGCTCTGCTGTCTTTCACAGTTTGATAGAGGAACACATTGTGTGTCTGCAGTATAATTATTTGCTGCTGATGACTGCACATTTTTTATTTTTTTTAACAACCACGCTAAGTAGTATGAATAGCCTTTTGTTGTTTATTTTGTTCAGCGTAAATGTTCCTGCTTACAGGATTGCAATAATACCAGATTGAAGTCTCATCTCTGGATGTTTTGGATGAAATGCAGAAATGACACTTTCTTCCTGATGCTTAATGCCAAGTATATATTTATATGTAATATTAGGTAAAAAGCATACCCCCCAAAAACAGATGTTTTTCATGTTTTGCAATGTGGGGTTGTTGAGGTCTAATGGAACCTGATATAACAAATATGATATCCTCACATAACAAATATGTATGTAGCGGATTACATTAAAAAAAATAAATATATATTCTGAATGCTTTCCTTTCAAGTTTAAAAAAGCTGTAAATGCCAGGAATTAAAAACAAAAAAAACTAAAATAAAACAGTTGGCTACCTCTCAGGTCAGCATGTCCTCTGTGTCCTAAAATTCCTATTATTAAGTCACAGGTCCAGTGTTGGCAGCAATTAATGGAAAAAACATTTTTTCAGCCCAATAATCAGCTTTTGATGTCCTGTTTTTACCATGGGCACTGTCCTGTTAAGGAAGAGTTACAATATGTTAAGGTCAGATCATTTCAACACAGAATATCCATTTAATAAATTAATAAATAAATAAATGCAGTACCAGACAAATCCAATTGCTAGGTTTTATGGTTGAAAGAAACTCTGGTATTTATTTTTAATTAATAACTTGTAAATGTTTTACTTTCATAAAAATGGAACCTTAGCCTTAAAGCTAGGAATCCCATTGGCTAAAAAACCCAATAGCTGGGTATAGATACAGAAGACCACCTCACACAAATCTAAATGTAATATACTGAAACATCTTCAAATGCTTTTTCCTTGATCACACATTAACCTACAGTAAAAAAAAGTACTGCGCTGCCCAGTTCAGCACATAACATGTAATTTTTTCATCCATAACTTCAAACAGTCAGAAATGATCAAGGCAGTAAACAAATGCTTTTCAACCAATTTGTGTTCTTCATTTGTCTTACAGTTTAGTACAGATACTGGGGGCGGCAGGCTTTTCTCAGTAGGTGGCTTATTGAAGATGCAGCAAGAAGTTACCCAGCACTCTACCAGCAATGAGAAAGGACAGAAAATTAACAGTTTTTCTTTTTAGAAAAGATGAAGCTCAGGAAGAGGAGTTGCCAGTGTCCTCAAAAGACGGTTTCCTAGTTGCTCTGTTGATTTGAGATAAAAGTAAACTGCATTATAATTAATT
The DNA here is from genome assembly GCA_030684275.1 of Acipenser oxyrinchus oxyrinchus. Lineage (NCBI taxonomy): Eukaryota > Metazoa > Chordata > Actinopteri > Acipenseriformes > Acipenseridae > Acipenser > Acipenser oxyrinchus. Next base: position 3,810,084 of record CM060249.1, read on the forward strand.
TGCTAGTTTCCATTAATAGCTGTTCAATGTGAAGTACTTAATCATTGAAAGAGTTGTTTACAGTGCTAGCCACAGGCTTATAAACCTTGAACTGTTATCATCTGAGAGCACTAGAGATATTGATTAAGCATACAAACACAACAACAAGATCACTTAAACAATATTGTTACTTTCTCTCTCTATTGAAGCTGATGTAACAATCTGCTTTGAAGAAATGTCCTTTGAAGTTTAGAAGATGCCAGACCTAAAAAAAGAAAGGCTCACATGACATTATTGGTAGTAATAAATGGGGTTGAAATGTGTGAAGCAAAGTTTTTGTGTTTGCATGTTTTACATGTGGGTAGAACATAATGGGCACTGTTTTGAAGCAAAGTGCAATGGCAATGGTTTTTTTCTGATATCAATAGTTTGATTTCCAGTTATTGTTCTTGCTTGGTTGGTGATTTGATCTGTGACTTGTGGTAGTTAGGAGTTGCATTGTGTACACAATCCTTATACTGATACCGTTGCATTAGGTTATACAATAATCTGAAAACTACTGTAATGCAAAAACACAGTTGCAAACAATATATACAAAATGGATTCCCTAGATTGATCACATATTGGAGCAATTTGCATTTATACAGTGGTGCCCAAATAATTGACACATCTACTAGTTTCAATGTCATTAAGTAGCAGGCCCTTAGAGTAGAAACTGCTCTGGCATCTGGCACCTGCTCTGGCATTGCAGGATCAAGCAGAAGAGGCTGGTGAAAACAAAGTGGTCAAGTACTTTGCAGTTGAAAGCTGCAAAATATATCCCCTTGAAGCTGTACATAAATGCTATATACATTTTTATTACATTATATTGAAAATATCATAAGGGTTATTGTTACCACAGCACAGACAACCGTGCATTGAGAGACTTGTAAGCTTGTTACTGTGAATTCGCTATGGGGTAGGAAAATTCCTCTTTGTTGAGAACAGTCTCCATGACTGTGAGGTGAGTGCTGTTTCCAGTTCCAGCTCGCTCAGCAGGTTACTCTGCATTTTTGCCAACATGTGGCACATTGCAAGACAGACCAGCCCAGATAAACAAGCCATTGTTACCCTCAGAGAATGGTAGTGTGCAGAGGACATTCTTTTAAGAAACAATTGACAAATACAAGATTTCACAAAATTAAAAAGAAATATTAATTTTAGGGTAACTTTTTCACATGTGAACAGCTAAATAGATTTTCCAGTTCCCATTAAACGAACGGTCCTCATAGACTGGAGAGTAAAAATAAGTGTGAGTGCTAATAACGGCTCTTTTTCTCACACTAAACAGAGCCACATTCCTTCAGATTTTGTACTAATTTTGCATTATTGTTTTAAAAGAAAACAAATCCTTTAGAAAAAAAAAACCCTATAAATGCTATTCATGGCTATAACTTTATATCATTAGCTGCTGCAACAATTCACCAACAAAAACCTGACTTTATAAAAGCACTTCACAACAGTCATAAAAAAGCCCTCCAATAAAAAAGAGCAATTAAAAACAAGGTAATGCTTAACTATAAATCAGTAAAACATTTTCATTTTTTTATTGAACAAAGAATTTTAAAGTTGTAAAAAATCACTAACAATGCAAAAAGCCATAAGCCAAACAGACTATCAGTCAGCCTGTTTACTGTTCAATGGCTGCAGATAAGCTAGTTGCATTGCAACAGTACAGATAAAACAAATTGCACAACGTTACAGTGGATAAAGATTGATAATGTTTTATTAGTTCATCCAAAGTATCATGTACACAATGTAGAATTTCCTAACAGCATTTGAAGCCTCCTGTTTTGCATCATCCTCTACCATGAGAACCAATTTCAGTTTGTAGCTGCCTTCAGCAGTTTAGCATTGTCGGTAAACATCCTTGACGACTGCTCGGTAGAGTAAAGTAGCAAGCCGACCATTTAAATGTCCTGGGAAAGGCCATAATTGCAAACTTGCCATAGAAGACACTCGCTGCTTGGACAGGGGGAGCTGTTGTGGGACCAGTGATAAGAGGTCAATTGCAGCGTTCCACTTCATCTGTTTTAAAGTCAACCTGAAAACAATTGTATTAAATTGTATTATGTTCTTCTCACGGTTTAGATTATGTTTGAATCCTAGGAGGGTGTGTGGAGGGGTGTGTTTGTTCAACACCGCTATACATCTTGTATGTCTGGCACCAAAAAAACACAAAAAAACACAAAAACAACATAAAAACAATATAATAATTCTGACAAAAAACATGACTTGGAGGACCAAGCTGGCTAAAAGGGGAGAGAGGAGGCCTCAATTGTAACAGATCAATTAGCACCACAATGTGTCAAAAGCCTGTTTAATTTGAATTTACTGCATCAGCAGTGACTTAAATGTGCAGTTTTAACTTACACCATGCCTTGGGAGGTTGTACTGCTGCAATGGTCTTCAATCTGTTCATGCACAGCTCTACAGACCAAGACATCTTTCAGTGTGCTGAGAGCTCGCTGGGCTCAATTCCATATGCTGATGTTCATTCATTAACATAACCTTGGCAATCCCAGGTACAACTCTACAAACCATTAGCTGGACTTTCTTCTTTTAGTTTTTTGAATACACGCTGTTACTAGTTTTGCTGTTTTACATTTTGTACTGTACAAGTAGTATTTACCTTTTTATAATAGATGCTGGATAAGGATGAATGCCTGGATAAGGATGAATTAGCACAAGCAGCATTACAACTGGGTACCCTTTCTTATGATGAAGATATTGGTGTTCTGTTTGTGTTTTTAGTAAACTAAAGTAAACCAACAAGGACCCAAGAGGTCTTCAGCACAAAAAGGGGGCTCAGATAATGTTGCTGGTGCAAATAAGAGGTAAGAACACAGAAAACCTCTGTATATAGGTGAATATGACACACATAACATCAAAGATTCAGTTATTTTAATTATTCAACCTTGTGTTCTGAGATGTAATTCTAAGTACAGAACAAGTACTTACTGTGATGCTTGTTTAAGAACTTCAGTTAGAAAGTTTTATCCTTATCGGCTGTACATTTTCAATTCATCATATCATTTTGTGCCATTATGCAGTTGCACACAATACTGAAGCCTTACCTGCATGTCCTTTTAAGGTGTATTTCTGTATTGAGATTCCAACATATTACCCTAAAGTGACACTCTCAAAACATTATTGCACCACTGCATTACCAGCCATTGCATGAATTAGAGCAAACAGTGCACTACAGTACTCACACTGTGCAGTACATTGGTAGTGATGTGGCACCATGGTCCTGCATTACCCCTGTGTATGTCTAACTAGCCTTCAATGTGGTTCCATTCTACCAGTGACTCATAGCATTGTAGCTGACGTTGTGCTACCACCTTCCATGTGCTATCATTGCTATGAGTGTGTAGATCCACTACATTGACTTTGAAGTTATTTTTGCATTGTTTAAAATAATGCAAAACCCAGCTGCTGAGCTTTAACAAAATCAAATGCAGTGCTGAATTGCTTCATGTCCAATGAATAATATATTTTCTAGGGGTCCACCTGTCTTTAAAGAGCTGCCCCGGAGTGTTTTAATCCCCAATATCCCCGTCCCTCGTTAGACCCTGTGACCTTCTGTCCTTTCTTGGAAGCCAGGAATCCTATTTGATGTGTGTTGAAAATGTCATTCCAGCTCATCTCTTCATCCCCTGACTGCTATTAGAGTGATTTACTGCCTTTGAAGTGTCACCAGAAAGGTCAAAATAGGCACATCGGAGATGGACAGTGCTGGTGGCAGGGAGTCTGAGTTGTAATGTCACTGTTACAGAAGATCAAATATCCTAATCAAACATCATCTGAAAACTGAATAAGTGTCCCCCATGATAATAAAAGAGAGATTCAGCCTGTAGCTGTTTTAATTGGAACAGAACTGAAATCTCAGTCTTCAACTCAACCTCCAAGAATAAGATGGATTCATTTTCAAATAGTTGTTTTAATGACAACTTATACTGCTCTCTAATTAATATAGAGAGACAACATGTAGAATTACAGTACAAGTATTGCTTATACAGTATATTTCTTATAGATGCACTACAAAGAATAAGCTAGTAAATATAATTCAAGGTTGTTTGTCATTTAAAAATACACTGACAGCCTACTGCTAATCAAATTTCTTTCTATTTGTCTTTTGACAAAGCGAGTGTGTGTGTGTGTGTTCATACCATTTAATTTTCTACTAGATTTAATTAATCTCAACATACATAATTGTAAAAGGGCAATTAAGCAGCAGATTCCTTGGTATAATACAGAGCACCAGTACTTATTCTATTGTGATAGTATAATAAGACACGTGTCACATTCTCATATTGGAAACATCTGAGATCTGGAGAACAAAAGCCTGGCCCTGAATTAAATGTGATTAAGCTCAGATTACAGCCCGGATGGTATTTATTTAATTACTGTGTGATTTATGATGAACTAACTGCGATCTGATGAACTACTGACAATCAGAAGGGAGATACTTCATACACATTATTGTTTAGGAACCCATGCAAAACGTTAAGTCATTTATAGCTTTTAGAAGCTGTTTGTAATTGATCGATGATGATCAGTCTGTTTGATGGGGTACACCCACCCCTATGTTTATTATTATTATTATTATTATTATTATTATTATTATTATTATTATTATTATTATTATTATTGTGAATTGTGTTTTATTATGATTTAAATGTATTGTTTTGTGCTTGTTATTATTGTTTTCCAGCATGGATGGAGTTAAAATTCCTCATAGTGCTTAATGTGGCCATCTCCCAAATGAATTAAGTAAATACCAATTTGGAGATGGCCACGTATATAAAAGTGGAGGAACGAGAGCATGAGAGGGAGATCGAGCACAAAGTAAGCTAAAAGACAATTGCTACGCGTGCTGGTTTTAAACCAGCACCATACTTGTTTTGTTCAGTGTTTTGTATGGTTACATTTGTTTTGGCCGTCATGCCCTTTGTTTTGTAAACGTGTTTTTGTTTATTTAATTAATTTAATTTAATAAACATGCCAAGCTTCACATGCAGTACTGTGCTTCTGTTTATTTCCTAGTCTGTGACGTCATCTCTCAACCAGTCTGTGAGGAGGATCTCATCAATTCTTCAATATTGGCTAAGACACTAAGATGTAAGGGATAGTGGTTATTTTTCTCTTGTGTAATAAAGGCAGGACATAATTGTCCAGTGGATTATGCTTTTACTGGTCAGTATAAATTATATTAACATATCAGTTGAAAAACTACATTTGACTCAGGGATATATTTTTTAAAATGTAATGCAATATACATTCTCTACAGTGAAATCTTTTCTGAAGACTGGGGTACATCCTTTAAATGTCTTTTAATGGCAATTTGTTGACTTTTTAAAACATCAAAGAAGTTTTGATTTGGCTTGGTACAACCTTGCAAGTCTGTATTTGCATGAACCAAGTTGACTGTTACAATGCAGCTGAAATACAAATATACAATATTTGTGAAACAAGTCAACAGCATAACTGAATCTGACTTATTTTTAGTCTTGTTATATATGTTACTGTAATGTTACGGTAATTGTGCCCTCAGAATTTGAACAATTTATGTCAGGGACTATGCCGTATACCAAGCCCGGGTGTCACTTTACATTAAGACTAACCGGTAAATGTCTGTAAAGCAATCTATTTCTTTATCATTTCTGACATTTACCACCTTAGTAAATGTTGACATTAATCAGCAAAACTTAAGATTGACCAGATTCTGACTTTTACCATAACATGTACTTCATACAATAAAAACAAACAATCTGTGACCTCCAGGGTATTAAACATAGCATTTTGATATAAAGTACAGCAAAGTAGCTTTTCATTCATTTTTCTTTCTGATTACAGTGTAACCATATTGACCATTTTGTTATAGTTGTATGTATAGACAATATTAATATTAATAATAATATTTAATCTATTCATTCATAGATTGTTACAAAAAACCCGACTATTCCTTCAATCTAAATGTCTCCATCAAATACCAGAAAAGGAAAATACTGCAAAGTCAGTAAGTACTGTATCAAGTATGTTTACTTAGAGCTCACAATCTGTGTCAATAGAAAGAAATCAGTCTTTAGAAAAAAAAAAAAAACATGTGTGGATTTGGCTATTCTGACAATGTTAAAATCTCAGTCCTAACTCATTGCAGGCATACTCCTTTGGGTTTAAATCTGGAGAAGAATCCAGACCATTCTAGCCCAGTGTGTGTATAGGAATTACCCTGTTGCAATGTGGTGATGTCATAATGCAGTCACGTGTGGTGTTTTGCTGTTCAGTTAGAGAGCTGTGAATTATCTGTAAATCTGTGAGATGAGGTGATTTAAAAGAAACCTTGATTACAGGAATGGTCACTCCGGCATTGACTGACCCTTTTTTCAGCCATACATTATATATTGTATCAATACACACATTACAGGGACTCTGATTTTTACATTGAAGGTATTGAAGGGAAAAAAGTACCAAATTGTACCATATACCTGGTTGATAATGTTTGCTACCAGTATTTATGGTAGATAAACATGTACAGAAATAATCTGAATTATTATAAATAGGGCAGCAGTGTGGAGTAGTAGGGCTGTGAACTCTTGACCGGAGGGTTATTAGTTCAATCCCAGGTGGGGGACACTGCTGCTGTACCCTTGAGCAAGGTACTTTACCTAGATTGCTCCAGTAAAAACCCAACTGTATAAATGGGTAATTGTATGTAACAAAAATAATGTGATATCTTGTAATAATTGTAAGTCGCCCTGGGTAAGGGCGTCTGCTAAGAAATAAATAATATTAATAATAACGGGCAGTGTTGTGTGATGCACTGCCGTTATGGAGTTTGTCTCCTACTGGTGAGATGAAGTTATAAAAACTTTAAAATCACAAATGTAGACGAACCTGGCTCTTTTGCATTGTGGTTAAGACGCTTGTTGGCGGTGCATGAAGTTGCTGATTCATGCCCAGCCTCTGCCCTGTAACAAATAGAAGAAAGCAACAAGCACTAAGTGCAATTTAATGATGACAGGTCCCCTGCTGTTTTTGGAGTGGATCCCACTGTCTGATGTTCAAGATGAAGAACCTCCAGAATTAACGTTTGAAGGTCATGATCATCAATGCTCCCTCGAGCTGTATTATTTGTTACAGGAGTAGCAAGAGCATATAAAAGGGTCCAGATTTATTTTTTTGTTTATTTATGTATTTATTTGGTCCATCTCTATAGTAGCTGCAGCTTAAAAAGGAGATATTGTGCTACAATCTAGGTATGTAAGATTGATGTATTATCAACTTTATATCAATCCTTAGCCTGTTTATTCTGCTATTGCAACCCCAAAGTCACACTGACACATTTGCATGTATTGTACATACCCCTCACATGTCTGATTGTTGTTTCACACCCAAGACTTCAAACACAGTATAACTGATATTTTATGAGTAACTGTTATTACCTCTATGGACCATTCTGGAGAACATACTGTACTGCACATTTCTGAAGGAATTAGAGGCAGTAATCATTGAAGAATTTACATTTTGTGCTGCTCCAGCATATCTCATTGTGTGCAGAAGATGTTTGGCTCAAGGGAATGATACAGGAAGTCATACCACAGCTAGCCAGAAGTTTTTAAAAACATTACCCTAAAAGATCTGCAATTCAGTCTTGAAAACACGAGCCACAGTGAGCAACAGATGTCAGTCGGGAATGCAGCCACGGTATGAGCTAGTAGGCTTACAGCAATGATTACAATTCTCATTTTTCACTTTACTTTGGCCTTTTGTGCTGAAAAATCAATACCGATTGTTCACTTTTATTTACATTTTTTAATTTTGATGGAAAAATATTTCTATTTGCAAAGCATTTGATCACGTCAGAGTCTGGCCTAACCCACTAGCCTGACCTGGCTTCACCTTAATAGCTAACACACAAATTATGCAATTTGAACATTTAAAAAAAATGAGAAAAGAGTGGAGAAGAGTGGATACTTTTTAAATATAATTATTATTTGTTGTAATTGTAGTATGCACTCATTTAAAAACAAGCAATAAAGTGAATTTGAATTCCAAGGGCTAAATTACCAAAACAATTTACTCCAGTTTGTGATTAGCACAAACCCAATAAAGATACCAAACCAGAAATAAACAACTAAAGCTGAGTGAACACAAAGCCACTTTTTCAGAAACAGTGGCTTGAAACCTGGTTCCAGGAGACCAGCAGACCTGGTCTGAGGCAACTTGGTGTGCCTTACAGAGGCCTGAAATCTAGTCTCCTGAAACCAGGTTCCAAGCCACAGAGTGCCTCCGTGTTCCCTCAGCTTAAGACTTGTATTTAATTAAGAGACTTGAATTAAGTATTGAGTTGTTTCTTATTCTTTTAAGACATTTGATTGGTGTTTATTTTTTTAGTCAGAAAACCAAAAACTGCACTAATGAAGAGTTAATACTTTGAGAATCTAGCCCTAAGTGTTCAAAAAGAACAATTACTTAAGCAATAAGCAACCAGTAATTAGCAATACTCAGTAATACTATTTTATTGTACATCAAATCGTGGGTGCATTTAGAGTCACCGGAACAGATCCAAGCGTTCTATGAGAATGTGAGTGTCAGTTCTTGTCTTGTCAGCATTAAATGAAATAATGTATTGCATGGCATTTCATGCATTTCATCAGAGTTTCTGCTTTACTCTGGCATCGATGCTCTCTCTCTCGACCAACTGCTGTAACGTAGAAATGTAGGTCATACTGTGTAGAAAGGTATCAATTCAAATAATCTGGGTTTAGTTTGGCCAGCACACTCCCACTGTCTTTCCTTTTTAATATTAAGAATGCAAATCCGGGGTTCAGTGCTGCGCCTTATAGACTGTACTGTAGCATGCATAAGGTTCCCTAATTGTGTTTGCAGCTTGGCCGTCTTGCTTGGTGAGATCCTGTGCAATTTGGTGCTGTCAGGCTTTTTGCTGGGCTGCTTTCAGTTGTCACTAAGCTCACCTGGGTGGTTCAGTGAATTGTGGCAGGTCAGACTAGGGGCTTCTTTTAACTTGATTAGGGAGAAGTAGGGATGGATCAATTATATACTATAAACTTGTGCTAGGATATATAAATAGGAATTTACAAACTTGTGCTAGAAATTCATGTTTGTACTGGAAGCAATGGCACAATTGCTGCTCCAGTTGCTTTGCCTCATCTGTTAGCATTTTGGTACTCATGAATAAAAAAAATTCATAGCACAACAGTAGTACGGTTTTTTAGTACTTCTTGTATGGACAGTCACAATAAGGCACACCACCATGAAAATAAGATGCATATGAATGTACATTGTACTGTACCCATTGAAATGGTTTCATGATAGAAACCAAGCGTAACAAATGTGTGTTTTTGTACGAGTGGAGCCACGGAACAGCTACGTGCAAAGCGTGTTCCAGAAATATGCCTGAATTTACACAAATTAATAACTACAAAAAAGGACTATCTCTGTCCTACAATACCCTACTCTTCGGACATACCAAGGGCTTAATACACCTTTAATTGTAAAAATTGCAACGAAACAGAACATCATTGCCCAATAGCTAGAGTTAGAAAGACCGAAGTGGGCCGGGCTGTGTTCACTCCCAAGGCTTTATAAAAAGTCGCAGTATATCCGCTTGCCAGCTGTAAAAAAGTAAACAACAGACAGTGTCTACTGGAAGGAACACAAGGACACGGCGTCTTAAAAGAACCAGAACTGTTTTGTTTATTGCATTAGGACACGTTGTCATCCACGTTTTCCGGGCTATTTGAAAAGGTAAGAAGGTTTTTTATATTGTACACACTAGTTGACCACTTTGAGTTTTACACCGAATCTTAGCTATAAGCTTAAGCTACCTATAGTTTTAAAATGTTTAGCACAACTGTAGTCAAATACGGAAGATTTTCAAAGCGAAGTATCAAATATACAGTCCAGACTGTGTGCAAATTAGTGTATGCTACGTTTATTTATTTATTTATTTAAGCCTATTTAGTTTGTATATGTTGTAATATTATGTAATTTCCAGTTATGCATGCATATATTTAGTTTTGAAAAGAATGCAGAAATCGAAATCGCTTATTTTTCTTATGGCGTTATAGGGACAATGGTTTACTATGGATTATACTGAATTGTTTAAAGTTGTCTGAATTCTGAATTGTTGTTACATTACTTAGGGAAACCCCGTTGGAGAGTGGTATAGCAGTTGCAATTAGTTTGTACAGGTTTTACTTGGCGTTCAAATTGACGTTAATGTTTATTTATATTTCGTTCTGATGAGTTAATAACTATGGTACTTTTCATGTCGTACCACTTGTCTTATGCAGTTTTCACAAATCCAGTACGTTTCATATTCAGATATGAAAGTAGTAACACATTTCAAAGGACAACATCTATGTATGCATTCACACTAATCTGTCATCAAAATGATGTCATTTAAGGTAGTTCATTAAGGATATTTTCTTTCATTTCCGTTCATTTGGCAATCTTGCTTCGGATCACAAAGGTATAAAACGTTTGGTCATTGCATGGCATTTTAACTGTAACATTGTCTCTATCATTTACCGACAGTTGTGAAACGTGCAATCTGTGAAATGATGCATCTTTGGGTCAATATGGTCGCTGTTTTGCCACGGCATTGTATTTGGGCATTCATGTAGTGCGTGGTAGTAGCACTAGTTTTACTGGCGCTAATGCTGCTGATTCGGCCAGTAGCTGCACAAAACACATTCTTAATATTGCCATTTCACTTTCTACATAAAGGTACGTGCTTCTCTTTCTGCAGCCCTGATGTTAAAATACTGTCAGAAGTCTTTCTGGGACTTCTTACTGGAAGTAGAATTTGTACTGGTAGTAGTAAACCCCCAAAAGACTGTGGCCAGTAGATTTTCTACTGTTTATAATCACTCCTTACAAACAAAAATATACACTCGCACGTGTTAATAAATGTTTATAACATAGAACAAGTTACAGTCCTGAATTTGATCTAAATAAATATTTTTAATATGTTGTGTTTAATTGACAGACAATATTATCATTCACGTCACGTGTAACAAAGCGCAGTAAACAATTTCAAGGATGTTTCATGCCAGTTGGCTGGCAGGGGAGAATGCAGCGTACGTGGGGAAGGCAGCAGCAGGACTGGTAGGTGACACCAATGTAGCGATCTCGGTTAACGCAGGCAGGCGCATCACACAGGGCGAGGCAATCCACACACAGGCGGAGGGGCGGGCGCGAACCCGGGACCTCTCTCACTAAAGCATAGCGCTGATACCGCTGTACAAAAGAGCCGTGCTCTAGTCTATGGCACTATGGTAAGCTTTCTCCCACTTTCCTGCTATACAGTATTTATATTACCAGTGATGTCCATACAATTTAGCTTTACTGTCGTGTTATTGTCATTGTTTTCCAAATAGAGCTGTACCAAAATGGTGTCTGAGGTTATAATTTGTCATATTAAAAAATAAAAAAAATAAGTTGAGCTGACTTGCATAAATATTTATGCCCTAGCAATTTATTATAAAAAAGACACTTCTTGAATCCCTCTTTATTGGTTCAGTCAGTTACATTTCCACTCAGAGGAGATTTTTTGTGCCAAATAGTTTGGAAAGTGGGAGAGTATAATTTGAGATGAAGAACCTGATTAGATTAGTAATGTTACAAAATTCAATTGTGAAAGAAGTCCCTTGTCAGAAATCTTGCTTAACAAAAGCAGCAAACTACAGTACAAAAGGCGTTTCTTTCTTTCTTTCTTTCTTTCTTTCTTTCTTTCTTTCTTTCTTTCTTTTACCCCCTGTAAGACAGAACATTGGCAGCAGTCCTGCATACACTTCGACATGGTGGTCAAATGGGATGGAACGTATTGAAATTCGTTATACTGTATGGCATATATCTTTAGGGACAGGGATATAGTGGAGGCTGACCAATGAAATGTACACTGTAAAATCAAGTCAGTTTGACTATTTCAGAGCCCCCACAGCTGTGAGATGTGAAAATTACAGGCTTGCCCCAAAGAAATAGCCCATTGGAAAACATTGGATCCCCACATAGTCTCAGTGCAAACATTTAAATCATGCGATTTTGGGGCTGGACACAAACTTAATTGATGACAATCTTGCCGCTGACTTTTCTTTGGAGCCTTCCAGGTTTTTACTGTAGTCCAAGGTCAGTTTACTTGCAACGCAAGAACTGAATGGCCCAATGTGTCGGGTACCTGCAGCACACTGTATGAAACTATTTAATATCATAGGGTAGTACTATATTTCTGTAACGTTTAAGTGCTTAAGCCAATCCTCCTTGAATTGGAATACACACACACACACACACGTTTATGAAAGCATACCTGTACTCTGGGATCACATGAAATGTTGGGCTTCCCCTGTTACTTCTACAAGTTTTAGTCTTTAAATTCGTGCCAAAGACGAGACCGGACCCTTTCGAACAAACAAGATACATTGCAAAAAAATAGGGCCTAAATAAGTTTTGTACTTCATTCAAGATACTGTAGTTAGTATTCCTTCACTGGATCTTAAATCTGCAGATTCAATTGATTATGGTTAAAATATAAACCTTATGTGCAATTACCTCCTTTTTGTTTATTTGGGATTTCTCTTCCCTTAACTAGTAAATCTGGTTTCTATTTACAATCCTGGCACCTCACTTTAGAAAAGCATAAATGATCTCATGTACTGTTGCAGCTGAATCCCTTCAGCTACGCCAGTGTCCTGGCTGAACTATAATGTAATGCTAAAATGGGATATAAACTGCAAGAAAGAAAGTGTGTGTGGTTGTGTTTTTTTTGTTGTTTTTTTCAAAAAATAAATTTCTGCAATCAAATCTCTGTAAATACTGTTCCCTCATAACTCCATGGCTTATGTGATTGTGTATTTAAAAATACGGGCAACGTTGAGGACCGTAGACGCAGTGGTTGGCCAAGGAAACTTACTGCAGCAGATGAAAGACACATCATGCTTACTTCCCTTGCAATCGGAAGATGTCCAGCAGTGCCATCAGCTCAGAACTGCAGAAAACAGTGGGACCCTGGTACACCCATCTACTGTCCGGAGAAGTCTGGTCAGAAGTGGCCTTCATGGAAGACTTGTGCCAAAAAGCCATACCTCCGACGTGGAAACAAGGCCAAGCGACTCAACTATGCACGAAAACACAGGAAAAAGGGTGTAGAAAAATGGCAGCAGGTGCTCTGGACTGATGAGTCAAAATTTGAAATATTTGGCTGTAGCAGAAGGCAGTTTGTTCACCGAAGGGCTGGAGAGCCGTAACGAATGAGTGTCTGCAGGCAACAGTGAAGCATGGTGGAGGTTCCTTGCAAGTTTGGGGCTGCATTTCTGCAAATGGAGTTGGGGATTTGGTCAGAATTAATGGTCTCCTCAATGCTGAGAAGTACAGGCAGATACTTATCCATCATGCAATACCATCAGGGAGGCATCTGATTGGCCCCAAATTTATTCTGCAGCATGACAACGACCCCAAACATACAGCGAAAGTCATTAAGAACTATCTTCAGCGTAAAGAAGAACAAGGAGTCCTGAAGTGATGGTATGGCCCCACAGAGCCCTGATCTGAACATCATTGAGTCTGTCTGGGATTACATGAAGAGAGAGAAGCAACTGAGGCTGCCTAAATCCACAGAAGAACTGTGGTTAGTTCTCCAAGATGTTTGGGCCAACCTACCTGCCAAGTTCCTTCAAAAACTGTGTGCAGGTGTACCTAGAAGAATTGATGCTTGATGCTGTTTTGAAGGCAAAGGGTGGTCACACCAAATATGGATTTGATTTAGATTTTTCTTCTGTTCCCTCACTTTGCATTTAGTTAATTGATAAATATAATCTATTAACATGTCTATTTTTGAAAGCATTCTTACTTTACAGCATTTTTTCACACCTGCCTAAAACCTTTGCACAGTACTGTATAATTATAATATGTTGCATAATTTGTTGTCTTTTGTATGAAATTAGTTTCATTTATGGTGTCGTAGGGAATTGGTAGACTGGGGAAAAGTGGATTGCGCAAACGCAGCAAGGCAAAAGGAAGGTGCAGCAGCAGTTTGATTTAAAGGGGAGGTTAACTACATGAATCAAGATTTTCTGTCTGGTCATTTTATTTGCCAGATCGTATGGTAATGTGTTCACACACCACTTTCTTTTTTATTTATTTATTTTCAGTCTGTAAATTATATGTGCGATTGCAAAGTGTTCAGTTATACTGTAACTTAAGTCTCTCTTTTATACTAGGCCTGTTAAACTCTTGTCAGCTTTTTTTTTCTGCCTGTAAAAATGTTGTTGTTAATCAGATGTAGTTGATGGTTGAACACAAAGATTTATTTACTGTATATTAAAAGGTTTTCATGTCAAAATGTTGTCGATCTTTAATCGAAATTAAAATGTTTTAGTAATATATTATTGTAGTATTGCAAGGTCTATTATTTTGTGAGGTAGGCCTAGCATTAACTATCACAGTTTACAAAGACGAAACGTTAACATCCTAGTTTAATAAAATAAATAAATAAATAAATCAAACATGACAGCTAAACTAGTAAACACTTTTTTTTGGTTTGAATAGGAACAGGAGTTTTGCCATGTATCCTATGTACCTAGGTTAGAAAATTAAAAATGAGTACTGTCTGTAAAAATAAATGAAAGAACAAAGCGCATAATTAATAATAATACAAGTGCATCAGTGATTGCTGTGCATTGTGGCCTAAGTTAGTAAACGCAGCATGAAGCTCAATTTTGTCCATGACTGAAAATCATACTTTAACTTTTTGATAATCGCTCGCATACCTATCCTTACAGTACTGCTTAAATGTTATATATGTAACACAAACATCTCGAGTTGCTATAACGTTTGTTAAACAAACAGACATATAAGTGACACTTACAAAGTTCATTTTAATTGATTTATTTTTAGTTAATCTGTCCAATCAGCTTATTCCCTGGGCTCGATCTACTAATTGCCCAGACTTAGTACTAGTAGGCGGAAACCTTAGAAACAATGGAACCTCCCCTTTAAATTCTAGACGGCGATCCACTTTTTCCCCGGTCTACTTATTCCCCAGGACACCTGTCGCCAAAATATGTTTGCAAGAATGTTGCGTGCATTGACCTTTTCCTTTAGCATAATCCCGGAAACTGGACATGGATGTTCATGGTTCAGGAGTTGAATAATAGCAGAAGTGCATTGTGACTCTAAATCAAGAGGATTGGCTCACACACTTTTTTGTTCTTATTGTAAACACATTTATCTAGTACAAAACACACTATTTTATTCAGTAACACCATCCATATAAATAAAACTAAACGATGAACTCTTCTTGCCGACATTCATAGCTTTGCTGTGTGTTAAATAAAAGGAGTGCTCTTCGGATAACGCAATTGCTTGTCACTCATGTTTATACTGTTAGTGTCTCAAATTATACCTTAAAGGCTTTTAAACTGCATTTCCACTCACCTAATGAACAACAGTGCATAGTATTACACTTTGGGTGCCCCTTTTTAACCTACAGTAGTAGCTCTGCAGATAGTTCAGCAGAAGCACTCTGACATTTAAATAACATAAAAAACCTAGTCCCCATCACTTTCAGTATTGTATTTGAATGCTACAGATGAACTATACCGGAGTTTTATTATCATTGCATTGGGAAAGCTGATATGACCTTTCTGTAGGTCTGTTTGCAATAATGTAGTCAACATTGGGTGGAAATGAACAGTACATTTCTGTTGTATGATTGTTAACTATGCTGTTTGTCTGGGCATGGAAGGTAGGTTTTGCTAGAAAAGGATAATTGACCAAAATGTTTTGTAGCCTATGTGTTGCAGTACATCTTGCTAGAAGGACTTTGCATTTTTATGTGAAATCTGCATGACCAGTTCTTTGGCCATCATTCTTTTTTAATAAGTGTTGATGGCTTGTTTTGGTCCATTAAATTCCAGAATACTGCAGCCTCTAGGTACTGCTTGTGACATTTAAAAACAATAAGATCCATGCAATATTTGAAAAAATAATTCAAACCAGATGTATCCAGTGATCTGTAACTTGTGCCTTGCATAAGACATCCCAAAAGTTAGTCAACAAACATTTGTGGTATTGAATTTTATTAAGTTTCTAAACAGTTTGGCTCATTTCTCATGCAATTGTTTCCCTTTCATATTTCAACTTTTTGGAGAAATGGCTCAAGGGTTTTATAGATGCATAACTTGTGTATAGGGTTGTTGGCCAGATTAATTTGTATAGCAGTTTTAGTTTAGTTGCTCCCAGGTGTGTTTGAAGTAGCCTGTTATTGTACTGTATGCACAGCTAAACTGTAGATTAATGAGCCCCACTTAAAATTTTTGAAAGCATTTACAAGTCTGTTATTGGGCTAGTATGCATGTTACACCTGTTGCCTGTTGTAAATGCAATCTCTAAATCTAAATATCAGACACATGCTTTAATAAAATTAACTGAGACAACCAACACTGCCAATGTGTTTTGTTTTTTTAATACATTTTGTATGAAACTTTTTTTTATAGGCAGCTTTCCATGCCTTGTACAAAACGGTAGGCTATGGAGCGAGTGATTTTTAATAAATAAGTAAGCTTGATATAACCTATATGCAGACAGTCACCATCCTAGAAGTTTTTTTCTTTTTTGAGGGAAAGGGTTAATGAAGAAAATAAGTGGCTGAGGCAGCGGCCAGTTGTGATGTCATTTTGCAGGCAAATGGAATGGTGCCTAGGTATGATTTCATTTTTTAAAATTTATTTATTTTTTAAACTGGTAATGTCAACAACCATGCTGATATGGAGAATACAACACGGTAAAAACTGAAAGTGGCACGGTTGATGTCATGAATGGGGTTTGTCTCTGTCACAAAATGCAAAACTTGTGCTCTGATTGGCCGAAAGATCCTGAGCAGTCTATAAAGCAGGTTAGTGCTTGCGTATGTAAATAACTACAGTAATGTGTTTGTGGAGTACAGTATACACAGCTGGGATGAACAAGTGCGGTATGTGTGTTTTTTGTTTGTTTTTTTTCAAACATTTAACGCATGCAATTTTAGATTAGATGTAAAACAAAGTATTGCAGTAAAAATAAATATGAAAGGATAGTAACAGTTCTGCACATGTTCATTTCAGATGTAATTAATCTTCTACTTTCGTTTCTTGATACCTTTTGATAGTGGTTTTATAAATTCTGTTCTATGAATGACTCCAAACTCATTTGCCCCCCAATACAGTTCACGTATTGCTTGTTTGAATATTTGTCCCAACACTAATAAGGCACACGCAGTGTATTTATTTAATGCTGTTATTAATGAAGAAAATGTACTGATCGGTGGTGACCTAAATGTACAATGACTTTGCCAATTCAGCAGTGTTAACGGATCACAGAAGTAAAATGAAACTATTTCATGGCATTTTGTTTGTTCGCCAGTGCTGGCACCAAGACAGATGCTGCCTCTAAAGAAAACAATAGCTTTTAGTTTCACTGTAGATCTGTTATCACCACCAGCCTCTTTCATAAGGCGTTCACATGGCTCATTGTTGGAATCTGTGTGGGTGGGACTGCGTTAGACTACAAAACGGCATGGTTAAAGAACTTAATCCAGCATTAATAGTGTGATCACAGATTCAAGTGCCTGTCTTGTTTCTTTACATTTTCTGGGTTCAATGCATTTTAGTTGCACCAATGTCTGTATTGCAGGTATAAATTGCTTATGTTGTAAATGGGGAGGGGGTTACATTTAGGATAAGGGCTAAGTTTGTGCATTATGAATTGGGTCAGGTGATTTATTCTAAACAAACAAACAAAAGCAATGCTGCTTGATTGCACAAACAATAGTTACTTTGTTAGTTTTTATTTAAATTGCTTTCTAAAACAATTAAATTTAGTAGTCACCAATTTTATTATTTTCTTCCAATTTAGAATGTCCAATTATTTTTAGGCTCAGCTCACTGCTACCACCCCTGCGCTGACTCGGGAGGGGCGAAGATGAACACACTCTGTCCTCCGACGCGTGTACTTTCAGCCACCCGCTTCTTTACACACTGCAGGCTTACCATGCTGCCATCTCAGAGCTACAGTGTCAGAGGACAATGCAGATCTGGGCAGCCTACAGGCAAGCCCGCAGGCACCCGGCCAGACCACAGGGGTCCCTGTTGTGCGGCGAGCCGAGGATACCCTTAAAAATGTTGTACAATCTGTACAATCAAGAAAAATGAGAGAAGAAATAAGTTAAGTTATTGGGCTAGGGTGGGGAGATACAAATTAGTTGCTAATATGAAAGCAGAGGGCCAGAGGCTAGGTCAGGGTCAGGCAAGCTGGGTCATAACAGGAGGTCAGGGGCCAGGAGTATCAGTGGGAAGGGCTAGGGAAAAGAGATGCGTTTTGAGAGAGGAGCGGAAACTACGCAGTGTGGGTGACTGTTTTATGATAAGTGGGAGTCTATACCAATGAAGGGGAGCAATAAAGGAAAAGAAACGGGATTGGGCACAGGGCGAGGGTGGGACAGAGAGGGACAATAGGGATTGGGAGCGTAAGGGATGTGGAGGAACATAGTAGGTGATCAGTGCAACCAGATAAGGTGGGGCAAGACCATGGAGAGATTTGCTGGAGGAGAGGGGAGGTATGGAAGGAGCGGGGGAGGTTGAATATGATACGGGCAGAGGCGTTTTGAATTTGGTGTAATGGTGTAAAAGCGTAGGAGGGGAGGAGGGAATTGCAGTAGTCGAGGCGGGTGAGAATGAGAGTGGACCAGGAGTTTAGTAGCAGAAATGGAAATGGAGGGGGGTATTTTATTATTATTATTATATTTAGCAGACGCCTTTATCCAAGGCGACTTACACAGAGACTAGGGTGTGTGAACTATGCATCAGCTGCAGAGTCACTTACAACAACGTCTCACCCGAAAGACGGAGCACAAGGAGGTTAAGTGACTTGCTCAGGGTCACACAATGAGTCAGTGGCTGAGGTGGGATTTGAACCGGGGACCTCCTGGTTATAAGCCTGTTTCTTTAACCACTGGACCACACAGCCTATTTTGCGGATGTTGAATAGGTAGAAACGACAGGTGCGTATTATGGCTGAGATATGGTCAGAAAGGGAGAGGGTGGAGTCGAAGATGACTCTGAGGTTACGAGCAGAGAGGGATGGAATGAGGGACAAGGGAGATGGTGGGGCAGAGTGGGGGAAAAGGGGGGGAGGGGAAGAAAAGGATTTCAGTTTTTGATGAGTTGATGAGCGGGTATCGGCGCGCCATCCAAGATTGGATAGCAACCAAGCAAGCTGATATACGGATGGCAAGGTCGGGGGTAAAGGAGAGAAACAAAAACAGGAGCTTCAATGGTTGTGGTGTACAGGGAGAATAGCAAGGGTCCAAGGACAGAACCTGGGGGATACCGACAGTTAGAGGGGAGGGGAGATAAGTGAGACTGTTCAAAGCAACTGCAGAGGTGTGTGCAGATAGGTATGACTGCAGCCAGTCAAAGGGTGTACCAGAGATACCGAGGTTAGAAAGAGTGGAGAGGAGGATGGAGTGATTGACTGTGTCAAAGGCAGAGGAAAGATCAAATAGAATGAGAATTGAGGAGAGGCCAGCAGGGGAGGAATTGGCTAGATGATTCTCAGTGGAATGGGAGGGACGGAAGCCAGATTGAAATCTGGGGTAGAGGGAATTGGCGGATATGTAGTGTGATAGGCGTGAGTGGACTAGACGCTCAAGGAGTTTAGAGAAATATGGGAGAAGAGAGATTAGGCGGTAATTAGTACGGCAGGCAGGGTCGAGAGAGGGTTTTTTTTTTAACAGAGGGATGATGGTAGCTGATTTGAAGATGGCAGGACAGATACCAGTGGAGAGAGAGGAGTTAAAGAGGGAGACTAGGTAAGGGAGGAGTGGGGGTATGAGGGAGGCAGGGACAGGGTCCAGGGGGAGGGGAAGAGGTAGGGTGGGCCTTGGCAATGATGGAGGAGAGTTCAGGTAAGGATGTGGGGGTGGGGGAAAGCAGTAAAGAGGGCATTAGCAGCAAGTGGAGGTGGAATATGAAGTTGGGGGTGGGGGCTAGTCTGGGCCAGTCAGGAGGAGTAGGCTTATTGAGGGTTGAGAAGAGCTGATTGGGATGGGTGGCCGGAGCAGTGATGAGGGTTAGGAAGTAATCGCGTTTGGCTAGTTCCAGAGCAGAGTGGAAATTGAAGAGGAGAGCGTGGTAGGCTTGGAGGTTCAAAGGTGAGGGGGAGGACTTCCAGAGTCGCTCAGCCTGACGCAAGGAACCGGTGTCAAGGCTAAGATTACAGCAGAGGATAGGGAGAGAGGGAGGGAGGGGGTAGGGAGAGGGAGAGGGATAAATGGTCAGAGGGAGGTCGAGGGGCATTTATGATGGATGATGATACCTTACAACCGGAGAGGAAGATAAGTTCAAGGGTATTACCAGATGTTTGAGTGTGGGGAGGGGAGAAGCAGGAGGGCAGAAACAATGGGGCAACAATGTTGGTGGAGGTTGAAATCGTCTAGGAGAATGAAAGGGTGGGAGAGAGGGAGGAGAGGAGGCAGTCAAGATGGTCAAAGAATGAGGAGGGGGGCCTGGGGGATGATGGATCACAAGGAAGGTAGTGTGGTGAGGGGAGGCAAAGGAGGTAAGTTGGTACTCAAAAGAGGGGAAGTTGGTAGCTATTGGGGGAGGAGGGGCAGGGGTCCAGGAGGAGGGCGCAAGTAGGCCAGTATCGCCGCCTTTACCAGCTGGGCTGGGGGTATGGTAGAAAGTGGTGACTGAAGAGATGAGGGCAGCGGGGGTGGCTGTGTTATGTGGTGTAATCCATGTTTCAGTGAGCGCAAGGACGTCAAGGTGGAGGGAGAGGAAAGCATCTAAGGGCTGCGGGCTTGTTGCAGACCGAACATGTGTTTCAGAGGTCTAATTTGATTGAGGAGTGATGGGATGGAGGTTGAGGGATTTGGGAGGTCAGGTGATGAGGGAGGGGAGGTTTAACTGTAAGGGTGAGGTAAATCAGGTTGGAGGGAGTAGAGCGACGGAGGTTGATTACTTTGCAGCGGGGAGAGATTGGAAGGAGGGGGATGTGAAATATAAAGGGGTTGCTGGGAGGCATGGAGGAGTCTAGAGTAGGGACCAGGGAGGAATGGTGATCAAAGTGGCTCAAGGTGCCAGGGGCAAGGAGAAGTTGGACGAGGAGTATATAATGATAAAGGGAAGGGCCGTTGTGGGGGGGTACAATGCGGGGAGAGGAAGGGGGGGGGGGTAGGGTATGGTAGGGACATTAGAGTGTAGGACTTGCTCTCACAGAGCCAAGGAGATGCCCTCACCTACACAGGAAATGGGGGGGTGGGGGGTGGGAAGAGAAGGGTTAAGACAGACTCAGTCACACTGAGTCTGGGAATTAGCTATAGGGTCAATACTGAAAGCAGGGGGTGAGGGGAGTGGGAGTAATTTAGGTAGGGTGCAGGGGAAGACAGACAGAAAGATAGATATTAAATTGGTTGTTGTACAGTGGTTCCAGAGCAAGTAGTTATCAGACCAGAAAACAAGAGCTTTTAGTTCCACTGTAGATATGTATTGACTTAACAACCTGATACTTGGACAAACTCTGATACAACCTAGGTCCAGAACCTTATTCAAAAGCAGTTGATTTTGGTCAATTTTTCCATGTAAAGTAACACTTGGAGTGCCCATCTGTTTGCTGCACCTAGTTAATACTAGAAATTTCTGGTAGATACAGTAAAAGGGTTAAATTTAAAATAAGATCCCCAAAACTGCATGTAGACTTTCTTCCTATAAAATTGAAAAAAACCCCAGCTGCTGTTGTGGTTTTCAGCAACTTCCTGCTTTGACACAAGCTGTGCCAGATGTGCATCTCGGTACAGGAAAAGAATGACCATAACCTTTAGAAACTTTTTTTTTTTCCTCCTGAACAATGAACAATGTGCTTTTTGTAAATTCATTTTAATCCATGGAAAGGGGCAGTGCATTCTAGCAGTTAGGTATCATTACTGCAACTCTCTCTATGGTGGTCTTCCGTCACGCGTCATAAACCGATTTGCAGCTGGTTGAAAACGCCGCTGCTAGGATCCTTACCAGATGTAAGAAATATGATCACATTACCCCCTGTCTTGCCCAGCTGCACTGGCTACCTATAAAGTTCAGGATTACTTTCAAAATTCTCCTGCTTGCCTATAAGGCCCTACTTCACACAGGTCCAGAGTATCTCTCCAACCTGCTGACCCGCTATGTCCCTGCACGCAAGCTGAGGTCCTCTGAGTGGCTTGCTTGTTATACCCAAGTAAAAATGCACCACAGTCAGAGCGCTCTTTTAGCTCCATGGCCCCGACTCTCTGGAACTCTCTCCCAGCTTTAGTGTGTGTTGCTTGCTTCAAATCAACTCTCAAGACCCACTTGTTCTCTCTCTAAGCCTGATATCTGTTATTTGCTGTTGTCTAAATTGTTATTTCAGGTTTTTCACTCCATCTTATTCATATGATTCTGTATAACATACGCATCCACAATGTTTAAAATTCACATCCTAGCCTTGTATTCAATGTATTATGTCTGTATTTGTTGTATTTGCATTGTTTTTACTGGTTGTATTTAATGTACTATACCCTGTATTTCACTGTATTTAATGTATTATGCATTGTTCCTCACTATCTTGTAAAGCGCTGTGTGATGGCGATCCACTATGAAAGGCGCTATATAAAATAAATATTGAATTGATTGATCATTCTTCCATGGAATATTTTACATATATGCATTTTATTTATTTATTCCCATTTTTAATTCCATTTCTTCTTGTAACTGTTTCCGTAATAGGTTGAACCCATCATGACGACTGAAAGGCAGGATTCAAAGCAACTGCTGGTTGACAGAGAATTGCCGGTATGTTTGTTCAAACTTCAGTGAACTTTTTTAATGTCCCTTCCTTGAAACTCATATTCATGTTTTAGTCACCACAGCTCTGTGCAGCCGACTGTTCGACAAGGCCAACATCGCACACAGCTCCAGCCAGCGGGATGCACAGATCTCAATAAAAGTAAATTGCAACCCAAATACTGCCACCTTGACAGTGGAGATGAAGGAAACTCTACTTCGCTATTTCTTATAATAATGAATTACAGTACTTGACTTTTTTTGTTTGCATCACGTTGGTTATAAACACGTGCAAATTATTTCTATAAATGTGGTTATTTCTATAAGTTTGTATCTAATAAAACAAATGTATTTTACGAAAGTGTAAAAAAAAAAGTTAATTGTGTGTAGTTGTGGCACACTTCCATGCAACAGACCACACTGTACTACCTGTAAAATACATTAACACCCAAATTGAGATCGGAGGTAATCATCATTCAACACCCATGAGCCTTTTACATGCATCTCCTAAAGGAATAGTATACTGCATTATCTGCAACAAACTGTACATTGGGGTAACTAAAAGGCATTTAGCAGACCGCTTTGTGGAACATTTACCAAGCATTCAAGTTAACACCACTACATTTCCAGAAGCCCGACACTTCAACAGTGATAATCACACTGCTATGGGATCACTCGGTGCCACGGAACAAATACAGCTCGCAAATGAAGGGAATGTGAGTTTATCTTCAAACTAGGAACAGGCAATAAATAAAATTACATTTAAGGCAGCTTGCACAAAAATAATGTAGAAAAGATAATTGAGTAGATCAAATCAATTATGTCATAAATAGGGCCCTGTGAAATTCATGGGAGAATTAGAACGACATGACTATCCTGCAATTCAGTCCTAAACCTCAAGATAGCCACCCCAGCTAAACTGATCAAAAGAATAACAAAGTAATCAACCCATTGAATTCTGGCTAAGAACAAAACTGGCAAAGAACAAAAGTTATAAAGACAAAGAAAATAAATACACAGCTTACATATGCTACAGAATCGATCAAATGCCCAGATTCCAATAAATGGGTATAATATCTATACTGTTCAGGGATTGGTGCCAGAAACGTGAAATCCATAAAAAAACCCAGTATCTTCTGTTGAAGTATATATTTGTGCCTGGTAAGATCCAGATATTAAGAAAATGTAATGATTTTTTTAATGAAATGTTTTACATAGGTGCACTGGTAAATTTTAAAACCTATAAATTAATTTATACTTGAGTTCTCTGAAATAATATTGAAAAAAGTCCATTTAAAATCCTGCTATGTCGTATTCACAGGGATGTAAGGGTTAAAGAAATGTCAGGAGCCATCTACAGCATTCTGTTTATTAATCTGCTAATACATACTGTATATTGTAGTAATGGGGTGACCAATTCAAATAGTTGATGTAACAGGATGATTGTTTAATGATGTCTCATTACGTGGCTTAGTGTGGAGGCCATATCGACATCTCATGGCTGTAGGACTAAATTACAGGTCAAAAGACAAACACATGGCCCTAATCATAAAATAAAAACATGACCACAAACAAAGGAATTGAAAACCTAAAATAGAAATATATTGAAATTGTGTTTCCAGCTGAGACAACTATTGTGCTTGTTTACTGTTTTTACCTGTTCAGAGGTAATACAGTACATTTTTATATCGGAGCTCTGCTGTGCAAAGTACAGTAGTTTACTAACCTACCCTTCATTTGCAGGGTAGTATTCCATATAAACAAAGAGAAATCATTAACCTGAAACTAAAAATAAGAATTGCGTACACATTGTTAACTCCTTGAGCTATTTAGGGCTGCGTTCAACTACGCAAATGTCTGCAGAATGCGTTGGCTATCCCTACGCTATGTAAACCAGTGGCCAACAAAGGAAAGGTGTTCACCACTGTCTAGAAACATTTGCAAATGTCTGTGTTGATGAACACAGCAGACTGAATTATGCAATGTTGCTTGATCTAACACTAAATTGTGGGACCATATTTTGAACTTTGTATAATACTGTAGTGCAGATGCACTGGACGTTTGTACATAATTAAGGTATTTAAAGTGTGTGTGTGTGTGTGTGAATGCATGTAGGGGGCAGTGATTTCTAACACATTGCATTTACAACACACTAGAGAACTTTATCGTAGGTCCAGTTAAACAGTTTTAGTCCACTTCTTAAACTTTTGTGTTAGACCACCATACTGACTAGATTTACACCTCGGTTCATAGTGTTGTTTTTAGAAGGTATCCAACTCCCAGTTACAGTAACACTTTAGTCTTATGATATTGCAGACCTCATTTAGCAGACACTGCACAGGATACAGTAATATCCTTACAATAATTTCCTGGATTAAATAAATGACTATTATAGTACATTTCCTGATGGTATTCCTAATAGTCAGTACTAAATTAGATGTCTGTAGAATATCAACTTCACTGTGGAAGAGGAATCCTTATCTCTTGCTAGCTTTACTGAATTAGCTTTAGAGCAAATCTGTTTTGGTTGTGTTATGTAAAGTTTGACAAACATAAATAACTTTTACCCTTTTGCATTTACATAATGAAATTTCTGTACATAAAACTTCTGAAAGAATGGAAGTAAAATCTGAATCTGGTAGTCTGCAGTGTTTGTGTGTGTGTGTGTGTGTGTGTGTGTGTGTGTGTGTGTGTGTGTGTGTTTCAGTGATCCGTTAACATCTGCCCCTAACTCCCTCTAGGCAGAGTGAGAGTTGTTTGCAACAGTTCAGAGGTTACACGGTTTTGTCTTCACGTTAATTGTTTTGTTTTGTTTCACAGGGGCTAAGAGAAGCCATGCAAGAGTTTGTCACCAAGGCAAGTACATTGTATTTATTTTTGCTGGGGTAGGTAGTAATATATGTTCTTTCTCAAGCACTAAAGGCCTACATACCATAATGCACTCCTAACAGAATCTGAGCCTGTACAATACTGCGCTCTAGTGGAGAATCATGCTTGGGTTTGCTGACTACCTGCCCGAGGAGACAAATTGCCCCGATATCCGTGCCAGTTTTTAGGGGTTGATTTGACAATGTGTTTGAAAACTACATTTTGAGATCTTGGCATGCTTACTGAGTTTTAAAATATTGTAACAATCCCAGGTGAGGTAGCTTAGACATATTATTTCATACCTCACTCAATGGGTGGGTCTTCTAGTTATAACATTGACATTTATATAATTACTTGTGACAAGCTTAAGTTCAGCAGTACAGTAGTGCACTCCTTTTTGGTAAATTTCATCAGGTTTTCCAAAAAAAAAAAAAAAAAAGTGATTGCCTATATCTGGTGGGTCCCGCTGAGACAGGCTGTAGAGCTGAAAAATGCAAAAAATGAGCTTTCAAAAGCAAACCTGAGATTGATTTATTTATTTTTAAAAGAGGAATATTTGGATTGTCTCTCCTGAAATACTGCAATCATACGTGCCAACAGTCCCTATATGGTTGGGACAGTCCTGATTTCCTAGCAAATGTCCCGCGTCCCGATGCATAGGAAGAAAGTCCCGATATTTACACATAGAATAAAATTCACTTATTCTGCACAGTAGAGTTAGTGAAAACCACACGCTGTGCGGCTGACACATCTGATGATCACTAACTTACCGGTATACAACGCTTCATTGTGTCTGTTTACTGTCATGCTGTTTGTGTGGTGTTGAGGGGATATGTCTATTATATGATAGTGTTTTTTACGTATGACCCCTCATGTGTATGATGCGTATAACATCCCCTGGGGACGACCATCCCTCTGAACAGTTTCCAAATGTTGGCAAGTATGTGCAATAATCTGGAAAACTCAAGTAATACTAATAAGAAACAAGGTCCTTGAGTGGTGTGTGTTGGTTGGTTGGTTGGTTGGTTGGTTGGCTGGTTATTTGTTTGTTTTTGTTCCTCAAGTTGCCAAACTGCATATTGCACCACTGAGCAAAAATCTAAATGGGGCTATTGTGTCTTGGTAAAAAAAAAAATATTTGTCATACAATGATGATTTCCTGATAGCTGTGTAGTACAAAAACAAAATCTTGTGCACTCCTATTGTAGATATAAAGACGCCTGCTAACTGAGCCCTCTACCATGGGGTTTCCATGCGGGTCAATTTACACGTGAAATGGCGATGCACGTGCACGTTTGGGAGAATTACTCTGCCAAAGAGAGGGCTAGGGTAACTTTTACTCATGTAAATGATGAAACACACGGGGAAAACCACGCCCAGTTTCACATGGAAACCCGCATTTCACGTGTAAATGTTAATAAGTGTGTTTATCCTTAACTATAAATATTGCAAGGGAGCAGGTCAGTTGTTACTGTGGATTCCAAGACGGCAGAAAGTAGTGGCTGATGGGCCATTTTTATGGTTAGCAGTGGAGTAGTTCACCTTAACACTAGAAGGACCGCCAACTCGATCGTCCAAAACAGCACAACAACATTCAAGCTGTTGATGCCCTCTCAGAACTGACCAAATAAAATTGCAAATGAACGTATTGATTGTGTTTTTCATTTGTTTGCATCATTTAATATTTAACACAGCAGTAAATCCAACACAACTTTAAAAGAAAGGAGAGCATCTCTGACGGCACGAGCCTCCTCAAATCGCTGCTGTCCAATTGAAACCTTCACAGTTGCCTAGTCCGCTTATAATATATTTTTAAAGTCGTGGGTTGTAATTTGCATAAACACCCATACTCTAACATGGGTTGTGCTTGTTTTGGGCTTGTTGTGAAAGGCAGTACCACTTTTTTTTTCTCATGAGACTGTAACCTTCCCCGTCTGTCTCGCAGGTAGCCACTGATTCCTGAACACCTAATTTTGTTGTTGACAATAAACGTCTCTGCCAGTTTTCAGCCATGGTATATCTGCAATACCTGTGTTTGGTCAGATTCATTTTATACCTCCAAGTTCTGAGTCGTCAGATAAATTAGTTGAAACCGGATTTAATACTAACGACAAGCCAACCCACCTGACATTTGAAAAACAATTTGGTCAAGAGCAGTAAAACACATTATTAACCAAGCAGGCACAGGGTATTTTGCTTTATTACAGCAGCTTAGATTCACTTGTGTACCAGTTCTCTGCGCATGGAAACCACATTTTCACAATTTCACTAGTAATCTTCAAAAACAGCATAAGTACTTTGTCCATAGCTAATTTACATATCAACCCCCACCTTTCCCATTCATTTGCATAACGTCGGGTGAAAATGGAAACCCAAAAAAGCATTTTTACAGGAGTTATTTTTCTCGTGTAAATGTCTCAAGGTTAAAAAATAAATAAAAACTTGCATGGAAACCTCACGTATGAAAGTCCTTCAGATATGACTCTCCAGCTTGTAACAGAGAGATTAATATTTTTACACAGAATACAGGCAGGGATAACAAATTTATGTTGAGGGCATCTCCATTTACAAAGAAATGCTCATTACACATTGTGTCCAATGTTTTTGTTTAACCCTTGTAATTCTATATATTTTAATGCATGGAAAGTCATTTGTCTTGGTGCAGGTGTATCTGCGTACAAGGTGAGACTACGGTTCGAAGTGTTCAAAAGCATAGAAAGGGCAACTTCACTGAAGAGATTATAATAGCTGTGTGGCAGGGTGGCTGGTGGTAGTGACGTCAGACTAGGAAGTGAAGGCACTCAAGGCACAATCACAGGGTGAAACTGAGCCGCTGCTGCGCTCAGTGTTTATTCACAAATAATAATACTTTCAAATAACAACACCCAAAACAAAACAAATTCCATAACAGTATCGTGTGCTCGTTACAACTCCCAGCACCCATATCCTTTTATTGTAGATTCCTTTAGTTTATGCAACAGACCTACCGTCCCGCTTCTGACACTCTCCAACCTGCACTGCAAAATAGCTAGCAGTTATCCTATTAACCCCTCAGCCATAGCTTTGCACGTGTTTAAATATAAATGCGTGACTGTCAGCTAATTTTAATTATTATTATTTGTTTATTTAGCAGACGCCTTTATCCAAGGCGACTTACAGAGACTAGGGTGTGTGAACTATGCATCAGCTGCAGAGTCACTTACAACTACATCTCACCCGAAAGACGGAGCACAAGGAGGTTAAGTGACTTGCTCAGGGTCACACAGTGAGTCAGTGGCTGAGGTGGGATTTGAACCGGGGACCTCCTGGTTACAAGCCCTTTTCTTTAACCACTGAACCACACAGCCTCCTTTAATAATCACTAGCTGGTTAGTCACACATTCCCATGAGAGTACTTAAAACAAACCATACCAAATAATGACAGACAGCTTTTTGTCCGCCCTGCAAATAACAATACACATTTATACAAACTAACAGCAACAATAATAATCAGCGCACACACATTTATATAAAATAACAGCAACAATAATAATCGTCAGCGCAAATAACATTTATATAAAATAACAGCAACAATAATAATCAGTGCACACATTTATATAAAATAACAGCAACAATAATAATCATCCGCGCACACACATTTATATACAATGGGGAGGCACCTTGCCACAAGCTGTCCAAGGGAAATAACTAAAAAAACAAAAATAAGGAACAATGTGAAAAGTATTAAAGTAATAAAGTAATTACTCCCATCACTATAGTCTATTAAAAATAATTATATGACCTTTTCATATTTAATACATTCAGATGCTTCTAAACCAAGACAAACCTGTCTGGACAGGGCACTGAATCAATGAAGAAAGTGTGATTTTATATTACACAATTTAAAGTATGAATTCATGTAAAGTCGAGGCTGAGTAATCACATGGTATTGTTTAAGATGTCTCCTACTGTGTTTTAGTGCCCTGTTTGGTGCAGTTTTGTCTTCACTGACGACATGTCGGCGGTGACAAAAATCATCCCTTGAGAAGGTTCTCGCGATAAATCATTGATGACCTATCGCCCGCGACAAATTCCCCTGTGTGGTGACCTTTAGAAGGAATGTGTCGATGTGTCTCTTTGTATACATATTTAATGATGCCAAATTTTTTTTTTTGTGATATATTCGGCAACAGTATTTTATTTTTATTTATTTATTTATTTTATTTATTTTTTAGTTCTCACTCTGCTCTCAACAACTAAATTTAAAGTTTATTTAAAAAGTGTAGTGAGCTCTAAGCTCCCTATTGATAGGGATAAATAGTATTTATATGGTATTTAAGCCTGTTTACGAGTTAGTTAAGTGAAGTCAAACTCATGCAACACATCCCCCCAACATTATGATTTGCAGAAAACATGTTTTTGAATTTCGCACTTATAGATGGACTTGCATTATTATTCACAACTCTTCCTCCAGAGATGAAAAAACACTTGGCAAGGGTTTTTTAAATTTAATTAATTTTTTAATTTTTTCTCCAGCAACTCTTACTTTTAAATTTAATTCGCAGGCACAACTTTCTCAAAGCAGAATTGAGGGGGAAAAAATCCCTGCAACTGCCCTAGCAAAACTTGCACCTCTTTTCAATATCTGGCACTTAGTTACTAGCAGCACACCAAGAAATGCTGTAAAAGTCAGTTTGTTGACTGCTATGTGGATGTGCTGCATTGCAGTTAAAGAAGATGTTCATTTAGAATATGTAAGTATTTTTTAAATGGATGGTAATCCTGTGCTGATCCTCCAACAGATTACCGTGCTTCAGATTTCCAGAGCAGTGTTTAATATTGACAAGAGCCATGATGTTGGCACAAGAGAAATACCATCTGTTCTCGGTGCTTTGCACCAGAGACACTAACCTCACGTAGACAACATCTCTAGTTAAATGGGATTAGTGAAGCTGATCACTTGTATTAAGACAGACAATGCATCAGATATGGTTTTTTAGTCCGTGCATGTGGCATAATGTATATGTTTTATTTAATTTCCATTTACTATTGACAATTCAGTGCACCATGCATACTGTAGTTTCACAAATGGATTTATTTAAATATGTTGCAGGAAATGTACCATCTGTAAAATATGTCTCTTCCTTTTTATGTAGCAGACCCCTTTATCCAAGGCGACTTACAGAGACTAGGGTGAGTGAACCATGCATCAGCTGTAGAGTCACTTACAATTACGTCTCACCCGAAAGACAGAGCACAAGGAGGTTAAGTGACTTGCTTAGGGTCACACAATGTGTCAGTGGCTGAGGTGGGATTTGAATTGGGGACCTCCTGGTTACAAGCCTGTTTCTTTAACCACTGGACCACACAGCCTCCTTTACACAACCTCCTTTATAAATCTAAACAAGGAACATACTGTAACGCACTTTTAAGCTGTAACTTAAGAACTTGCAATTGTGATAACATGGATTGGGCATTCCTTAGCACGTACTAATAGTTCATAGTAACATGTTTGTGTGAGTCATGGCCACACATTTGATGAAACTTTGCATAAACTTTTGTTACATATAGTTTCCATGTGTGCGTATAGTTCATGGTGAGCTATTAAACGCCATGATTGTGGTTCAGACTTCAAAAACACACATTTCAATCAATACAAGGGAAAACTTTAAGTGTAAAAACATTCTGCTTGTGACTTCGAGTGTATAGTGGTTGCAGTCACTGGCGAGCTTTGCTCTATGAAAATAAGTGTATGTAATATAAGGAGGCTGTGTGGTCCAGTGGTTAAAGAAACAGGCTTGTAACCAGGACATTCCTGGTTCAAATCCCACCTCAGCCACTGACTCATTGTGTGACCCTGAGCAAGTCACTTAACCTCCTTGTGCTCCGTCTTTCGGGTGAGACGTAATCGTAAGTGACTCTGCAGCTGATGCACAGTTCACACACCCTAGTCTGTAAGTCACCTTGGATAAAGGCGTCTGCTAAATAAACAAGTAATAATGTCATGCTTAACATTTCTGGTTGCATTAATACTCTAACGGTATCAAAAATAACTATTATTATTATTTATTTCTTAGCAGACACCCTTATCCAGGGCGACTTACAATTGTTACAAGATATCACATTATTTTTTTTACGTACAATTACCCATTTATACAGTTGGGTTTTTATTGGAGCAATCTAGGTAAAGTACCTTGCTCAAGGGTACAGCAGCAGTGTCCCCCACTGGGGATTGAACCCACAACCCTCTGGTCAAGAGTCCAGAGCCCTTTTTTTAATGTTGCACCTTCAAAGCTATAGACGTTTGTCTGACTTTGTTTTTGATGTTCCTGAACTAAAGAGAACCGGGATTCCCTAGCTAATCAAACCACCTGCTTTTGACTGATCCAATTTAGAGATCTCTACGTACAGAATTAGCTTGTTTTGGTGTCTGTGCAAGGAACCATGGGAGTCACAAGCTTATGCAGAATAGCAGACAGCAGGTTTATAAAACCGAGATTTCAGCAGAGTTCCAGCTAAATACCTTAGCTGACCTAAAACGATTGAATCAATCCCTCACTGCACTACACCAACAATGATTTTGGATGATGAAGACTCGGTTTTTGCAGAGATTACAATTGCTGTAAGTACAGGGCCTTTTAATATCTACAATATTTTAGCGGGACTAAAATTGTATTAAATATTGAAGCAGACAGTTAAGTGGTGTTCTTGTGATTTTTTTATTTTTAAATTCTGTTTTCATTTGGTTATAAATGACTGCAGCACACAGATAATGTAAAGTGCAATGGGTATTTAACAATACACAGAAAATGCTTGTCTTGGCATTCAGAGCCACCATAAGAGTTTAATTTACTAACCTATAATCTGGTGTTCTTGACAGTGCACTGTACTTAATGTATGCTTTCAGTTTGCTAAATATTTATCAAGTTACAGTAGCATCTGTGTTTTATGGTTTCTTCTGCTTAATGTGGCAGCATTGGAGTCAAGAAAAAATGGGACATTCCTTGGCACTAGGTCTTGAGGGTGTGGCACTTGTTCATAGCCAGAAAGAGTATAGCCTCTAAGGCATGGCAGTGTTCAATAGTAATACTGATGCCTTGGATGAAAACCATTTTATGCTGCAGTCCTTCAAGAGATCTGGATGTTTTTGGATCTCTGTCTCTGATCTGTGAAGATGTTCTGGGATTCTGCATTGTGCAGTACTGGGAAGACATAAGCTAGCTGCCAGCCTCCTTGCTGCTTTTGTGCCTTTTAATGCTGGCACAGGAAATAATTCGGAAATAGTGATCTCCTGGATTGGATAGAGGGGATAGTTACCATCAATTTGATTCCATCTGCCTCTGTCAATTGGTACTGCAAGAACTTGGATTCTCCAGTTATCAAAAAATGCTACTTAGGCTCTTAATCAAAGATGCACTTTTTAACTGATCTTTATATTCCAGGAACATGATATCGAGACCCCACATGGTGTCATCCATGTCACCATGCAAGGACTACCCAAAGGAAATAGACCCGTCATCCTAACCTACCATGACATTGGATTGAATCGTAAGTCTCCACAGTAATACAGTTCTGCAGTGGGGTAACTTCTGTCGTGGTATTTCCAAATTATGCATTTAAAGTATGTGGCACAAGAAATGGCAATTAAAGCTAAGTACCTATTGTACCAGTGTTCTGTATAAATGACATTTCAGTGTTTACAAATCTGTTTTGGCTCCCTTGCTGTTTCTGATCTGCTTGGTTAAAAGGAGCACTTGCATTTAACATTTCTGTAGCAATTTATGTATATAAATACCACCTTATACATTTTAAATGTGACCATGACCAGCAATCCTCTAGACTGTGTGTAGTGGCTGTCTATGTGGTCTACATTTGTTGAGTGTCAGAGTTGGCTAATTTTTTTAAATCAAGTCAACCATTTTTTTTTATTTTTATAAATCACTTGTTAATTTTTTTACTACTTATTTTTATAGTTTCTTAAGGAAATTACATGAACAACCCTTTTATTATCACACAAACAACATCTTAAACTCTTACTGTCTGTGAACTAAAATGTGCACTGAAGTTCATATTATGGCCTAATTTAAATCACTAAGCACTTTGTTAGTTCTCTTATCAAGTATTTAAAGTGACACGTTGTCCATTTTCCTTGCTGACCAAAAAGCCTTCACCAGAAAGATTAACATCCTGGATTATCTTCCAACTCTATAAACCTTTACAGCCATCTGTCATTGTATCATATTTGTGTTTACAAGTACTGTAACCTAATTTAATGTAAACTTGTATTATCCATGTATGTAGTTTTCTTTTTAGGATGTTTCAGACATGAGCCCAGCAACTAAAATGAGTCCAGTGAGTTGTTATATACAGTCAATTGTCATTTAAAACAGAATGAATAACCCAAAACCAGCTCTCTTGCTAAAATGTGTTCTTATTTGAGGTAATAAGCAAATATGAATTAAGATGACCAGCAGGTTTACAACTTGTTTAGAGCTGCAAAACTCCTTCTCTTCCAGATAAGTCTTGCTTCAACTCCCTCTTCAGCTTCGAGGACATGCATGAAATTACCCAGCACTTCGCAGTGTGTCATGTGGATGCTCCAGGGCAGCAGGAAGAAGCCCCTGCTTTTCCAATAGGGTCAGTATTGAATCTGCATTTCTGCAGGGGCCGTTCTAGTTCATTTTTAATGAACTGTAAAACATGACTAAACACTGACTTCTCAGTAATATAAACTTGAATGAACATTGATTTTGGTCTTCCCATTTCTGTTTTACACTGGAAAGAATAACTGAGCTTCCTCTGTTACGGACTGTCTGCATGCCAAAGAGTTCACATAACAGTTCTACTGTAGATACCGTGTCAAGATTTTTTGTCAGTAGTTGTTGGAATTTCCCCTGTTTTTATTTATTATTTAGTGTTGATGGAGCCATCTATTTGACACCCTTTTCAAACTATTTTTTACTTGAATTTTATTATTGATTCTTAATGTATTATTAATGTATTGATTTATTGTCAAGTGAACTAAATTTAGTGAATCCTTTGGCATCAGTGATTTTGTAAAGCTTTAGTTTTTTTAATTAAGTTTGTGCTTCATGCCTGACCCTGTTTTATTTCATTTATTTTTTCTAGGTATAATTATCCGTCTATGGACCAGCTTTCTGATGTGCTTCCACTGGTTCTCAATAATTTGGGGTAAGCTTGTGGCAGCCTCATGTAGGATAAATACATTGCATTTGAAAGATAAGCTAAAATAAAAAAAAAAGTTTAAATTCTTTATCCTAATATTTGCCATCATAGTGAATGAAGCTTTAAAAATAAACTAAACTTATTAAACTTTTTTTTCATTGCCAAACAGTCTAAAAAGTGTTATTGGAATGGGTATTGGTGCTGGTGCCTACATCCTATCTAAATTTGCGGTGAGTGATTCATTATCTTTTACTTTAGTATTAATGACACTCTCCATTTAATTTTCCTTTCCATGTGTATTCTAGTCTCCGTGTATTTTAAATGTTAATACATAAGGACATTCATCTCAAGATCCAGGCAAGTTTTGGTAGACTTGAATGCGTTTTACACCTACCTGATTATCTATGTAAGAATGACTGTTGACCAAGAAACTTAAATTTTTTACAGGGATATAACATTCCTAACATTGGCTACCACCCAGTTATCATTGGCTGTAATTTAAGCTGCTGCTGCTGCTGGTTGGTAATTAATTTGCATTTCTTTATTGCAGCTAAATCACCCTGAATTGGTGGAAGGAATGGTGCTCATTAACATTAATCCCTGTGCAGAAGGATTGATCGACTGGGCAGCTAATAAGGTACTAAAAATAAAGTAGATATTAATCCATCAATGATTTAGGACAGGGGTGTCAAACTCAGTTCCTGGAGAGCCGCAGTGTCTTCTGGCTTTCGTTCCACCCAAGCTCTCAATTACTTAATTGGTCTAATTATTTGATTAACTGGACACATTCAACACTCTCCAGGCCTCAAAATATTTCATAGGTAGCGTACCTTGAATCAAGTGCATTTTTAAAACCATCAACTGTAAAAGACCTTGACAAATATTAAGTGTCAAATTCAACAAATAATTAAATCAATTATGTCAATTGAGAGCTTAAGTTGGAATGAAAACCAGAAGACCCTGCGGCTGGAGTTTGACACCCCTGATTTTAGGATTTTTGTATTTCCAGAATTTAACCAAAATGTACATTTTTTTTTTATTTATTTATTTTTTTTAAATTTCTTTATTTTTATACCTTTGATTTTTCAGATTTCAGGATGGGCACATGCTCTGCCAGAATCAATCATTACTCATCTATTCGGAAAGGTATATATATGTGTGTTTTTGTGTGTGTGTGTTTTTTTTTTTTTTTAAACATACCATATCGTTGTTAAGCTGTCTTATTTATACCAGCTACATGAAATGCAAGCAGTTTTTTCTTTAGGGTGTGCTTATTACTATATTATATAAGTTGGTGACAAAACTCTTGTTTCCACTTCTGAAGTTGCCAGGGTATGTGTTTAGCACCAATTCACAGCAAAACATAAATATACAATAAATGTATATTCTATGTATGAACCATCACTTTTGTGTCCAGGCAAAACAAAAAAAATCATCTTTTAAAAACGTCTTTGCCAAGTCACAAAAATGATAAAAGGCCAACTGTATATATGCAGAGTGAATATTATGCAACTGTAAAAAACCCTGCCAAGGGATTCTTCTAAGACATCGGTGGTCTGATGTGCCACCCAGTTATTGTTCTTCTTCTTCTTCAGTCATTTAGCAGATGCTTTTATCCAAAGTGCCTTTGAGACTAGGGGGTGAACTATGCATCACAACTGCTGCTGCAGAGTTACTTGCAATAGGACCTTGGTTTTATGTCTCATCCGAAGGGTTTATAACCAGGGTTTTAAGGTAGTGTGTATGTAAAATGTTCAACTTTTAATTCACTCCAAAACGTTTGACGGTCAGAATGCAACATTTTGTTTGATTTCTGTCCTAGGCTGATGGTCTTACTTTTGTCTTTCCCATGCAGGAAGAAATCCAGAACAACCACAACTTAATCCAAACATACCGACAACTTATCACCAATGAGATCAACCAAA
Organism: Acipenser oxyrinchus oxyrinchus; assembly: GCA_030684275.1. Classification (NCBI taxonomy): domain Eukaryota; kingdom Metazoa; phylum Chordata; class Actinopteri; order Acipenseriformes; family Acipenseridae; genus Acipenser; species Acipenser oxyrinchus. The sequence continues at coordinate 3,846,922 of CM060249.1, forward strand.
GCAATCTTCAGCTGTTTGTAAACTCATACAACAGGTAATTGCTGGTCAAATATTAAATTGTATGTCATATTCAAGCAAGCTCTTTTTGCACTGGTTGGTTTTGAAATATATATATTAAGGTCATACTTTAAAGGCTGAACCAAACATTGCTTCCGATTTAATTAAAGGTTCTGTACTTCTCTTTTATAGCCGAAGAGATCTTGAAATCGAACGACCTATCCCTGGACAATCAAATGTGAAAACCTTGAAGTGAGTTTAACATATCTTATATAATTTTGATTTCATCTAAGCTCTTGATCAAATCTTTAACAAATCCTATATTTAAAAAAAAAAACAACAACTCATTTTTGGCTGTGAGAGGAGTTGAGTTCCTGGCATTTTGAGATCTTCAGCTAACTTTTCCTTGTGATGTATTTTAGATGTCATTCACTTCTGGTTGCTGGAGATAGCTCACCAGCTGTTGATGCCGTGGTGCGTATGTTTATACATACAAATGCTATAGTGGGGTGTTTTTATTAATTAATTAATTAATTAATTAATTAATTAATTAGAAAGGTATGAGAAGGGGGGCTTTTACATTTAATGATATTAGATTGTACTAACTGCTCCGGTAGTGGGGCAGAAGTGACATTGTATTGAAATATTTTTTTAATTTTTTTAAATAATGGTCCGTGATACAGTGCAGTAAAATATTTGTTTTATTTTATTTAAGGTGGAATGCAACTCTAAACTGGACCCAACAAAGACTACTCTTCTGAAGGTAAGTGATCAGAATGAACTGCCCAAATAATTAGAGGCATTACGCTGTGTGTGTATAAACAGGGACTAATATTGAAGGCCACTGGCAGAATCCACTTAGTTAGCAGTATAGTGTCGCAGTCAGTAATGCCGATTTTTAATTAATAATAATTGTTTATTTAGCATACACCTTTATCCAAGGCGACTTACAGAGGTTAGGGTTTGTGAACTATGCATCAGCTGCAGAGTCACTTACAATTACGTCTCACCAGAAAGACTGAGCATAAGGAGGTTAAGTGACTTGCTCAGGGTCACACAATGAGTCAGTGGCTGAGGTGGGATTTGAACCGGGGACCTCCTGGTTACAAGCCCTTTTCTGTAACCACTGGACCACACAGCCTGATACTGATCAGTAAATACTTGCTCAACATTCACAGCTATAATCTATTAACTTTGACAGCATTGCAGGTTAGTAAAAGTCCACTAGTCTAAGGCCTCCTGCTATTGTAATGGCTACATATGATTCTCCCCTGTATTGAGGTGCGTATTATAAAAAAAATATTCAGAAACCTGGTACTGGAATCCATAGAAATATGCTAAAAGAATATGGTAGGGATGTCACATGGTTTGACTATTGGACTGTATTTGATTCCCATCCTTTCTGCTTTAGTCTTGTCCTTACCTTAACAGGACAAGTTAAACCAATGAATTGATACATTTCTGTAATTCAGTGTTACCAAAGAGGAAAGGCAGAATACAGTCAAGTATTTTATTTATGTATTTGTAGATGGCAGATTGTGGCGGTCTACCTCAGGTTGATCAGGTATGTATGATGGCATAAACCCTACGATGGGATAATCTGTAGCAGCATACACTTCATTTGAGCTTGGAGGACATGCAGTGGTCTGTATTAAGTATTTAAAATATTATACTGAGTTTGTAGGTTGTTTTTTTACTTGCAACTCTTACTGTACCAGTACTACTGTACTATGTTTGGTATAAATGCACATGATTGAGATTGTCAGTGTGTTTTTATTAAATGGTTGCTGCAAATTTACAGGATATTCTTATTTCTCTTTTGCAGCCTGCAAAACTTACAGAGGCCTTTAAATACTTCATACAGGGCATGGGCTACAGTAAGTACTTGAAACTTCCTTAAGGAAAGTGTATCCAATTGTTAATAAAGAGTTGACCTGTATGTGTATTTCAAGAAAGTGTACCTGACACCCAGGCTTACCCAGACGAGACTAGAACTAATATCTGTTATATGCTTGATCGACTGGGTGACAATAAGGTGTATTGTTTTCTTAAAGTAATGCAGTTAAAAGTTCACTTACTTTAGTGCTTCCTTGTACTTTATCTGAACAGGAATATAAAAACAACCACAATCCATAAACTAATTTTGTATGTATTTGAACTACATGCTTTTGTGCTGCTGTCATCTGGTGGTGAAATGGTATAACCCACAAGGCTCCGATGCAACATGATCGTAAAGGAGTACAAACCAAGACTTTGAAACTTTTTACACCTGTTCTGTCCCCGATTCATTGTTGTGATTTTTATTTATTTATTTATTTTTTTAAAGTGCCCTCTGCCAGTATGACCAGACTTGTCAGGTCGCGCACTGCTTCTGGCTCCAGTGTGACCTCTATGGAGGGGAACCGGAGCCGAGCCCATACAGGTGAAGGCACAAGGAGCCGCTCTCACACTGGAGAGGGCAATAGGAACCGCACCCACACCTCGGACGGCTCTCGCAGCCGCTCACACACTGACACCAATATCGAATCCAACTCCTCCCATGCAACTGCGGGTCCAACCACCCCCAAGGCCATGGAGCTGTCCTGTTAAACCACATCCACATCCTGCTTAAAAAAACAACACTGCTACCTGTGTTCCACCGCTGCTTATCACGAAAACCAAAGGATTTTTTTGTGTTTTTTGTCCCATTTTAGTTTTTAATTACAGATCAACTGAGATGTGCAGAGTTTCTCCTCTTTCAGCAATAGGGTATGCTTCTGACAATCTGCAACTACTTTCGTGGTGGAATTGAGATAGGTAATGCTTTTGAAGGTAGGCTTTGTTTTGCAGTGGTTTGGGCCCCTTGGATCAAAATGATGGCAAATGTCCTCAGCTACACTACATTGTTTCCAATGTTTGGTAACCTGAATTTAATGACTTTTTTTTTTTTACATTGTAGTTCATAAGCTTTAAAGTTCAGTTTGCTTTGGGAGGTTGTGTGGTCCAGTGGTTAAAGAAACGGGCTTATAACCAGGAGGTCCTCGGTTCAAATCCCACCTCAGCCACTGACTCATTGTGTGACCCTGAGCAAGTCACTTAACCTCCTTGTGCTCCGTCTTTTGGGTGAGACGTAGTTGTAAGTGACTCTGCAGTTGATGCATAGTTCACACACCATAGTCTCTGTAAGTCGCCTTGGATAAAGGCGTCTTCTAAATAAACAAATAATAATAATGTTTTTAAGTGTTTTTTTTGGTGCCAGGACTGATAAACTACTGTAGGTGTGGAGGTATGGCTGTCATTGTAACATCCTTCATTGAAATTGCATTTTTAAAGCTTTCTTGTTGTAAATGAAAAATAAACACTTGGCAAATGATTAATGTACTGCTATTTTGTAAATTACATTGTTCTATGCAAGTTTTTCCAATGGAACAAAAAAGTGCCATTGATCCCAGTATTTGCATTTTAAAGCTTTGTTGTTTTTTGTTGTTTTTGTTTTAATAAATCTATGCTGGTATAAAAAAGCAATGTTTAATATTTGATAATTATAACAACATACTACAGGGTGAGCTGACTTGCTTACTGAAAAAGCTTAATATTTTAATAAAATTGTAACTATTGATTTGTTTGCTTTATAAAAAACATAAAATGGACCTTGTAAAGATACAAAATTGTAGAGGGAGAATCGGTTTTCCTAATGACGAACATTTGTATTTATTTAAATAAAATGTGTAACTTTGCAAATACTATTTCTTTCAGTTGTGTGTGTATTTATTTATTTTATTTATTTATTTTATTTATTTATTTATTTATTTATTTATTTATTTATTTTTAAATTGCGTTAATGGGTTCAGCTCATTTATTTATTAATTTTTAAATTGCGTTAAAGGGTTCAGCTCATTTTTTTAATATTGTTTCCAAACTAGTCCTGATTTTAAAGTTTCTGTTAACGCAGTATTCAGAAATGTTCATCCAACATCTTCCTTGAATGAGGTCAAACTGACTCATTTCAAACAGGCCCTGATCAGACCATAGAAGGACATGATTGCACTGTAATGAAACTAGCATGGCAGGGAGGTAAACATATGGAATATCCCAATCCTTTGAACCAACCATGAAGCCTAAGGAATAATGCAAACAAGAATGAGCGACTTCATTTGAAATGGTCATTTTATTATATTGACTTTTATATAGAATGAATTATACTTTTCATAAAGCATTCCTTGTATACTGTGTAACCCTGATTATCCAATTGACAGGTGTCTTCAGAACTGTATCTTTACTATATTCTCCAAAAACACATAGTATATATATAAAAATTGACCGTGTTTATTTATACAGGGAAAAAAAAAAAACTATTATAGGGCAGTGATTCGTTTTAAGAAATGTTAAATGAGACTTGCATTTATAAATTTAACTTCAACTCCGACAGAACAGCTTGAGTCCAGTTATTGTTGTATTACTTTTTTTATAAAAGAAAAACTGGAGTCTGTGTAGTTTAAAACAAATCGGTCCATACATGCTGATGACAAATGTCATCTAAATAAATATATTAATATACTATTTTACTCTGATGTGTGAAGGAGCTGAGATACTGTAAATATGATATGTAATTACACAAATTTCCCTTTGACCTGAAGACCTAGACAACATGTGGTCCCATGTATTACAAACAGATCAGCCTGTGAAACTGACACCAATGGTTTACTGTAATGTGACACAACAGAAATGCCAGTCATTATTTCATTGAATATAAAATTGCATAACCAAGGAAGAGACTGTATGTCCATTTAACCTTTGCCATACTAAAACGGTTTCTTCCAGAAGTGCTTGATGAATTGAGTGTTAAGCCCAGCATACACGAATAAAGAAGGATGACTGTCTCCTGACTGTCTCGTGACAAACGCCATATACCCATAATCCTTGAGTGGTTTATTTATAACAAACCTGTATATGCAATTATGCATATAATATACTGTACATATAACCAATCGGCTTCAGCCCACAGCTCTCTATAATTGCACTTGAAATGAGTCTTTTAATAATGCGTGGAAGAAATATCTTTTATTCCATTGATCTAAATTCCACCAGTGTTTAAATATTAAATTGGAACCGAACCAGTCATTCTACGGTACTTACTTTTAATGAGGAAAAACCACAGTTAAGAAAACCACACATTAAACAATAGCGGTTCAGATCAATGGAACAAACCCAATGTGGATTCGGAGAGCTCCAGGATTCTTTCAGGTTCTACTTATTATGTATGTTACCTATTGGAACACATGCTGTCATTAAAAGTTCAATGATTGTGGAATGTCTGCAGCATACACACAGAAAAACCATGTGTGGAGAATAGCAAGAGCACCAACATGAATGGACCCATAACTGGTTTGCTACATATTACTAACAGTCTATACCTAAAGCAGTTACTCTGTCCTGCCTAGGACAATGTCATTAACATCATTCCATAATACTAATAAATCTCTTCAAATAGGAAAAGGTATACCCCCCACTTATTTTAGAATATAGATGTTTCTTTACAATCTCTCCAGGATTTAACCTGCAATGTGAAAACAATCATTTTAACTTTATATACAGTGTGTGTATCACAGTTCTTTTATTACTGCAGGGCTAATCTGATGGATTTCAATCAGATGGGTGGGTGGGTTTAACATCGCAAACCTCTTCTTCTTAGTTAACAATTTCAGAGTGATCGTAATAGTAATAGTGCTCCAAGTCTGCAAAAATGTCATTGGGGTTTTTACAACTCAAGTTGCAAAAGCAAGCATTGATCCACATCACTGACCAGGAAAACATGGACCCATTGGGACACTCAAACTGGACCTCGATAGTCTTTGACTTGTATGGAATGCAGCACCGGTTGTCTGTGCAGATCCCACAGTACTTTGGCCTGTATGTCTTTTTACTGACGCACCCTGATATGGTAAAGTTCTTCGGTTCATCCTCTCTGTACACATTCAGACATTTCTTCTCAGGCTGCAAGGCAACAAGAAACAACAGAGGATGTATGTAGTTAACCAATCTGTACTCACTTAACCTGTGTATTTAAAATGAATACAATGCAATGGGCATTTCATACTGAGCAGGAATAATCTCTGGCTGCAATATAATAAACTAGAGACACGTTGGAATAGATGAGGCATTGCTGCTTGTGCCACTTTACTCTCCTCACCATGATTGTTACCCTGTTTATTAAAGAATAATCACAACATATGCATCACAAATAAACCAAAAGCACTTGTGTTTGTTTCTCTTAATTGTATTTCTTGTTTTGTATTGTTTGTCAGGCTTGTGGTTTGCTGTGTGGTTTACAGTCTATAGAACTATGGAAGTGGGATTTTCTAGGGTCTTGAATTTGCACATGCTTCCACAGTATCCTAATGCCTAATAAAGGACTTTCAGTGTTACTGAATAATAATTTGAATGCACAGATAACAAATTGTACCGTACCCTTGTGGCTCAATCCTTACCTTGATGTGCTTGGTGATGTCGACCTCACAGGGTCGGATGTTGCACAGTCGTCTCTCTTTAACCAGCTCGCACTGGTCGTTGGCGTTCGTCACTCTCATCGAGAGGCCTGTTCCACACGTTTTTGAGCAGAGGCTCCAGGGAGTGGTCTGTGATACACAGTTCTTATGCCAGACCTCATTGTCATCTCTGTCTAATGAACCACAGGGAGTACAATGAAAACTTGTTATACGCTTGCTGCATAAAATCAACAGCACAAATTTAGAACAGCACATAGTCGGATACCCACACTATAAGTACCACCACTGTTTGTTTTCAAACACACTTTCCCTTGTTAAGCATACCGAAACATTGGGAACATCAACTCAGTTAAAGCAGTCAAACAGCACATGAAGATACACAATACCTGGACAGATTTACCTGAGGAGACGTGCCGGGGGGATGTCTTCCTGACTTTCTTAGACTCGTCACAGATCCATTGCTCACAGCACTTCCCAGGGACTTTAACTCTCTTGGGGTTCTGACACCAGACGAGGGGCGGGCGAGAGTCTCTGCACACGGGCACACACCCAATGGCCCCGTTGACACACATGCACTTGTACTTGCAATTGGGCTGGAAGCTCTGCCCGTTTCGGTAAATCACTCCATTATCCTCACACCCGACCCCGACCATATCTGCACAATCAAACACAGGAACAGAGTCCATCTAGGCTGCCCGTAATCCAGCAATTCCTGCCAAGCATGAAATCTACTCGTGGCAAACTGACTGCAGGTTTTTATGGATTGTTATGCTTTTGCTCTTGTATGATTGCTGCCTGTTCGCTATTACAAGGACCCATTTAGGGGCCATATTTTCAAAGTGTTTACTCCAGTTTTTAATGAACTCCTGTTTTTTGAAAAGAGAAAAGAAATGATGTTAATTTTCCAAATCTAGAACTAAACAGCTAAGTCATATAATCCAACCAGTCTTTAATTAGCCCTAGTTAATTTTAAAAAGCTAGAACTAGACACCTACCCATATAATCCCAGTTCTCTCCAGCACAAGGGGTTCTGTTTCTCATTTTGTAACAGTAAACATGATTTTCATTTCTCCTTTCAAAAAGCAGGAGTTAATTAAAGACTGGGGGAAACGCTTTGAAAATATGGCCCTGGATGTGCTCTACAAGTTTAATAATGGTTGATCCTTGCAGCCAGCATTGCCGTTGTTGTGTGCGCTGAGGCGGTAGGGAGGCAACAAATAGGCTGATCCTTGGAGCCAGCTTTACACTCCAGCCATCAACACCGGGCCAATAGGAAATCCACATTACCTGGAGGTAAAGCGCTGCAGGCTCATAAATTACAATAGGAAATCCACATTGCCTGGAGGTAAAGCGCTGCAGGCTCATATATTACAATAGGAAATCCACATTGCCTGGAGGTAAAGTGCTGCAGGCTCATATATTACAATAGGAAATCCACATTACCTGGAGGTAAAGCGCTGCAGGCTCATATATTACAATAGGAAATCCACATTGCCTGGAGGTAAAGCGCTGCAGGCTCATATATTACAACAGGAAATCCACATTACCTGGAGGTAAAGCTCTGCAGGCTCATATATTACAATAGGAAATCCACATTACCTGGAGGCAAAGCGCTGCAGGCTCATATATTACAATAGGAAATCCACATTGCCTGGAGGTAAAGCGCTGCAGGCTCATATATTACAATAGGAAATCCACATTGCCTGGAGGAAAAGCGCTGCAGGCTCATATATTACAATAGGAAATCCACATTGCCTGGAGGTAAAGCGCTGCAGGCTCATATATTACAATAGGAAATCCACGTTACCTGGAAGTAAAGCGCTGCAGGTTCATATATTACAGCAAAGCTACATCTTGGCTGATTCCCACTATTATCTCATTTTATCTGGGAGAAAGCCGAGTCCAACATTAGAATGAAGTAGATAATTGCTACTCTCATGTAATGAAAATCAACAACTTGTTAATAGTGATGCAATGTAAAAGTCAATTAGAACCTTATAACTCACAAGTGGACCAAATTCTAGGAAGGTGTGCATTTTACATTACTGGTTGTTATATACTGTAGCAGTCGATTCTCTTAAAAAAAAAAGGTTCTCTTTTACTTTATGTTTTATTCAAAAGATAAAATTGGCAAAAGTCCTATTACTACAAAAGTTTGTAGGAGTTAAGTTCACAATTATCCTTAAATCTAAAGTTAATAAATAAATACAGATATATAGATAGGCAGACAGACAGATACAGTGGGAGATGCATTACATATAAATAATGTCAATGTAGTTGCACAAAAATATATGATCTCACTTACGTGCACACACTCCTATTTCGTACCTAGGCTTGTCCATGCTATAGTCGCAGTACAGTCCCTTGTGGTAGTCGCAGGTGTCGGCCTCGTTGCATTTCTCCCCCACCTGTCTGGCACAGGCTTTGCAGCAGTCACAGCCGTCCATCACCAGACTGACCCCTGCGGAGCAGCGTGGCGGGATCTTTGGACACTTGCACGGCCACTTGCAATACTGTGTCCGGTTAAACTGGTCCGTTACTGCGGTCACGGGCAGCATGGCAGTCGAATTCTGGGAGTGTACCTGAAAGAAAAAGAAAAAGAAGGTGGTGGTGGCATTAGTTTAGCCCTATTCCGTTTTGTAGATGACATTCTGCAGAAAGTATTAATTATGCATTTTATTATACGTTTCTTTGCTTCTATGTTAAAGTTTTCATATTTGTATGAGTTTTTATATTTTCATATTTTGATACAGCTTAAAGCACATGTAACTAGCTAGCAAGACATTTGCAGTCTCTCTTATCTTGGCGTCTAGGCAGAGAGCCAAAGTAAGCAGGTGTCTAATCAAGATGTGTGAAGGAGTGGAAAAATGAGTGCACAATGTGAAAAGAGATCACCGCACACAAAGAACTAGTTTTAACAGCAATAAAAATGGGGTATTAGGATAAGCTAGTCTGTAAAATGCTTAAATGTGACACACTGTAGAATGTGATAGATTTGGGCGAGTTCCCCCCCTTACCAAGAGATGTGTTGAAGGTGTGTGATAGCAGGGTGGATCCATTCTGATTGGAAGAAATGGGGGTGGAAATGCTAATATATTCATAGTATTTAATGTAATGTTTTTGTTTGAATCGTCAGTCACTCCTTGAATTGACTCCACATGACGTCTGTGCTGTGATACAAGTGTATATATTGATTCATGCTGTGACCTGTACGAATTTGCTTGCTTGTATCCAATGTTTATACAAGTGTATTAACAGTATTTCTTTTATGCATATAAAGTATTTTTAATCAAAAATCATTTGTTGATTTATTCTCCCTACAGTTTAAATAAAAAGAGTTGCACAAAATGTCAACCTGTCGCGCATTTCAAATACAGTTTTTCTTCCCCTAAGGATTTAGACCTTGTTTAGGATCATTATCACTAATCAGTACCGACTTGAAGGTAAAAGTATTTCACTTCTTGACCTCTATGTTTTTGTTGCTTCTTTATATCACTGTATTGTGTACTACAGTATCTTTGTAAAGTTGAATGACTTGGCACAGTGAGAACTGTGACAAGACTACATTGCTTAATATCCCTTTCAACAAAAGGGCACATTATTTCACTGAAATAGGGGTATACATTCAACCAAAAATGAACCTAGACCTAGCTGGTCTGAATGCAGCTCCAAAGCATTTCCATCTGGTAGCTGACGAGGAGCCAAAGTGAAAAGAATTGTAAGCAACAGTTCCCATCAAACGAGCAACTGTTAGCCCAAGACTGACAGAGGTGAAGATGCTGAACACTCTTCATAGTCTACTTCACTGCGTCCTTTCTGTGGGGAAACAGAAGAGCATTGCATTCTCCAGCAAAGACCAATCACATGATCAGCAAAATTCATTACAATGCACATTAAAGTTCTGCGATATTGTACTATGCAGAAAGTCTTCTAAACTACACACATCCCAGCAAGATTACATCAATCATGTGGCAAGGTGGTTATATTTTCTATATGGTCAGCAGGGATACTCACTGGCTGAAGGTCATCTAACCTATACTTGGCTGGAGTTAAAAGGATAAATGTCCCCACCTATCAAGACATAATTAATCTCCCGTGAAAAATACCTGCCTGTGAAAGGCTTTCTCTTGGTAGGGGGCGGATTTATGGTCATAACAGCGAGGCAAGAAAGAAACAGGGGACGTACACTTCAGCAGCATGTGGTTTATCTTAGCCTTGTCTTCAAACACATGATCCCGTTTAAAGGATTACTCCATCCTTATTGCCTTTGCTACTAAGCTTTAGAAAGCCTCTAGATTTGAACTTTATAAATCATATACAGTGAAGGGGGTCATTTATTTTGTGTGCATTGTAAACAAGGTAAAAAAAAATCAAATCAGCAAACTGTTACTCTGGAGCAGAATAGGATTATGAGAAACCCCACAGCTAATGCAAATCCTTCCTAAAGACATGCTGCAAGTACACCTGAAGTGGGGCATGATGACAGTCCGGTAATGCAGCAGCCATTCCCCTTTGACTGCCTGAGTTAGACCAGGATACACCAGGTCACCAGTGGTATCAGCACAGAGTCTCAAACTACACCTTAAAAGGGTGCAGTCAAACCCACAAAACAACACCACACAACCTGGCAACACTATCACTGGACACATTCTCCAAAAGAATGTCTACAAAAAGAGGCCAAGAATTGGGTCGGCATGGAGACCAAACTGCTTCACACCACGAGGGCTGGCCCTCCGGAGCAGGGAGCTCACCTTGGGCTCCATTTTCCTGTAATAGGGCATGACGTCCTAAGTTTAATAAGGTAAAAGAAATGCTGCTATAAAAACACACTTTCTGTAATTACACCTGTTCCATATGGCATGTCCCTTAAACACATATAACTTGATTGAAGTATCATTTTCAACACATCTTAATAAGGCAATAATGGAAATCTAGCCCATTGTCACTGTGCTTATTACAGTACATGAGAGCACCTTCTATCAACTCACAAGAAATGATCACCAACATTTTTTTTTGTTTGTTTGCATGCTAAGGCATAGAAATGTAGTAAAGATTCTAATAAGGTATGTTGTATGAAATGACATCTTTCAAGCAGTGGAATTATTTTCACCTTCTTTGTAAATGTGCCATTTCAAACCATGGTAAGCCACCCCACTACTGTTCACAACTGTTGTTGGTTTCTTTAAGAAATATCTAGAAAAAAAAAGGCAAATGAATACAGATTTAATTAAGCAAAACAGCCCTAAACCTAACCCAGACTTCACTCTGGAAAAGGGTGGCGTGCCTTCCATCTAGGCTCTCGTGATTTATCCCACACCTTTGAAAATACAAACAGTTAAATGGTTTATGATTGAGATAAAGTGCTTATTATCAGGCATTACCTTAGTAACAGACCTTGTTTTTTTTTTTTTGATAAAATGCTGTCAACTACCAATATAACCAAATATAAAATGCCCTGCAATCTAGGTACTACTGCCTAACACTAACCCCCATAATAATAATAATAATAATAATAATAATAATAATAATAATAATAATAATAATAATAATAACTTTGTCCTAATGTGAAACAATGTCTAGTCATTTTCAACAATGACTGTTTATCTGTCTATGGCATTGCTACCGTCTCATCCTTCAGTTGAGATTTAAAACCGACATCCTGTTGTAAGTGACTCTGCAGCAGCTGTTGTAATGCATAGTTCACCCCCTAGTCTCTGCAAGTCGCTTTGGATAAAAGCATCTTTTAAATGACAAAATAATAATAATAATAATAATAATAATAATAATAATAATAATAATAATAATAATAATAATAATAATAATAAATGAAATGCTTTAAAGGCAACTCTCCTGAATGGAGGCAGGCAGACCTAACATCATAACATCACCATGATCCCGAGCTTTCCTTGTAGTTTCACTGAGCTGGTCTGCTGCTGAAGGGTCGCTGGCCCCGACAGGCAGTGGCTACACTACAGGGTGAAGCTGTACTTATTGCAACTACACTACCTCTCCAGCAGGTGGCACCACAGTACGTACTGTGAGGAGTTCTTTAGTGGGGAAAAGGCTTCCACAAATACTAAGACGTTAAAGCAGTATTATCTCAAGCATTAAACTTCAAACATGAAAAAGAACCGTAATGGCGAACACATTGTGCAACAAAAAATACAACTTCATTCCAGAAGTTTAACATGGTGATAAATGGCCTTGCGGGAGGGTCTAATTAAGAGATTAGTGTAAAAGCCTGGCAAAAAAGACTTATTTCTGCTCCAACTGAAACCTTCAGATTATTTTTCAGTAGCGGCATGTCAGATTGTTTCCACTCATGATTCATATTTCTGCTATCCATTGTGAAAGTATAGGATATCCACATGCTGCTTGATTAAAATTACACTGTGTGGGATGCAGGATTCAAACCACCAGTGCAGGATTATTAAGAGGCCACAGTGCTCATTTACTACTGCATAAAGTCCCACTGTGAACAGAGATCCATAGGTAGTGAAACATACTTTAGGATTTAGGGGTTATTCCAAAGTCTTTCACTCTAAAGTGTAGGTTACACTGGGCTGTATTTTCAAAGCATTTACTCCAGTCTTTAATTAACTTCCTTTTTTATAACACTTGTTAATTTTACAAAACTAGAGTCAAGCAGCTCACAAGATATATGTTACGTCCTCTTCAGCACTCTCAACATGTTTTTCTCATTTTGTAACATTAACATGATTTTCTCTCCTTTAAAAACAATAGGAGTTAAAGACTGGGGGAAACGCTTTGAAAATGAGGCCCATCATTTCTTGTTTCCTTTAGTTTTACTGACATCACACTGCAGTGCTACAGGGTTCTTACTAGTTTGACCAGGACTGTCCTCTTTTCCCATCAACTGTCCTGCTGTCCCGACATATTTCCCCCAAAACTTAAATGTCCTGGTTTGCAAGATTGCACTTCCAGCACCAGATGGCGCTCCTTCCGTTAATTAGGCAACCAATCATCAACCATATTAAAACATGGTTCTAGAATAATATGCTTCATACAGGTTACTAACTAAATTAAAAGTATGCAAACTGATTGGAATTAAAGATAAAACTAGTTCAATAGAATTATAAGATATAGTTAATGAAAGTAAAAGTGGCCACAAATTGGAAGGGAAGGTGCGGCAGTTGTGCAGCAGTCCGAGGTTGTTGTTTTTTGTTAATTTAATGTGAAAAGAGTAAGAGTGATAAAAGTACTATATTCCAATAAGTAGTATTCTTTAAAAGCACATTGTGTAGTTTAGAAAAAAAAAATGTAATCTGTGTCCCAGTTCTGAGCTTTGAAAATCTCTGGAGTCACTGTAACTAGTGTATGTTACACGCATGCTGATCTGGTGTATATTACATGCATGCTGATCAAGTGGATGCTACACACATGCTGATCTGGTGTATGTTACATGTATGCTGATCTGGTATATGTTACACGTATGCTGATCTGGTGTATGTTACACGTATGCTGATCTGGTGTATGTTACACACATGCTGCTCAAGTGGATGTTACACGTATGCTGATCTGGTGTATGTTACACATATGCTGATCTGGTGTATGTTACACGTATGCTGATCTGGTATATGTTACATGTATGCTGATCTGGTATATGTTACACGTATGCTGATCTGGTGTACGTTACACATATGCTGATCTGGTGTATGTTACATGCATGCTGATCAAGTGGATGCTACACACATGCTGATCAAGTCGATGTTACACGTATGCTGATCTGGTGTATGTTACACGTAAGCTGATCTGGTATATGTTACACGTATGCTGATCTGGTGTATGTTACACGTATGTTGATCTGGTGTATGTTACACGTATGCTGATCTGGTATATGTTACACGTATGCTGATCTGGTATATGTTACACGTATGCTGATCTGGTGTATGTTACACGTATGCTGATCTGGTGTATGTTACACACATGCTGATCTGAGAAATGTTACACGTATGCTGATCTGGTGTATGTTACACACATGCTGATCAAGTGGATGTTACACGTATGCTGATCTGGTGTATGTTACACGTATGCTGATCTGGTGTATGTTACACATATGCTGATCTGGTATATGTTACACGTATGCTGATCTGGTATATGTTACACGTATGCTGCTCTGGTATATGTTACACGTATGCTGATCTGGTGTATGTTACATGTATGCTGACACTAATAGAAACAACATGTGAACACAATACTTGACTAATGCATTAAGAACTATTCAAAATCACTGCACACATAGAAAGATTTACTGAACCATAAACAAAACCGAAGAAAACGTCATCGAAAACTACTGGCTCTTAAATATTATCAAATTAGCAAGGACCGACTTTCAATTGGTGTTGTTTCTAATTGGGCAGAAAAAAAGTGCAACTTACACTTGGAGAAGAGGCCCCTTAATGCACTTTAAATGATTACTCTATTAGCTAACAGTGCCCTGAAAAGATCAAATGAGATAACAAATAAAAGGCATTGTTTTTACTGCAGCCGTTTGCGAAGACCACCATCCAAGTACAGCCCATTGACTGTGCCCAACCATTTCATTTCAATGGAAAAAAAGGAGGAAAAGATTTCTGTGGGAAAATGCTCAGCAAATTCAGAATTCACCCAGACATTTTTTTATTTATTTTAAGAGGCATTTTAAAGGTTGTATGTATTTGCTGGTTGCCAAAATAAATCTGCTTGCACTGGCAATGTTCCCACAAGCCTTTCACATTGTGAATTCCTGACCTTGAGTCGTACATTCATCACAGAAAACCTTCCAAGAATGTTATGCTTGACATGCAGAATGCCTTCAGCAACTGTCTCTTTCAACAGATACTGCTGGAAATGCTTCCATCTCGCCCAAAGTTAGTATTATATGAGTCGCCAACTGCCATTACGTGGTCCTTCAAGTATTATACACTCAGCTTTTTTTTCCTAATGCTAATAACGAAAAGGGGTTTCGGGTGGAAAGTATCACACTGTCAGGATACTTTTGCAATGACCACAGCTGCTGAGAAAGCATTCCTAAAATCACAGGGGTTCAAAGCTGTACAACCCTTATTCGTGTACAACAGGAGGGGTATTTCTGAGATATCCTACCGGTGTCCTTTCACATCAGAAGGAAATGTGGGCCAATATTTCTTGGGATGTGTCCACTAAAACAAGATGGTCAGCTTCCAGTATAAACAACCCCTGCAGAAAGAGGACTGGTGGGGACGTGGCTTGTGGTTTACATACTGTAGTCTCTAATTGATTTACAGTTTTACAAGTTATGTTGAAAACGTTTATAAATTTTTCCAACTAAATTGGGTTGCACACTAATTATGATTGATGGCTGAAATCCTGCATTCGGACTGGTGAACTCCTTGTTGTTTAATTTGCTATTCAGGAAATAACCCTTTTGCTATATCAATTAAATTGTGACAACAGGCTCTGTACAGATAGCCCTTATCAGGAGTACAATAGTGCATTCAAACCTCTATTATCCAAACGAATTGGGAGCAGGGGTCCTTTCGATTCATATGACTTTCCAAATCTAGAAACCTCTAAAAGTAAGATTTAATACAACCACTTTACCTTTGAATATATGACACACAGTACTGCGTGCAATGTTAATATCAAGAGATTGAGGGCTGCTTGGCACAGTTTCTACAGCAACAGGGCAGAAGAGAGGCATTATGACCCAGTAACGAGACCTACAGACATGCACTACAGAGTAGGGTTGTCAAAAATACCGATACTTTGATACTATCGCGATACCAAATTTCAAAAACGGTTCTGAGCTTCATTAATTATGCATTCGGTAATACCGAAAAACAGAAAGTATCAGAGGACTCTGTACTTGTATAATGAAAATTGCGTGTTTGCGTACTTCATGTAAAAGACGGAGTCATACTAAAAAAAGAAAGCTTCCCTTTATGTCCGCGCAGTGACACCATACACTCCAGGCGGAAACAACGACAACGAGACAGCCAGGATTCAGGAGTAAAAGGTTAAGATGGAAGGCACACAAGCTTAGCGCTCTTAGAAAAAGAGAACAGCAGGAGTGCTGTGTGGAAATATTTCGTTTATGAAGCGAATGAGCAGGGCAAAGCAAAAGATCCATTCAAGACCATATGCAAACGCTGCTTTAAGACGGTACAAACAAAAGGAGGCAACACCTCAAATTTAGCGAAGCATTTGGCGGACAGGCACCCTGACCTGAAATAATTCAGGCAGGTTAGCGACAGCGTAGATTATTGAATTAATGCATTACATATATACGTTAAAAATACATGTCCTCAAAGAAAACGATGAGGAAATGAGAAATTAAGAAAGCAAGCTAGCTAATGTGTACGGTGTTGTGCTCTACGTTGGAGTGATAGATAGTATTTGTCTGCCTTCACATTAATGTTACAAATAACGACTCTAGTTACCTGTCAATGTATCAAACACACTTCACAGATTTCTCTCTGAGTCTAGCTTTATTGCGGTCGCCCCCGGGCTCGGCCTTCTAAGACGTAGTACACGAGAGCGGTATATCATAGGCGCATATGGCTGTCACTCTTGGAAAGGGGCGGACTGTGGCGCTCTAATTATACCCAATATGGGCATCTACGTCAGTGAGAATCTGACTGACTGCTTCACGCTGTGTGAGAGCACTGGATGGAGCAGACGCGCAGGATAGCAAAGAAAACATTGCGTTTCCCTTGAAGTTTGATTGTTTGATTTTCTACTCAGAGCACTGAAAAAATATTTGACAACAAATGTTCTTTTTTTGTAAAAAGAGTATTTTATTTTCATCCTGCCATTCTTTAGTTTATTATTATTTATCTCTTAGCAGACGCCCTTATCCAGAGCGACTTACAATTGTTACAAGTTATCATTATTTTTTACATACAATTACCCGCTTATAAAGTTGGGTTTTTACTGGAGCAATCTAGGTAAAGTACCTTGCTCAAGGGTACAGCAGCAATGTCCCCCACCTGGGATTGAACCCACGACCCTCCGGTCAAGAGTCCAGAGCCCTAACCACTACTCCACACTGCTGCCCTATGTTTCTTTACTAAATTTATTGGGTATCAAATCAAACAATGGATTTTTTTATTTTCTGAACCCCCAGTTTGTGCTGATTTATTCCACATATGGTACTTACCTGAAACCCCTGTAGTCACAGTTATACGCACAAATATAATAACAGTAAAAACTTTGAGAACTTTTCTCCGTCAGTAATGTACAGAGCGCTCACCTGAATCACTTAACAAAAATCTCAAATTCCTCCACTTTGTAGTTTTACTTCATCCTCTTTATTTCACTACCAAAAACAAGCAGAACTATTAAAGGGCCAGTCAATAATTATAGTCCAACACAAAAAAATCCTTAGGTGATAATATGCAAATTACGTGTACTGCACCTGCACCGTTTGACCTAGAATCAAGATTGTTTACCTTTATTAAAGGAATGTTCTCTTATTTTGCGTGTTAAGATTTTTTTTTTTTGCCGTGGTATGGAAGAGGTATCGAGTATCGTGAAACTGAACTGGTATCGTATCGAAGTTCAAAATTCTGGTATCGTGACAACCCTGCTACAGAGAGAGTGGGGTATTAAACAAATCTAAAAGCAGAAATCAACTTGTTAAGGAACAACGCTGTAAAGTCAATTCCATTCGTAAGAGCTCTCTGGCGCACTCTGCTGGAAAAAAGAAACAATTGGTTTTACACTTCAAGCTGCACTGCATAATAACCGCTGTATACTGTGACGTGCCTCGAATTACCACAAGTTTACCACTGTATCTGGGACATTTTCCAAGAACCAGATGATACTGTACAACACTTGACCAGCAGTGGCAAAAAAAACAAAAAAAACAAAAACAAATAACATATTTACTAACATAAAGTATTTCAAGAGGCTGTATATAAGTATATAAATACACTTTCTATTAAACACAAACCAAATAAATTTGTGTGTTGTGTCAACCTTATGGATAAGTTTAAAATATAAAGTAAAAATCCGAAACATTTCCTGGGTTAAATAACATTCCCGTCCTGTGTTCAGGTCACTGTGCTGAATATCCATTCCTCTTCTGTATCTTTAAAGCCAGCTATGGCTACTCTGACAACAAACACCCATAGATACCATGCTAGACTAGAGCAGCAATGCTTTATGTTAGTAAAGATCAGTCATTACCTTTGGCAGCCACAAGAGGGTGACATAATAAAGTACACCGCCGTTTAGTTCTGCTTTGAAGCAACTGTTTCAAATTAGCAAGGAGCAAATCTGGTCAGGTAGACTGGACTCATTTTGGGATTTACAACCTACAATAAAACTACAATAAAGTAGCTGTCTTGTCTCTCCGGAGTCCAGACTCCAGACTCCAGATAAAAATATCCAACTTAAATAGTGAACGCAAAAAGAACAAGTTGTATCACAGTTGCTTGGATCGGCATGGGCATTCTTTGCACTGGAGGGGAAAACCACCACATTAAACATCTGTATAAACGGCCCGGGTGCGGTCATACAAAATGATCATGTGTACAGTGGTTAATAACCTATAACTGTGGGTGGGCCACTATTACTCACCCTTCTAAACAGGAGTTACAAATAAGAGTTGAATAGCCAGAGAATGTTGCTAATGAATGAACGAACCATCACTGCGTATGCCCTTTATTATACCATAGGGTTGATAAAGGGTCTGCAGTACTTTCTACACAGGCTAGTGCGATAGCAACCTGAACCCACGTGAGGCTGTTTTATCTCATGGGCTTTCTCCAAAGGGATGGTACCGATTTGAAGGAAGGGTAGTAGTCGTTTAGGGATTCTGGTTGTTCAAGTTCAACATACATTTTGTTTTTCTATTTAAACTTTCGTTAGGCTTCACCTGCCCACCACCGATATTAAACATAACCTAAATAAAAATACTTGAATAGAATTCCCACATTGACACTTGATTATTTTATCCAACCTATTTTTAGGTTAACTATGGAATCCAGTCCACTGGTTGTCCTACTTACTGACACTATAAAATAATAAAAAACTACAGACCTGTTAACACTAGCAGATGTGTCCTAACTCTACCCCATCCCTTACCCTCTGGTGGTAGTCTCAGATATGAGAACAGAGTTGGTTTAAATTTGTAACAGCTGGTTTAAGTTACATTACTATTGGTAATTCCTGTTTCCACTCCAGCTATGTCATCTAACATCACATTGGTGTGGACAGCTGATGATTTTTAAAACTGTAACCTGACTTTCAAGAACTCAACAAACCAGGGAGGGTTTCAACCATGAGGGGTTTATGTAATAAGTATTTATGACAACTAAAATCTTCTCTAACATGTCTCACACTATAGCCCCTTTCACACTGGTATGCTCTACCCGGGCAGGATCTGGTGTCATGCGGGTCGGCTATGTGATTTCACACTGCTTTCAATAATACGTGTATCAATGCCCCAGAAGCAGCTTGTTACAGACACTTCCATCCAAGCTTCTCTGGATTGAACCGTCAGACCAAATGTTGATTAGAGCAAATGTTTCTTCATCCCTGCCACAATCTGGCTCATGCTGTGTCTCAAGCAACAAAAATATGGCTAAACAGAATAAACAAAAACGTTTCTTGCGGAAGTGAAACCTTCATGCAAGCGTGGCTGTTTGTTATTTTGTCCGCCATCACGCATGTTGTCTCACTCAACCCGGGTCAAAGCGTGCTGACCCACATCCTGAGGTGGGTCGCTGGGACTCAGGTTAAAGAAAAAAAAGAAAAGAAACAACCTCAAGCAGATATTATTTCAAATACTCTGGTACTGCAGCCTCAGACTAATATTAATGCTGGTAAAATGCTGACAATCCCTCAGGAAAGAGGGACTGGGTTAAAGCAGTTAGATTTCCCTGTGGTACCATGTCTTTGTCTAGCCAGAATGCATTTTTTAAAATAGTAAGATCAGAATCTGTTCATAACCAGTATGCAATGCTTTCTATCATTTTCACCATTTTTACTACTAAGCAGACCATTGTTAGCTTTTGACAACTTTATTGCCTTACATACTGTATTATTCTTTTACGTGGTACCCTCAGTGTATTACACTCATATAGTACTGTCACCCACACTCAGGCACAGTAGATGTCTTAAGCACCAACAGAATACACAATACCTATATTCAGATATCTGCCACTATCACATATTTACTTATTGAACTTACAGATTCGATGATGGATATCTGTATAAACTACTATACATCTAAATGTATACAGTCTGACTTGTTTGTCCGACTTAATTTGTAGTAATGGTAAATTCTAAAATCCAAATAACATATCTATGACCATATTATTTTCACTGATGTCACTGATGTCAAATCACCAAGTTTAATAACCCCAGCGTCTTACTTCAAAGACTTGTTATAGCGCCACGTTGCGCTTCAAAGAAGTACAGTAGTGGTACAACAGATCAGACTATACGTGAATATTAACAGCTGAGATATACAGTGTATCACTACATAATACACTGAAACGAGACATGACGTAACCACTGCAACGTCGGTGTAATCGATGACATCAAATAACATTGCAGACCTGTCCGGTGTTATTACAAGTCGCTTCACCCACACAAGGAGAGTGACCTGTTTTCAAACAAATGCAAAAAAAAAAAATACGGAATATCTGAACAGAAGTGGGATTATTAAAAGTTTTTAAACTCTCCTTAGAAATCCTATAGGCATCCAATAGGTAACATTGATAATACTGCTACTGTAGTACTGACAAGCAATTCGTATAGGTAGTTTATGGCAAAAATATTGTATTTTGATATCGTACTCAATTTACTGTACTGGCATTGCGGTGTTGTAGTAAGATACATGAATGTGGTAGCAGAATATATATATATATATATATATATATATATATATATATATATATATATATATATATATATATATATATATATATATATATATATATATGCGTGTGTTGATACGGTTATATAAATAAATAGCATTACACTCGCCATTTCAGTGAAAGTCCATACGTTGTGGAGCTTTTTAACACTGAAACACTCTTTCTGCAGTTGCAACTGTAACAGGTGGTGTGGCCACAAACAACAGAGTAGGTCGAATACATCAGGATACAGAAGTCCCAGGTCGTGTTCTTTACACACCTTCATGAGTTCTGGCAATGACATTGTATTGTCCGATTCCCGAGCGTTAAAATAGGCTTAGTGTGGTGTTCAAATAAATGGTACTGCATTTCAGGAACTCTTGCCTTCCCAAGTGCTTTCCCTTTAATATTACTAATAGTTTTCAGGTTCAGTTTTGCTTAAAATTGCATGCTTTTAAAAATGTGCGGTCTTTCCACTAATTGTACTACTGCAGCTGGACTCAAACATTAAGGGACACACGCGCCAGTCCTTAACTGCACGTTATGGGGGAGCGTGTGCAAACTGATTACACGCGCGTCCATAACTGTACTTTATGAAGAAATACGTTCAGTTTGTGAGTGTCAGTGAAAGAAAGGCCAAAAGCAATATATTGAAAAGCAGAAATCGATATTTTGGAGATGATTATTGTTTTTCAATTGCCGGTTAAGACTAATTGCGGTTCTAGCAATGCTGCACAGTCATCACCCAAATCACCCCTTCCCCTCCCCTCGCAAATTATAGCAAGCCACCAAATTAAACAGTACGCAGAACCGCAATCTCTAAAAACAAACAGACATAAACACAAGTTAGTATTTTTTTTCAGTGAAACTTTCACCTAAATGTTTATTTGGATTGGAAATTGGGTTTTGCACATACTGCTAGTTAAAGTCCGTCAGTGGTGGAGGTCAAACATTAATTTATGCTTTTTCTGTGTCGCATAACCTGTATACGATATATTTCTTACAAGTGCCACAGGATTCCCTTTCAATTCTGTGATAGTGGAACGCTATTGCCACGTGTGTAGTGTCAGCGCTACTAATGTGATCATGACACTGACGAGCTGTCATTAATAAAGATGTTTTCAGAGCTAAAAGTTAAACCAACCGTTTCTTTTCAAACCTTGAAACGGTTTTACAAACACACATTCACCCTGTTATCTACATTTAACTCCTCCAGTAATTGCCTTTTCAGTTTTGCCCTGCAACTGTTCTGCTATAGCTGTACTGCGCTTTCCAATATATTCCCTTCCATGCTTTCTGAGATCCATTCTTTTTTTATTATGTCTTTACTAATGTGAATCCACGCATCACAGACCCCTTTTGACGTGTACTTTTCGTTTCAGAAAATAACCCCACTTTTCCCATCAAGTCTGCTCTTGCAATGAAGCAAGCATCACAAACTGGTAAGTGAATACACCGACTCACCTGAGGAATGCTGACTGCTATTAGAATGACTAGAATCCAGGGCAGGAGCCACCTCATTACTGGAATCCAGTATCAAATGCATCGAACCCACAATGAGATCCTTTTAAAAACAACATGTACCACTTTCTCCCAAGAGCTTTTAAAGCCTCCCTGCACTGACAGTTCCAACGACGTGTCTTTGCTCTGTTTGGAGTTTTTTTTTATTAAAGCCAGCCCTGACGTCATGGTTAAGGACAAGCCCTGCATTTCTTCCTTCACTCAAACTTCCCCTGTCCTCCTCTCCTCTCCACCTCCCTGTATCCTCACTGTCGCGCTTCTATCTGCTTAAAGGGATAGTGATCACAACAGTACGGACACAACGGCTTTGCTCTGTTTGTGAAGATTTGCATGACTGATGCCTTAAGGGTTGTATGCCTTTGCGTTCAATAATTGCGATTTGCGTGTTTTAAACAAATCCACAGGATGCCAAGAGTCAAGCGGGCGGGCTTTAGGGGGCCCGGCCCGTCCAGTTTCGGTCCAGTGCCCCACCCCACCCGTTTTAGATTTTAAATTGATTCTGTTCAGTCAGCTTCCAGTTCTAGCGCTAGAAGCCTGCTGCAATGTCTCAGCACCAACTGTGAATCAAATTTAAAATCAATCCGCGCAAGTGCCCGCTTTTTCTTTTCGACTTGCTGTATTTTTAAGCGTAGTTCACTATTTGACAGTAAATACTAAACAAAGACACAATTGGTCCATATTATTAGCCACCAAAACCAGCCAATCAATACTTTGCATCGACGAACGCAGCCAATCCTGTACCTGCAACTGCCGAGAGCCAATCACAGACTGTCAGCTCGACTGGCGCGCAGACACGGCATCTTTCAGCGAGACGCGGACAGTTCAGTGATATCGCGCCATTCATATGTAGATTCAGGAGAGAAAGGCTTTGGCTGAAGGTTGAAACGTGGTGAGTTAGGAGGCATTTTAGAGTGGTATTTCATGAGAGATTGTATTGGTAGTTCAGAGTCCATCGTACACGGACTGTCCAGTAATTGCTCCGTTCATTCCTCAGGCAATGTCCAGATTATAAATAGGGGTTTAAAACCCTAACAAGTTAATAAAACATGTAAATCGATTTACTAATTAAAAATGCATCGTTTTTCTATTTATATGTATGTCATCCTTGTTTTTTATTTAAAAAAATGTTTGGGACTATTTTCTTAGAACGTCTTTACTCAGCGGAAAGGTACCCGACGAATCAGTACAAGTTCAAACTAAATTTAGGTTTTAAGGTATTATTTTGTTTTTAAAGAAAACAATGGTAAAATAATTTTCTAATACAGATAGTGTCCTCTCGATGATGGCTCAACCATGTGATAGTTGACCTTACTTTCGTTAGTGCCCTCGCTTTCTAGGTTGGCATAGCTCCAGTCTCGGTCAACTACGTAGAGACATCATAGACGGGCACTATCGCTTAAAAAACAAAACAAAACAAAACAATGAGAAATCATTACTCAAATTAAATTAAAGTAAAGCAAAGTACAATAAAATAATAATAATAATAATAATAATAATAATAATAATAATAATAATGTCTAGTTGCTTCTGGTGTTTGGAAACCCCTTTGTAGGACCGCCTTGTCGGATTGTTTATAAGAGCGTATGCTTTTTATATTCAGTATTGAATAGGCAGTTGAAAGTAAGCGTTATATGTACATTCGTTACTTTACAGTCAGTAATTTGGCGTGTGTGCTGACGAAGCAAGCAGGCGTTCAGCATGTTTCACCTGAAGAAAAAACAAATGAAACTTAAGACCATCACGTCATTCTTTTCACCATCCACATCCACGGTGACTGATGATTCAGCCGATTTTGTTCACTTTATTTGTTGATTTTATTTGTTTGTTTATGTATGTGAAAATACTTCTGATCATTAAAAGCATTAGTACATTTAATACTGCATTGTTTTCAATGCATTGGTACATGGATGGAATTTGTTTCATTAAAATCGGCATATGATGTACTTTTGAATTTTGATCATTGAAAATGTATTGCAATTTATATTTTTCTCCCCAATTTGAAATGCCCAATTTTAAGCCTGGCTCACCGCTGCAACCCCCGCGCTGACTTGGGAGAGACGAAGACGAACACAAGCGTCCTCAGCCGTCTGCTTCTTTTCAGTCTGCAGGCCCGCCATGCAGCTACCTCAGAGCTACAGCGTCTGAGGACCACGCAGCTCTGGGCCGCTTGCAGGCAGGCCTGCAGGCTCCTGGCCAGTCTACAGGAGTCGCTGGTGTGCGGTGAGCCGAGGACACCCTGGCTGACCTAAGACCTCCCCACACTGGGCGGCACTTGGGCAATTGTCCACGGCCGGCAGTGGAATAACCTGGACTTGAACTGGCGACCTCCAGGCTATAGGGCACATCCTGCACTCCACGCGGAGCGCCTTTATTGGATGCACCACTCGGGAGCCCCATGTATTGCAATTTATTGACATGATTATTAATACCAGTCCCTTCCACCCCCAATTTGATTTAGGTGATCATAATCGGCTTAATGTAAGAGACTACAACCGTTAAACAAAGTGAGCGATAAAAAAATGTAGGTTAAAAGATCTACGTCCCTGGAACCCCAAATTACTTTCGTGCGTGCACGGTTGGAGAAAATACAGAGGTCTAAGGCCAAACAAAGCTATGTCACATAGACAAATATGATAAAAGCATTTGCCAAAACATAGGATGCTGGCTATAAATGTTCGAATGAAGTTATGAAAAAATAAGGGTCCAGAGAAATCCCAAAGGAACCAAGTGGTTCTATATAGAAGACAGAATGTGTCAGATTAAAGAACCTTAGCAAGGTGAGCCCTGACCAGGAGTTGGAGGAGTGACCTCCAATGAACACCTCATACCAGTGCCCCTGCCCCCTGCATACACGTGGTTGCAAAACATGTCCTCCAGAACAGTCCATAGCCATTCCTTTGTTTCATTTGAAGCATCAGACAGTAATCTCTCCAGTCTTGCATACAAAGCACATCCATTTACACTGAAACAGATATATCTGCTATAGATTGCAGAATGATAAAAACATGTCAAAGAAAGGAATCACAAGTGAAATTTGTTCAGTGATCTCAGATTAGCCCATAAATATCTGCTTAAAAAAGATTTAGGTGCGTTCACTCGTAGATCAACAAGGTACCTAAATAACTCTTTCACTCTTTGTAAAAGCTGTCAAAGTACGGCCAATAAAAATGTATATTGTACTGGGCCTGCGACGAATTAGTCTATCAACCCTGACGTGCATTGAGTGTTACTCCTGTCTCTAA
The DNA here is from genome assembly GCA_030684275.1 of Acipenser oxyrinchus oxyrinchus. NCBI lineage: Eukaryota > Metazoa > Chordata > Actinopteri > Acipenseriformes > Acipenseridae > Acipenser > Acipenser oxyrinchus. The sequence continues at coordinate 3,873,016 of CM060249.1, forward strand.
AAATAAGCTCAAGCAGACTCTGTTAACCACATTGAACAATACTGCTGAAAAAAGGCAGAAGATATTTATTTGGGCTGAGTGAAATGTGTTTATTAATAGCCAGAATACATACAGCACCGAGGTGCAGATGATTTTACACATGCAAGACTCATTTTCTTATTTAGATGTAAATACTATATTTATTAATTGCTTGTTTTTGGAAAGGCCTGTTTCAATCTGCAAATTCAAAGCAGTCTGTAAAACTCTACTCTCTCCTTGTTCGAATATCAAACTGGCTCTGTCGATTCCTCTTTAGAAATTCTGCACCTGCCTCCAGTATTTGATAGTAAAATTAATTTATAGTTCTTTTTTTCTGCAAAGACATGCTGCTCATTAGGCACTGTCACTAGACTCCACCAGAGCATGTTGGAGAGGCCAGTCTCAACCTGTCGAACATTGGGGCTGACAGAGTCCCGGTTTAAACTGCTCTGCTCTTGGGTTGCTGCTGTTAGAAACAAACCAGATTTCGGCCCCAGTGCCAGATGAAAACAGATCATTAAATATTTGGTCAAGGTCTCGTCTCTTCAGTGTCATGATGTATTGATGTGAGGATGGAATGATGAATCCTAGAGTATAACTAGAGTATCCCAGTATTGCTAGTGTTACATAATCGGTCAATTATTATATCATTACATCCTGGCAGATTTCAGAACCCCCCCCCTTCATCAACCGTCATCATCACAGGCTTGAGCCTTTCACGCTATTGCCTCTTCACCCAAGAGTAATGTGTGTTTCACCTGATGTCTACCACACAGGCAGTTATTGTTGGCTCTGGTAATACATCTTGCCAGTATTGCAGGGTAGCTGGAAGCTGGAAGCACTGTTAAAATCATTCACTCAAATTCTATTCTTGAAACAAAACACTGATTCCAATATACCAGTAATTGCATCTGCTTGTGCCAACTCAACTCTTCCACTCAATACACATTGAAGTATAAACTACATAACTCGAGGAGCTTGGATGGAACAACCACATTCTGCAGGCATGTTTTTACCCACACTGCAGTATGACATAAGTATCAGAAATAAATCATTCAATTGTAATTGAAGAATGTGCACTAAACCTGACCTCCCTATTTGCCCGGATCACATGCATCCCATGACAGATTCTCTTTATAAAATCTGTCAGAAGTTGTCATTTTCAGCATGGCAACCCGATAAATATACCTTGCTAAATGAAGTAGAATGTAAAACAACACTTTGGAATGTGAAATACGTCATCACTGTTGATTTACTATGAGGGAGGAGACGATACATGCAACCCTCTCAGCGATTCCATTAACGAATACAGCGCATTGTAGGTTTCTCATGATTGTATTTTAATGGATGGCTGGTAAAACAGACATATTTCATGAACAATATAGATAATGCAGATAAAATGATTTTACAATGAATTTGACATACTCTAGATATGGTTAGTATATAGGTCGCTGACACTAAGCTTGATTCCACATGTGCTTTAGATATGACAGGGGTTCCCAAATTGAAGGCTGGGGACCCCTGGGGGGCCTCAAGAGGATATCAGGGTGGAGGGCGTAGCACATACAAAAATGTTGAAGAAGAAGAAGAAGAAGAATACATTTATTTCAATGTGTGTCTTTTTTCATTTTCACAAAACCCCCTTCACTTTAGATAGTGGTTCACTCTTTCCAGTGTAACCATTTTCAAAAACAACATCTGGAAAAGTTCTAATTCACACACTGCAAAGTACTTTTATAGTGCTTGCATAATTACACCATGGAAAAACACTATTGCTTTATCAAGCCTTAAAAATTATATTGCCCCTATCCATATTTTGTTCAAACCTTTCCACTCATTTTCTCAGTATATCATCAGTAATATAAATTAAATTGTTTTCCCAGAAAGCAGTTGCTCCAATTCATATGAACTTAACTTTTGCGGTAAATAAGAGGTTTGCGAACACAAAACATTATTTTACAATGTATTGTTACCTGTTAAGTGTACTATTGCCCACATACTGACTTGCTGAACAAAGATGTAATTGATAACTGTAAAAATGTGCTGCAACATGTTTGCTAACACTTTCCCACACGACACAAACCTTCTCTCGTGTGTGTGGATGAGTGTGGGTGGGTCATGTGTGTAGTCCAGACCCAGTGAGAAAGTATCAGCCTCTTTGGTTGCTAAGGAATAAAAAAAAAAAAAGTAAAATGTCTACTGGCGCCAGATTTGAATGTTGCTGGCACTATTTGAGCTAAACCAAATTTGCACCCCTGAGCGTTTTGAGCGCACGTAACGAACACATTAAATCTTACAGCAGTCTGGTTAAGCATGGGGCCCCCTAAATGGTGGGGGTTCTAGGTGGCCACCTCGCTCACCTTGCCTTGATAATAGTCCATGTTCACCCACACCAAATAGAGAAAATGTTGTAATCTTTTGTAAAATGCTTCCTATGAGTTTAAGCAAATGCTATTGTACAGTGTGTGCGTTATGGACAGCTTCATGATGCAGAAAGACCAATGACCTCTTGCAAACAGGAAGTTCTTGGAAACGGGACATGCCTTTATAAAGGACATCCTTTACGATCAGTTCAGTAACCCCTTGACCTCTGACTACATAACGAAAGTAAAACTGAAGCAAGTCCCCAGCTTCGGTTGTGCAGAACTGACTCTATAAGGACAAGAGCTTAATATTGGAGCTGTGCCCTCCCACTTAGACAAAAAAACTGTCAGCTGTACCTCAACATTGATATTTATTATTCTTCAGATAAACAGCATAGATTCTCATTACAACAATTCCACGTCAGTAAATACACACAGCTTCAATAGTCAATACACCTGTGCATTATAAATATTAATATGAAGTTTTTGGATGGTTATTGTTGTACTATTAAATGACAAAATAAACTTGAATCATCAGCATTAGATGTTATTAAGAACTGTAGTGCTGGTGCAGAATAGCAGGAAGCAACTTCTGTAGCAATATTGTCTGTTGTTTTAACAAGAATAAATAAGTCATATCTCAGATAACATACAAATATATGATATGTCAAGAAAGTGAACGGTACTTTAAAAAGAAACAGCAAGACCCAAGTTTAAGCCTGTGGGAGACTAATTAATGAAGTGTTGGATTTCAAGGTAGGGATTATGTTTAATTTAAACTCAAACTACAGTATAATGCTGTGGGTACGTGAACATTTCTTGTAAATGGAAACCATTCCGTTTTTGTGTGATTTGTCTTTTTTAAAGCATCTCAGGATTTTTGGCTGCTCCATACAGTGGTTGATAGTGTACACACTGAAAATGAATGCAGCCTTAAACTCATTAATCATCAGAATACAAAAAGGACATTCTAGCTGTAACCCGTCCCCCGTTTGGTGAGATGAGATGAGGTTAAAAGCTCGAAAAAACTATGAATGCAAAGGAGCCAGGCTCTTTCGTTATGGTACAGATACATTTAAAAAGATTTTAAAAAGTGTTTTGTTGATAAATATTCCGTCAGACTGTGATGGGGTACCCCACCACTGTATTTATTTGTGTTGTTTTGTATTATTATTACTTAAATTTACTGTTTTGTGCTTGTTTTATTGTTTAGTAGTTTGACACGGTTTGGCAGAGGCGATGTTTTCTTCTCGTCTCTGCCAGACAACATCTTGTGAGAATGCGTGGTCGGCAGCTAATGATTTATTGACAGATTGGCTGTTGACCACGGATATGAGAAAACCAGTGCAGAATGTGGTCGAGGGATAAACTAGGTAAATGATGGCCAGTTAATCCCTCGACCACGATATAAGAACCAGCAGCTTTTGCTGACTGGGATTGGATTAATGATAACTCATTTCACTGATCACCTGAGCTGGATTCAGACCCAGGCTTCCAGATCTGAAAGGCACGAGATGTTAGGGATACTCGGAACAGCTACAGTAAACCCTCCTCACACCGGATGTGTGGTGAGCGAAGAGAAAATGCTAATTTCCTTCGCTGGAAGTGTCACATGAACGGAACAATAATTCACTCCTCGTCCTTCGCCAAGCCACATGAGAGAAACACTCCAGATTTCTGACAGGTTCCTTCCCATTATAATCAATGTATTACATCACCTTTTGTTTGCTTGCATTGCAACATGAATTTAAATATAGGACATGGTACTTACAGTAACTACTGAAAGTCAAAGGGTGTTTTACCAGACACCTTGACAAACGCAGACAAGTTTCTCGCATTAATTCACATGATGTCATTTTTTTTCAGTAAAAAGGTATTACAAAGAAAAGATAAAGAGTTACTCATTGTAGTGATTTGCTTAATCCTAGACACTTTTTTTACAAGGTCTGCGGTGTCGTAATTCCCTGAATTCCAGAAGCATGATGAGGATTATTCCATCTATTCCCTCTATCATTTCTAAAGATTCTTCAATTTTTGTATTTTTATAGAGTTGCTTAGAAACATGGACAAAAATATAGAATGTTTGACATTTCCCACCTACTGCCTTTACTCTGCATATCATAAAATCCAGTTTATGTGCTAAAATGACTGCTAAATAATAATAATAAATTAAAATCTTGAATGGTTTCTGGCTTTATTCAAATAAAAATATAGCTTCTGTTGAAAATGAGCAGACATGCAGACAAAAGGTGATTATTGAAGGATTGTGTTCCTTCTCTGATAGGGACATGTGAAACAATGTGTGAGTCAATGGTCTGTTAGCCAGTACACTATAACAGACATTTAATGTGTGAGTCAATGCTCTGTTAGCCAGTACACTATAACAGACATTTAATGTGTGAGTCAATGCTCTGTTAGCCAGTACACTATAACAGACATTTAATGTGTGAGTCAATGCTCTGTTAGCCAGTACACTACAACAGACATTTAATGTGTGAGTCAATGCTCTGTTAGCCAGTACACTATAACAGACATTTAATGTGTGAGTCAATGCTCTGTTAGCCAGTACACTATAACAGACATTTAATGTGTGAGTCAATGCTCTGTTAGCCAGTACACTACAACAGACATTTAATGTGTGAGTCAATGCTCTGTTAGCCAGTACACTATAACAGACATTTAATGTGTGAGTCAATGCTCTGTTAGCCAGTACACTATAACAGACATTTAATGTGTGAGACAATGCTCTGTTAGCCAGTACACTACAGCAGACATTTAATGTGTGAGTCAATGCTCTGTTAGCCAGTACACTATAACAGACATTTAAACCAGGTTGGGCAATGTCAGGCAGTGGTGCAGACTACACAAGAGCTTGCATTTATAGTGCTCCTCTCCTGCTTGAAACAGAACCACAGGCTGTCGTTCAAAGTGAAACCCAGATTCTAAGCAAAGCAAGGACACTACTAAAATAGAATGGCTAGATCTGCAAACGCCCTTAACTGTGTATGTGCTGTATATTGCGCTGGCCTTTAGCAAAATAAACTCTCAAAATGGACTAATGTTATACTAACTGAATAAGTGGACAGTCACATAATAAATAATTGGGCTGGATCAACATGCAGCATTGCCACATACCACAGATTACATCCTTTCTGTGGATCCTTGATGTAATATTCTCTGCTAATAGCACCATATTCGTTGCAAAATTCAACGCAAATGCAGGTTTTTTTCTAATCAATGCCTTCCCACTTGTATAAATATCTCTTACATACACTTAACTGCTCAGCAAAGTTATTGTTAATTACTATTGGGTAGACTGAGATGACTATGCTGATACGACTCAACAGTCAGTCATTCAAACTGAATGTATTTTTTCTGTGTGTATATTAAATAACTTAAAATGTAATTGTTAGGCCCTATTCATTAAGCTTGAGCTCATGAATTATTGAAAGACATTTTTCTTTATAATAAATAAGAAAACGTATGGACTAGTTTACAAAAACAAACAACAGTAAATACATACATACATAAATAAAACCAACACCATCAATATAAAAATCACTGTTTAAATACAGTAAACATATATAAAAATCACATTAAATTAAATACGTTAAACATTCTTTCTCTCACCTCAAGTTCCAAAGCAATAGCAACTTATAAGATTAACTTGTAATAATTCCACCTTAAAAGATTAGCTTGTAGTAATACCACCTTAAAAGATTAGCTTGTAGTAATACCACCTTAAAGATGAACTTGATATAGGTATGAAATATCACAGTTACCTTAATTAATGTAAGTAACCTATGAAATACATCAGTGAGAAATACCTCACACAGAGAATGTTTATTTTTCGTGCCCCCACTAGGGGCAGGGTGTTTCAGAGGGACAGGTAAATGCTACACCTCTGGTGTACCAGCTGCACTTAGTGAGGCCCCAGTGGTGTTTTACGAAACAGAAAATGATACACAAAGTGACTGTAAACAACAACAAGAATACATTAGTTAACTGGAACATGTAAGACCCATATACCGTGTACGAAGATACATTTGTAATTGCAATAATCGAAAGGTGAACGACCAGTTGAGCAATTTTATGGGAATTATATTTTTGGTTTAATAAAGTCATAAATATTGTGTCAGCTACAAAACTTTGTCCTTGCAATCCATTACCCCCCAGATGTAATAATACTGCAACTCAACCTCAGGACTGAGTGAATGGGTCAATAGACCCAATAGAATTCACTGACCCTGCTATTCTCACTGCTCAACAAATATGCAGACAGTACTATAAAAACATGAACTGTTAAATTATCTAAGATGATAGACTACATTCTTCAGATTCTAATAATGAAATCTCGCTTGTTTTCTTTAAAACCCATTTACTTCTAACTTAAATTTAAAGGATAAATGAATCATGATGCACATTATCTTTGAAATCACACACACACACAATTTCTCTTTTAGATGCTCTTTATTGTACATTTCACATAATACAAACAGCTCAAACGGTTCAGCTTAGATAATTATTTAACCTTCATTAGAATTCAGTCACTTATTCTGAAAGCAATCTGAATTCTTCTTTTTTGTGCGATGGAATCTCACGTTCACTTATCCACAGCATGGGTCAGAACATAGAACGGGATGAGATTTAACACACTAATGATGGTAATCAACAATCTGGTTGTAGATATCTTTTTCTGACTTTGGTTTACTCTGCGTAACAGAAGTATGGAAAAGATCGAACAATTTGGATTGTTCTGTTGGGCTTGTCAATACTTCACCTCCATCTTCACTCAACTGAAGTCCAGCACTTGCATTATTACCTGTAAAAGTGTGATACACATAATGAGATTAACACAGGTTTCGTGGTCCTTATGGTTATCCAAGTTCAGAGTATATACAGTAAGGCTAGTTTGTCTGATATACAATCTGCTTCTGACTATGGTCACAAATTCAAGGGTGGGGTGGGGGGAGGGAGTCAAGCCACTGTTCTTGTCTGATAGTTAAAGCAAGATTTATGAATGTTTTATTTTGTAATTCACAGGGCGGCTGCCGGGACTAGTGTAGTACAGAGAAGGCAGAAAGGAGGTGTTAGTGCGACAATAACAGGCGAAGGAACCCGACTTTAGAGAAGTGGCCTCCGGCCCTAACTTCTGAACAGACTGCAGTCTGGATACAAAAGAGATCCCCCACCAGAGAGCCGTCCTCTGCGGAGGAGAGGGCTTGGTCTTGAAGGCTGCAGCCCCGGGGATCTGAAAACATGAGGAAAAACTCTGCTGCGACAGAGCCGTCTCGCGGGGACCTGAAAGGAAGTAACAGTAAAGGGGTTCCCTGACCGATGTGGTGCTGCCCTCGGGTGAGGTGAGACTGCGGCCTCGGCCGGGAGTGGAGGAGGCGTCCGCAGGGAACCTGTAAAGAACAAGAATAGGTGGGTTAGTTGGGACTCGAGCACTGAGAGATTAAAGCGGGCCACGTCCCGAAATGTAAAATATAGGAAAGAGCCTCACTGCGATGAGGTAAGAAAAAGCACATGAGCTGCGAAAAGGATAGTGTGGCGGGGTCCCCTTTGACTCCACGCGGTGAGAACCTCCCTTAAATAAGGTTGAGGAAGCGCAGCTTGCCAAAGGTCGGGGAAGTGAGGCTCACTTACCCCCCAAAGAATGGACCCCAGGCTCACCTCACAGTGAGACATACAACAGAGCACGTGCCAATGCATAACATAAATTTGAGGATGAAAAGACATACAAGACAAACAGAAAGGTAACCCCTTTCTGTTTGTCTTGTATGTTTTTCATCCTCAAACTCATTAGTGTAATGGTTTAAGTGTTCACCTGCCGCTCAGTGGAGAGGAAAACAACCCCTTCTAAAAGGGGAAAAACCTCTGGTAGCCCCGGCGGTCAGGTGGCCCCTACTCCGGGCATGCTAACGATTTTCTGATGAGCCATGGCAATGTCAGTGGGAGATGGCGAATGTATGTATCCACTGCTGATGAAGTCCAGCGCCCCATACTCTTGAATTAGGTGAACATTGATGTTAGTGCAAGCTGCTGAGGTTGTTGCTCCTATCTACGATGATGAGCCGATCTGAAAAGGGAGCCAAAATCTGCTGTAGTGGGAAGCAATTAACAGTAGAGGACAGGATCTGCAGAACGGTGCAGTGATCTGAGGAAGTAAGCGATGGAGTGCTGTCAGAGTGTGCAGTGGCCTGCTGTAGAGAGCCGCCAGCTTCAAATATGTATAACTTGTGGTGTTATACTGCCGTCTAGAGGTTGCAATTGGAATTAAAACCATTGCCTTCAGTGAAGCAGGGTAGAATATAAAAAAAGATAAAATAAAATAGTTTTTAAGTATGTGGGTGGGGAAGTGTGAACGGGAGAGAATGGATCTGAACTGTAAATCTACCTCCCGACCAAGAGTTCTCAGTGCTGCCGTTCGGTCTCTCGTCAGCTCCTTGTATGTTTTCAAAGTGCGTAGACGCTATCCTGGCCCCCTTGCGGCTGCAGTGGATCAGAGTAATAATCTCGACGACTGGTTGATCTGTTCCCAGTTGCGGGAGGGAGCAGTGGCTCACACGACGGTCGTGACAGAGCATCTGGTGAGGCTGGACCTCACCATCAACGATGCAAAGAGTCGGCTTACACCGGTGCAGTGCACGACATACTTGGAGCTCCGGCTGGACTCCAGTACGATGCGCGCATACCTGTTGGACGACCGAGTAGCAGCTATTCGAAGTTGCCTCTTCCTGTTTTGACAGGGGTTGGAGGTTACTCTGGTGTTGTGCCAGAAACTGTTGGGTCTGATGGCCGCAGACGTATCAGCCATCGAGCTGGGTTTACTCCGCATGCGCCCGGTGCAAGAGTGGCTCAGTGCATTTCGATTACATCCCAAGTGCGATAGACACTGTCGGCTGACAGTGTCTCACACGTGCTCGACAGCCCTGCGCTGGTGGAGGACGACCTCTCACCTGTGCAAAGGTGTGCGGATGGGAGTGGTGTTAAACCGGCAAGTGGTGATGAAGGACGCCTCTAACTTGGGTTGGGGGGCGGTCTGGGAAGGCAGAGGGGTCCGCGGATCCTGGTTGGGCCGCTGGACGTCCCTGCCTTTTTCCTTGCCCTCCAGCACTTCCTCCCCGTGCTACAAGGAACACATGTGTTGGTCCGGACGGACAACACAGCAGTGGAGGCGTATGCCAACCACCAGGGTGGCCTACAGTCCCCGGGGTTGCATCGCATTGCCTTCTGACTTTGCCTGGATCTCCTCAGTCAGATGAAAGGCACTCTCTGGCACCCGGAACCGGGCAGGTTCCAGCCATGGGTCTGGCCCCTGACTGGGACCGCTGGTTAGCCCTAGAACTGCTTGATTCTGGTGGGTCACCTTCCACATTGAAGGTGTATTTAGCAGCTATTTCTGCGCGCCATACCCCCGTAGATTCGGTATCTCCAGGTGCGCATTTTTTGGCGACCTGGTTTCTTAAAGGCACTCGGCAGTTACACCTTCCCAGGAGGGCCGTTCTCCCTGAATGGAGCCTTGATATTGTACTGGAGGCTGTCATGAAGGCCCCGTTTGAGCCCATATACTCAACAGAGTTGAAGTATCTGTTTAGGAAGACAGCCTTCCTCTTGGCTATCACCTCCACAAAGCGGGTCAGTGAGCTGCAGGCGCTGTCGGTGCACAGCTCCTGTATGCGTATTTGGGACAATGGCAGCAGGGTGTCATTGCATACAAACCCTGCTTTTCTCGCCAAGGTGATTACAGCTTTGCACATGACTCAGTCATTCCATCCACACCCGTTTTCTTCAGAGGAGGATAGGAAATTGAATTTCCTCTGCCCGGTGCGGGCATTCAGATGCTATGTAGATACGACAAAAGTTCTGCGTCAATCTGACCAGCTCTTTGTCTGTCATGTGATATGGACCCTAGGACAGCCCCTCTCGAAGCAGCGACTGTCACATTGGATTGCGGACACAGACTAGACTGCATATGATGGTGCTGGCTTACCCCAACCTGGGAGGGTAGCTGCACATTCCACTGGAGGGTTGGCTACATCTTGGGCCCTCTATAGAGGGGCCACGTTGTTTGACATATGTAATGCGGCTAGCTGGGCTATGCCACATACGTTCTCCAGGTTCTATCGCCTTAACGTGATAGATCCTTCCTTGCCTTCATTAGGCACAAGGGTCCTTGAGGTTGCATGCTCGCACTGCTAACCTTGGGTTAGACGGTTCTGACGTGTCCCTCGTATGCTGCCGATCCTTCTCCCTCGCAACGACTCTGGTGTACATTTCCATTACGCAATGTTTTGGTGGTCGTCTTCTAATTGAAAGAGAACGTTAGATTACTTACCGTAACCCTGGTTCCTTGACCACCAACCGCAAGGTCACATCGGTCGCCCTCATGGGTTCGATGCAAAAAGAGAAACGGCTTCCGTGGAATGACGATTTGAACCCCTCGGTAGGCGGGACCGAGGATGTCATCCAGGAAGGGGCCTATCGGCAGCTCTGATATAGAGAGCTCAGTGAAAACCTACCAATATGCAGGCATATTGCATACGTGATGTTCTGGTGGTCGTCTTCTCTTTCAGGGAACCAGGGTTACGGTAAGTAACCTAACGTTTTCATACCTGCAAATGAAAAAGTCACATGACAAACCATTAGTTAAAGTTGACAGAGAGCATTATAGAATACAGCTGTGTGCCTGTGGTCTCTACCATCTGGGATCCAAAAGTGTCTTCAGTGTGGCAGCTACTTACAGCCCACATGCAAAACAACACTTTTGGAAGAAAGACAACACATGAACCACATATAAAAAAACCCACAACTGGTTGGCTGTCATTTGTAAACAAAGTGAAAGAGACACCTGATGTCCTGTATAATCACCCACTAGTTCCCTCTTTTAAGCCTAGAGGAGTTCTATCTATTCTCACGTGTAGTTTATTTAAGCCTAGAGGAGTTCTATCTATTCTCATGTGTAGTTTATTTAAGCCTAGAGGAGTTCTATCTATTCTCATGTGTAGTTTATTTAAGCCTAGAGGAGTTCTATCTATTCTCATGTGTAGTTTATTTAAGCCTAGAGGAGTTCTATCTATTCTCATGTGTAGTTTATTTAAGCCTAGAGGAGTTCTATCTATTCTCATGTGTAGTTTATTTAAGCCTAAAGGAGTTCTATCTATTACCATGTGTAGTTTATTTAAGCCTAGAAAAGTTCTATCTATATATAAATATATTTTCATTTTTATTAGAAATTCTTATTAGAACAGCTTCAAATGTTTTTACTTCTACCAACACCTAAGTGGTTTCTTACTAGTTAGGAGGAAAAAGTAATTATTGGCATCTCAGAACTGACAGAATCACACAAAAAGAAATGAACAGGAAAAAACCACTTCATTAAAGAGAAATGAAATGGCAGTAAATGTACTGTAACTAGTGTAACTACATCAGCTCTAAGTTGGAACAGTACTTAAAGATCACTAATAAATGATATCTGGCTACTGTATAGCAATGACATTGACCTGCAGTCGTGGTTCTCTTATACTGAGCTCTTATTACATTGAGTTGCTGTCTGTAATGATGCAGCAATTCACTCCCACTGTATCAGTTTTACATGTTTTCAAATGCTGTAGCAGCAGTTATCAATGGCTCTCAATGGGGTTTATTGAATTTAGTTTGGGTGATGGCGGTGGGACTGGGTGGATTTATGGGGATAGCATTACGTTTTCATAAAGACATAATCTTCCTTTTGTACTGTACTGCAGTATGAGTTCACAGTAACACCCAGATAGAATTTCCTTTTGAAAGAATTGCAAATGGATAGGATACCACAATTGTCTATTGAATATTTCTTTGTTTATTTACACAATACTGGTTACAGGAGAACAATTGGATCATTTTGACAAGACAGTGAAAATCACAAACTGTAGATTACGATAACATAATTCCTAACTGAATTTTAATCTCTGGGTTCTGGTAGCTATCAAAGGCAACAAGGTCTGATGGTTAATACTAGCAAAGGCCGCATAGTTCCAGGGTAAAAACTCTATGTTTACAAGGACTGTTGACACCCAGAATGGAACATTCTTTTACTAGAATTTTGACAAGTAGAGATACAACATGAACCCCCATCCAGCTTCTGTCACATTTTTTATATCATGTTAATGCCCTCGAGTTATGAAGTGGCAATACAGGGCTAGCACAGTTACAGAGGGACAACAGACCCAGTGAGCCAGCCAATACAATTGTTTTTATGTATTGCCAATTGCTTACTTATAACACACCCAATATAAATACATGGTCTGCCCTACAGCATTTTACGACTTTGCCATTGAAGTCAAGCCAATTCTCATCTTAGGGATGTATTACTGCTGCGCAATTTTAAAAAAGCCTAACTTTAGCTGGTGTTGACATTGCAGACTCCTGCAGGTTTTGAGCATACTGGCAGTGGAAACTGTGACAAAGATGTATATGTATGTGTATGTAGGGATCCACTACAAGTCTTTATATGTCACTGATAAGAGGAATGCATCATTTTTCTGAGAACGACCTTTGTATAAATGAAGGGATAAAAAGTTAACTGCAGGTGTATTTGGAGAAATGATACAATTCAACACAAATAGGACCTGTTTGATGGAACTGTTAGACTTTGAACACAGTTAACAATGTTAACTGTGAAAAACCAATGGCAGAGGTTTCTTCCTAGCTTAGACATCTTTAGCTTAAAGAGTTAAGATTGAATGGTTCTCAGTCTTTTCTGAATCACTGGCCACCTTAGCAAGATTTTTTTCCCCCATGGACTTCATATGCTGCACTTGTACCCTAATGGCAATGACTACTTTCAAAATGATAACGCAGCCATCCAGCATGCAAGAAATGAGTGCAAATGGATTGAGGAGCAAGCTTCCATGGCCACCACATCCCAACTGAGCATGCTTGAGATGAACTTGAATGGTGCATTTATCATCACAAACCCCTGCATACTGTTCCTGAAATATTAATGACTGAATGGAATAACATCCTTCCAGACACCTTGCAGCACCTTGTGTCAAGGCTGTGACCAGAACGACATTAGGTACAAGTCCTAATAAAGTGACCAGCAGGACATTAGGTACAAGTCCTAATAAAGTGACCAGCAGGACATTAGGTACAAGTCCTAATAAAGTGACCAACACGACATTAGGTACACGTCCTAATAAAGTGACCAGCAGGACATTAGGTACACGTCCTAATAAAGTGACCAGCAGGACATTAGGTACACGTCCTAATAAAGTGACCAGCAGGACATTAGGTACACGTCCTAATAAAGTGACCAGCAGGACATTAGGTACACGTCCTAATAAAGTGACCAGCAGGACATTAGGTACACGTCCTAATAAAGTGACCAGCAGGACATTAGGTACACGTCCTAATAAAGTGACCATCAGGACATTAGGTACACGTCCTAATAAAGTGACCAGCAGGACATTAGGTACACGTCCTAATAAAGTGACCAGCAGGACATTAGGTACACGTCCTAATAAAGTGACCAGCAGGACATTAGGTACACGTCCTAATAAAGTGACCAGCAGGACATTAGGTACATGTCCTAATAAAGTGACCAGGCAGTATATATACAAGAAGACAGTAGCTGAGCAACGTTTCTTCTGTCTATTTTTACATTTTAAATTTGTCTTCTTTTAAACTCATTTGATGTGATTGTCTGCCCTGTGACTTATGCAATCCTGCGGATGTTATTCACACACTACCTCCTATTTAACAGCAAAATGAGTGTAACTTGGTGGTTTTGTAAACGCCAGCGGTATAGATATTACATAAAAAAGAACAAGAAGTGTATAATGCAGCAGCCAATGTTGAAAGATTTCGTTTGAGTCATCCAATTAAAAAAAAAATTAAAAAGCATCTGCTAAATATTTGTCACGAGAAAATTTTCCTAAGCATGTCTCCAAATCTGTTTTTTTTTCCAGCCAGAGAAACTTCAGAAAAATGGACTGAGCTTGCCAAACACTGGTGGAATGAGAGAAAAAACTTCCAGATAAGATGCATGCATAAATATCTGAAGAATGTGGGAGAAAGCCAGAGTCATTTCCTTTAGTTCTAGTTTTTTCTAGAACACCACTAGTGGCTAATATATATTGTGAAACTCCCCACAGGAGGGTTCTATTAAACATATATAAGGTTTAATCTTACTGTTTTTTTCTCTCAAAGTATATTAAAATGTGTTTGTTTGTATAATCTAAGATATTTAGAACCAATGCTCACTGAACATGCAAATCTAATTTATTATTTTTATAAGCGTCACTTAACACTCACTCTGCTATTTTGACGATCTTGTGCACAGCTATGCTTTTAGTAAATACGTTTCCCACTGAGCTAGGACAGGATTATAGGATGGCAAACATCTCTTTACTGTATGTACGCATTTCAGCACAAGTAAAAGTGAACAGCTGACACGTGCTCACATAATCATAATTAAAACATACATACAGATAATGGGCCTCCATTATAATATAACTAGTACCGTACATACTGCTTTACTGTTAATATATTTAAATTACAAAATCCAGCTAAAAGTGTTTCTAATCGTAACAAACTTATTTTTAGTTGGTTTCCAGTTTCATTTAAAAGAGGGAGAAGTTTGAAGGGAATTTAGAAAAAGTAGCCTACCCTCTGAGGTACAGTAGAATAAGTCATGAATGGGGTGGATTTGTGATGTGTTGTTGAACAACAATATTGATCTACAGTACAGGATGACACCAGTCTCACCACACAAGCCTCTCAGCTATGTTACACACTGGACTGAAATTTGCTCTTCTATAAAGCACCTCTGAAGCTGGAGCTGCTGTGGGGAGAAATTTCTTAAGAAGAATTTATTGAGCAAAAGCCATACTAAGGGGATGGGGCAGTGAAAGCAAAGAGGAGAGAGATACACAGTACCGTAAGAAAACAAAAACAGGCTTTCCCCCTATCCTCAATAATTGTTAACATGCCTCGTTTGCAGTAGATCTAACCAGACATTTTAATTGCAGAGTGCTTGCAAAGGTCACCAATAATATCCCACAGGCCACCTAGAACACAGGGGGAAGACATTTCAGCTGTAGACAGTTGCGAGTTTAATCCCCTGGGGTATTACAGGGTTTTCATGGGTCCTAAAGGTCAGGTTTGCTGGTGGGGATCTGGGTTTATCACTGACTACACTGAAGAGGCAGACACACAGACTGCACAGTACAGCTATGGCCAAAAGTTTTGCATCACCCTATAAAATTAACCAATTTTGTTTCATAAAGTCAAATGAAACTTGCTAAATAGTGTTACGTTAACATATTGTATTACACACTGCTTTGTAATTTCCCATATACGTGTGACATGTAAAATGTGACATTTCGAAATCTAACATGAAATACTGTACTACTGTTACAGCTTCCGGTAGACTTTGGTGATATCATTTTGTATTTTATTTGATTACATGATGTTAAATAAAATATCTAAATTATGTTCACATAGTTATTTTTTTTAAACATCCTAAAAGTCTAGCTGATGCTAAACCTTTGGCCAGAGCTGTACACTTATGTAAACACATCTCAACAACATTTTCTTAGTAGTTCCTTGGTACTTGTTGTGCTTTTCCTCTTTATCCAACTTATACTAACATTAGTGGACCTGTTTTAGACATTTATACATGTGAGTCATTAGAATACTTTTGGCCCAAGGTTCTACAGTTCTCCTGGAGGAGGAGTGAGTTGTGAGTTTAGGAACCTTGTCAAGTAGATGCAGCCAGTCTGGGTAGCAAAACCCTATATTAAGAACTGCTGCAAATCCAAATGTTTAAAGCCCAGTCCCTGCATTCAGAATTTCAAATATCAACATTTTATAACAAAAAACAACAAACGAACAAACAAAGAAAAAAACATTCACAGCGTGTGCCCCTGTTGCAAATAGGAAAAATTCTCCGGCATATTGGGAATTTTTTAGGTTATAAATGGTTGAGTGGTAAAGGAAATCTTCTGGGCAACTGAGCAAACATTCCAAAGGCTTGTACATCGTTACTTGGCTATAGTTAAAAGCACCCATCTTGTTTTTTAAAATAATGCAGTTTAACATCCACTGGCTCCTAAGCCGTCGAATACTAGCAGCTCTAAATCCTTTTCACTCAGGTTTAAAAGTATGGTAAAACATTTTGTTTTTTGTTGATATTCATTATACTGTTCCAGACAGTTGTGAAACAAAAAGAAACAAAAAGTCAGTTTATGAAAACCAGAAAGTAATTTAACAATTAAATAATAACATTTGTTAATCAGTTTTTCAGCTTTGAAAAATACATCTTTTGGGTAATACCATACGGGACAGACATGCTCAAGCTATACAATTCACAAAAGGGTACATTGAAAAAAAAACACTTGGAAACTAGTTGTCTTTCTGAAAGGAGACTCCACCCATCAATCATATACGTTACCAGTTTAACCAGTTAAATAGATCTCTCTACCAATGCCCCCGTCGTTTCTTTGTTTCTCATGTTCATTTTGGGCATAACTGTTTGCCAAGAGTTCATGTACCACCAGACATATCTCTTGCCAAATCAATAAATTGTCATTTTCTCACAATTAAGTAGATGTCTCCTTTCTGAATCTGTCCAGACTTTGGTCTTTAACCCTGTTAGCCCTGATACAGTATGTGTTTGAAAGCAGATGGCCGTTTATTAACCTGGATACCTTTTTCACGCAACAACAATACAGATAGTGGCACATTTTCAGACTGAAGTAGTTATCATCACTTAGGAATGTGCCACTGCAGAATAATATTTTCTAGACTGTTGTTAAGTGTCATTTTTGTTTTTCATAAGATTAAATTAATGGTCTCCTGCCTTTTTTTGAGAGATGCCTCTCATATATAATATCTACTTTTACTCTTGCATCAGTCTACATTTATGCAATAAGCATATCATTAGAAAGAAAGAAAAATGCACAGGTTATTTTAAAACTAAATTTAGAATTGTGAGGCATGACTGGATCAGGCCAAGGTTACTGAGCACTAAAGAGCACAGCCTGTCATTTCTCAGTTGATTTATTCTTCTTCCCCTCAATATTGTTCTATATCTCTATCAGCACATCTGTTCTCGTATGAATCCATTTCACATGTTCCTCTGTAGTTTTTTTTTCTCTACCCGTCCACTACAGTACCTTTTGTGAAATATAGTTTTGCCAATCAACATTTCCAATTTCATAATTTTAACATTCTCTCTCCATAACGTCTTTTCCAATGAGAATAAATGCACTGCTTTAATAATAATAATAATAACAATTACAATAAAAAACCCAGTAGATTTGTAATATTACAGTTAGAACTGTACATCACTGAATCAGATCCTGGCCACTCAACACTAATAACTGCACAAACATGGAACAGCTGATCTCACCTGTGGTTTTGTTTCGTTGGCCGTTAAGGGAGGCTCTTGTTTTTGCTGTCTGACTGAGTGTCTGAGTCACTTAGTCCGCTGAAGTTGAAAACATGTGCACTGAATGTGCATGCAAGTTGTGTTTAAACCCAGGCCTTCGGAGGTGAAAGGTTAATACTTTAATCCCCTGGGCAGCTGCATTCTAGAAGTCACAAGTCACCAGTTTGACAAGCATCATAGGTGCAGTGCTTTTTTATATTTTATATAATGCTGTGTAGTTATTTGTTTCCCTCTAATGAAGTATATCATTTACTTCAATTCGGTTCCAAACGTTTCTGATAAAAGAGATAACTAGTGATTTCGATGAGCCTCCCATCTTTGGCTTGGGGCATATGTGATACCATATTAAACATAATGAATCTATGGAGCTTGTGGCAAAATGGTTTGCAGTGCGCAGGTGCAGAGGTGATGCAGTGCTCAGTAATAACAAGCACAACACAGTTCACGGTGAAAAACAGCTCTTTATTTGTGCTGGGTTGCTTATTTGGCAACCTTAAATAATAATATCTGGCTCTACACAATGATGTGTATAGTGCAGGTAAACCACAGGGTTCAGTCCCGAAATAATAATAACACACACTATACACAGACACGGTCATGAATCTCAACAGTGAGTGCTCCTTGTGTAAGTGGTGATTTATACAGCAACAGTGAAACAGTAGTGGAGTGCAGTCCGAGGTTGATGCTGGCTGATTGATAAGGGTGACAATTAATAGACAGACAGATACAACACGAAAAACACTCATGGTTACTTTTTGCTGGTATCGTCCTTTACAGGTCTTTTCACAACCATAACAAAGGAACAGATCACTTCGGCACATCCCCTGATACACCATCAGTCACGCCCTTCGGTTATGAAAGTGCAATCACGTATCCTCCAATCTGTGACTGACACATCACCAACCGCATTAAGGCGATGACTTCTGGTTTTGTGACTCCGCCCCCTTTCTGGATGACCGACTTCCAACTGACCCTGGAATGAACGGCCAAACCATCCAGTCCGGGGCACACTGTTCCTGTTATACAGGTCGGGAGGGAGATTGTTGACTAGGATTCATTCACACTCTGTCACAGGAGCATTTTAAATTATAACACAAAAGGTTTTCTTAATAATTTCATTAATAAAATAATTTTCTTAGTGCCATCTTTGTATTATTATTATTATTATTATTATTATTATTATTATTTATTTATTTATTTATTTATTTATTTATTTATTTCTTAGCTGATGCCCTTACCCAGGGCGACTTACAGTTGTATACAAAAAATACATATCAAGAATTACAGTACAATTAAGAGCAAATTAAATGTATAATCATTGCATCCCATAAGTTTGCCAAGTGGTGCTTTATTTTACATATATGATTCCTGAAAAAGAACGTCTTTTACTTCTTTAGAAAGCAACTCTGCTGTTTGTTGTGCTATTAATACATCATGAGTACATCAAAACAACAACAACAATAATAATAATAATAATATACATTACATAATTATTAAATTCATACCATGCTGTGAAACCAGGTCCTATGATGTAGGGTAATGAAAAATATGGATAATACAATAAAAATATCTTGTTAAAGTTTACTGCAGTATTGGCAGACTCCAGCAAGCATGGCACAGCAGTGGGGTTTAATCAGGTGATAGGATAAAGCTGTTGAAGCAGCATATGCTTTTTTGATATTTTTTTATATATTCTTTATATCAGGTAAAACAAACATATCCTTATTGAAGGATATGAAGTCAGCAGAACAGTTGCATGCTAGAGAGTGGAGTCTAGGATGATCAGCACTGTTACAACTAGGCTCACTGACATAGTGTCTCTTTACTCACAATTGTCAGAAGCAATTTTTTTTCAGAAAAGAAACACTGAATTAGAGGCTTGTCTGTAGGCTTAAGTCATTGCTGGATGGACATCGGTTTTGCCTTAAAACCAAAATATAATTGTTTGTGTGCAGCAAGACAGTGCATCTCTTTAAAAAGACCTTTGAAAGCCTGGACCACCTCACTGCAAAACTAAACTGGCTCATGTAACAGGGAGTAACCACTGTGCAAAACAGCCGGACTGGTCTGCATTCATGATTTCACACAGCACATTGTGTGAAAGAGGCACACAACACAGCCTTCAGGAAATGGTCATTTGCATGGCTCGAAAGGCACAGCAGTGGCTGGTTCCCTATTTGTCTTTTTGTTTTTTCTGTCTTTTTTTGTTTTTCGTTTCCCCTTCTTGAGGGCTCGGTTACTGTCGGTCATCACTTCGCTGAGCCTCCTTCAAGGGACAGAAGGTCCCCTGAGGGCTGAACATTTAAACTGAATTCACCTTTTATACTAAACACATGTGTACAGACATGCCCCCCATTCCCTTAGGGGCTAAACTGGAGGGAATCAGGGTGGAGTGGAGAGTCTACACACTGGAGATACCCATCTTCTACCTGCTCTGTGATAAGCAATAGCAATAGGATTGCTGAGAGTTTTACCTGGTTTGAGATATTTGCTCCAGCACATGGTACATGAAAACGCTAGATCTGGTGCTGTCTGCTCAGAAGCTGGCCATTTTTTTGGAAGGACAGATCACTGCCAAAAAAAGGAAGAGAAAAAAAAAACTTTAACCTACCATGTTTAAAATGAAAATGATTGAGAAACAACAAAATAGGTTTCAGAAAGTAAAAGTAAAAAAAAGGCAATATAACATAAAATATCATATTAATTAAATCCTTGATTTATTCCATATTATCACCATCATTTATAAACAGGTGTGAAATTCTCAGCAAAAAAATGCAGGTATTCATATGCGCAGCCAGGTGTAAACATTTTAAAAATTGAGACAATTTGAGTGCCAATGAATAAATACTTTTAAAATGTATACATATCTGCGTACAATACCATTATGAATCCAAAATAAGCCTTAAAAAATAACTGATAAAATTACAGTCATGAACTGTAATATAACACTTAAGTTAAACCTTAAATGACAAGTATTAAGAAACATTACACTGTGCAGTAACTGCTGTAGAGAGGGAGTTTTGTTTCAAGATATCCTAAAAAGGGATGATGTTATAAAAACCCCACTGTGCTATGAAAAAATGATACAAGCAGTCAAACAATGCACAATAGGGGCTAAAAT
Organism: Acipenser oxyrinchus oxyrinchus; assembly: GCA_030684275.1. NCBI lineage: Eukaryota > Metazoa > Chordata > Actinopteri > Acipenseriformes > Acipenseridae > Acipenser > Acipenser oxyrinchus. Next base: position 3,893,954 of record CM060249.1, read on the forward strand.
ACACCTTAAATGTTTTATGCAACAGGCACTACTGCTACTAATGATGTACTTGATTTTAATCTCCATAGTATTCTCTGAAGTCATCCCCATACTTTCCAGACCCTGGGTACTCTCCTACAACAGGACCTGGTCATGCTACAATAATAGCCTTGGATTAGAACATATATCCCTGTTTGGTTTGGTTTTTTTTTTTTAGTTATTACTTATCCTTCAATAATATATTCTGTGTGCTTCTCTGTTGTGGTTCAGTGGATCTATTCCAGAAAAATATTTCAGGCAGAAACAGTAGAAAAGTAGACTTTGTTTATTGCTGGCATTGTGGTTTCTGCACAATAAACAAAGTGACACATTTTCATAAAGTAATGTCATTATTGTGATTTACTTATGCCTTTTTTAGATGTACTGTACATGCAAGTGAAAACTCAAATTTAAGTTAAATAAACCCTTCAAGAAAATGTAGAAAAGGGAGCATTTTACAAAGAAAAAACACCTCACCGTTTTGGTTTTCATTTATTACAGTCCTCATAACAGAAAATAATAGGATCACAACAAAACAAAATGCTGATCACTATACTTAGCATGTACCTTGCAAGTTGGGCAAGTGTTTGGAAAGCTTGAAGCACACCTGCATCTGTGTCCTGATTCTGAATCACTTTCCACACCTGAAGCACCGTGTGCACTGCTGAGTGACAGGCAGGAGATCGAGATGGAGGTTGTACCTGATACGCCCCTCAGGTGCACATGTTTACTGTCCCACACATCACTTGTTCATCTGTGTTGGATGAAAAGCAGATGAAATAAGTCCTGGTACTCAGTCCTGGGGAATAAGTAGACTGGGGAAAAAGTGGATCGCTGTCTAGAATTTAAAGGGGAGGTTCCATTGTTTCTAAGGTTTCCGCCTACTAGTACTACGTCTGGGGAATTAGTAGATCGAGCCCAGGGAATAAGTTGATTGGATAGATTAACTAAAAAGAAATAATTTAAAATTAACTTTGTAAGTGTCACTTGTATGTCTGTTTGTTAAACAAACGTTATAGCAACTCAAGATGTTTTTGTTACATATTTAACGTGTAAGCAGTACTTTAAGGATAGGAATGCGTGCGATTATCAAAAAGTTAAAGCATGATTTTCAGTCATGGACAAAACTGAAGACATCCCATATGATATTTATAATGCACATTTTTATTGCCTGCGTGTGGTACCTTACACTTTTCTCTATTAAATGTCATTTGCCATGTGTCTGCCCAGTTCTGAATGCTGTCTAGATCATTTTAAATGAACTTTGCTGCTGCAACAGTGTTTGCCACTCCTCCTATTTTTGTGTTGTCTGCAAATTTAACAAGTTTGCTTACTATACCAGAATCTAAATCATTAATGTAGATTAGGAACAGCAGAGGACCTAATACTGATCCCTGTGGTACTCCACTGGTTACCTCGCTCCATTTTGAGGTTTCTCCTCTAATCAGTACTTTCTGTTTTCTACATGTTAACCACTCCCAAATCCATGTGCATGCATTTTCTTGAATCCCTACTGCGTTCAGTTTGAGAATTACTCTTTTATGTGGGACTTTGTCAAAAGCTTTCTGGAAATCTAAATAAACCATGTCATATGCTTTGCAATTATCCATTGCTGATCTTGTATCCTCAAAAAAATCAAGCAGGTTAGTTTCCTAAAACCATGCTGATTGTCTCCCAGGATGCTGTTACCATATAGGTAATTTTCCATTTTGGATCTTATTATACATTTTGTCTTTGTAAACTGTGATAGTTAACACTAGGCCGATTGAGAAAATAATAATATACCTTCCAATACTACAATAATACTGTATGACTGTATGCCATTAGAATACATCAATAAAACATTTTAATTTTGATTAAAGATTGACAACATTTTGACGTGTATAACCTTTTATGATTTCCATTACACGAGAGTAGATGTTAAAACTTCATGCTGATTTGAACTCGGCACTCGCCAAGATAAGCACCAACTAAGACATAGCTTTACAGTAAACTAATGTGATCCATCTGTGTCTCCATCCATTTGCATTTCCTTGATATCTATGATGATGTAGATATCCTTCTGCCTGGTGTTGATGGCTGAAGTGTAATGCTGGCTCCAGTGATCAGCTTATTTGCCTCCCTAGCGAATCAGCACACACAACAGCTGCGATGCTGGCTTGGGGGATCAACCACAGTGAGGTCTCCCCAGCACATCAGCGTGACAACTGTCTGGATTGAGCTAAGTAGGGTATATCTCTGGGGTCTTCAAGTGGGCACCTTCCATCCTTGGTGTTTCGTCGACTAGCCCACGACACCATCGACGGTGATTCTGGCGTCCCAGCATCACCCCCCTCCGTCCCCCACTCAACTCAGCCCAGCTTACTTACCCATACAACAGCGTTTCTTTCTTTCTATTATGCTTGAGATCCACAACCAGACTCTTTCCGTCTCAACCACAGCCAGTTGCTGCTTCTGATAAGTTCTTCACTGTGCGACGCAATTCTTGGCCACTGAATCTGACGTCTCTGAGAAACCGGGTTGTAGAGTGTGCCACAAATCCTCGGCAACCCACCTCCACTGGGGAAACCCGGACTCTCCATCCTCGCTGTTCCGCTTCAGCGGCTAGTTGAGCATACCACAGTTTCTTCCTCTCATACACCTCATCTACAGCATCCTCCCATGGCACTGTTAACTCTACCAGGTGAACAAGGCGTGCTGATCCAGACCACAAGACAATATCTGGTCGAAGGTTAGTGGTGGCAATCTCCGGTGGAAAAATAAGCCGTTGACCAACATCTGCCAGCATTTTCCAGTCTCTAGCAGCATCCAGTTGTCCTGGGCGAGGCTTGGTTTTAACACCTTTTCTCAGTGGTTGCTCTCCTGGGTGGAGGAATGTTGTCTTTTGTGTGAAATGTTTTGATGGAACTAGTGGCAACTTATTGGTCATGTTACGTTTAATATACAGTAAATAAATCTTTGCGATCACACATCAGCTACATTTATCTGATTAACAACGACATTTTTACAGGCAGAAAAAAAAAGCTGACAAGTGTTTAACACTAGGCCTAGTATAAAGAGAGACGTAAGTTACAGTATAACTGAACACTTTGCATCGCACATATAATTTACAGACTGAAAATAAACAAATAAAAAGAAAGTGGTGTGTGAACACATTACCATACGATCTGGCAAATAAAATGACCAGATAGAAAATGTTGATTCATGTAGTTAACCTCCCCTTTAATCAAACTGCTGCCTCGCCTTCCTTTTGCCTTGCTGTGCTTGCGTGATCCAGTTTCTCCCCACTGAACTAATTCCCTCCGACACTGGCATTAAAATAAATCCCGGTAAGTACTGCTTATAAAATTCTTTTTCTCCAGTGCCAAACTTTTTTTTTTTTTTAATTAAATAAAACAAATTTGAATATCTAGAAAAATGGTTTAAAAGTCTGAACAGGCATCAAAATGTTTTGAAAAATTGGTTTAAATTATATAATGTGATCCATAATAAGTAGCCTCAATCTCACCCATATCAGACATATTGGTAATCCTCAATATGTAGGTCTACATATTATACAAACAGCCAACTCCCACCCACCAAGTTTTATTTTCAGGTGGTAAATATATAGGAGTGATGGCTGTTGTTCCACTGTCACTTTTACTAAACGTGTATGCTAAAACATACTTTTCTGAGGTTAAGAAACACGCCCAATGGGGAATTGCTATGCACTGACATGATTTGGCTCTGGGCAAAACAACACACTGTCAGTCACTTTGAAATTTCTAGGAATCAATGTTTGCTTTCCGTGCCGTGCCAGAAGCAATGGCGTACTTCAATGCTTCTCCACATGAAAGCCCATAAGATACCATGCTAACTATGTTCAGCATTGTTAAGTGTTTCACAGAGGCAGATTTGCTTCACATAATTCAAAGAGTTATGACCTGGCAGGACAAACGCTGTGACTGAGTTTTATGCCACATCTGCACACTGAACTGGTTGCTCTGTACCACATTGTATTCTGACCTGTTTATTCGTACAAGCTCCAATACATCAGAAATGAGCTAAAACACTCAGACCTGTCTAAGTTGAGACCCTCAGTGGGCACAGCTCAGAGGCAAAAGCATATTCTCTGACACAATCCAGCTCCCTGCAGAATCTTAAAAATAAAGCTTTATATAATACCACTCAGGTACATGACATACAAAGCATAAGACCCAGAATTCAACACGGTCTGGCTCCAATTCCCTGTCACAACAAATTCAGTCTGGAAGCCCTGAAGGAGGAAGAGATGGTGGTGGGGTGATTTTTACTGTTTATCGTTTTAAGTGGTTTGTTGGTTTCAATCAATAATATACAATGTTAAATAAATGACTGCAGCATTTCTAATTATTCAAAATATCAACCTAAATGTTATAAAAAATACACTCAGCGTGTATAAAGTATTTCTTTAACATCACATTTTAAAACACGTTAAATCACAGTGATGCATAACCCTAAAGAAATATATTTTGATTTGCTGTGCAAACCGTTTAAAAAACTACTGCAATGCAGGAATTATATACAAAGCAAAGAATCTGTCAAAACACGCAGTGGCTGTAATTTATTCAACTTTTACAGGGGGCAGAAGAGACAATGCTTTCTATGTGTACTATTTATTTTGTCATGTAGAATGTATGTACACATACAGTATGCAGCTCCAGAAATGGTGTCTGCTCCTTTCAAAACATTCACATAAATACACCCTGAACAAAAGTAACCTGTGTTTATCCTCAACTGGTAGGTTGGTCAGCTATGAAAACTGCAAAGCTGTGGGTGGATATAACCCACAGCGCTATGTGGCTCTCTGCTCAATATGGCATCACCCATTATGTGGGAATGGGAGAGGAGCCACTATAGCATCTTTAAATGAAGCACAGGGGTTTGTATGAGCAGATGTTCTCAAAATACAGCAGACTGCAAATAAAAAAAAAACACTCGACTATTTTATTAAAACTTTAGCTTAAAACAATGCACTATACATATCTTCAGATGCACTCGAAATCAGTCTCCATACAGTAATAGGCTGTCCAGAAGGCACTTGGGTGTTCAGTTTCATACTGAATAATTATCAGGGGCCTGTTTTGTTCATAGGAAACTGTGTGTTTTTATATGCATGCAAAATCTCCTGGCATAAAACAATTTAAATTCCACTGCCTTGAGTACTGGACATTCAATTTTCTTATTTGTTTGAAAAGTTAGACTTTTCTTCTGTAGGTAGTTTGGATCACACACTTTGCTTTTTATAATTTTAGCAATTTGTCCATAAAATTTAAAAAAAAAATCTCAAGACAGGTTGGGGTGAATTTACTAAAATGACACCCTACGAGGAAAACTTAACGTGTCATTTATGCATCGATTTAGTGTCCAAAATACTATGCTTTATATGCACATTCAAAACGGGGTTAAAGGCTAGGGTTAGATCTGGGTTAAGGTTAGGGTTAGATCTGGTGTCACTTTCAAGTGTTAAATGTAAAGCTATACCAATCCAGAGGGAGTGGTCAGACACATGACTGCTTGCATGGTACAGTAGAAAGAAAAAAAATCCCCTCCAAGATGGATGCACAGAACTGGGGCTAACACTGTTGTGCTTTTAGATGCAAGCACACATCCTGAAATGTATTCGATCAAGTTGAACGTTTTGAGGAAAGCACAGTATTTCCTATAATTTTGCTATTATTTGTATTACAAACATGGACATAAGAAAGCACAAAACACTTGAAATATAACAGCTACGATATTGAGAAAACAAGACACTTGAAATATAACAAAACACTTGAAATATAACAGCTATGATACTGAGAAAACAAGAGTATATAAGGCATACAAATTAAGCTGAACATTGTGTGAGAACCCACATCACTTAAAAACCTGAAACACTGAAAACAGAAATAAATGTGATTAATGCCTACACCATGAAAGGGACTGTCCTCTGTAAATTACACATTTTACAAGGGCTGTCATATAATTTATTTATTTTTTTCTGAACAGATGACATACATTTCACAGCTTTATGTCATATGACCTCATAGCGCTGTTCAAAAGTGCATGCTTACTGTTCCCAATCAGTGCAGCATGTTTGGCATTACTATAAACAGGAGCTTGGGTGGGGTTTGAAGAGTTCCATCTGGGGGAAGAGCGACACTGATCTGAGGGCAGCATCTCTGCAGAGTCAGGGATCAGCCACAAGCCATTAAACTGACCTAATCAATCAATCAATCAATTTTATTTTTTATATAGCGCCTTTCATGACAGGTCGCCACAAAGAGCTTTACAAGGATAAAAACAATACATACTACAAAAACAACAGTACGCAGTAAAGAAAAAACAGAGCAAAAACAAAACAGTAAAATATATAAAAAAGGGTAAAAAAAATTAAGATATATCTAGTTTTAAAAAGAGCAACAGTGTGAACAATATGCAGACAAGAGAATTTCAGCTCATCCAGATGAGAACGTCAGGCTGTAAAAATGGGTTTTTAGTCTAGACTTGAAGACATTGACTGAAGGGGCTTCTCTAATTGTGATGGGCAAGCTGCTCCATAATTTAGGTGCCATATAACTAAAAGATCTACCACCTGAGTTTTTTTTCTGAATAATAGGTACAGACAGTCAGCCAGCATCCAGTGATCGGAGCGGGCGATTGGGGACATAGGGTCCCAAAAGATCTTTATTGTTTGGAGGTGCGAGACCATTTAAAGCCTTATAAGTTAGCAGCAACACCTTAAAATCTATTCTGAAACTAACCGGTAGCCAATGCAAAGATGCCAGCACCGGGGTGATATGCTCTCGCCTCCTGACCCGAGTTAAAGTTCTAGCTGCAGCTTTTTGTACAAGTTGAAGGCGAGAAATAATGTTGGGGCTAGTCCCAATGAAAAGACCATTGCACTAATCAATCCTAGATGATATAAAAGCATGCATTAATCTCTCTGCATCCTGCCTGGAGAGAATACCTCTCAGTCAATTTTTGTAACATTTTTAATGTGTGCTTCGAAAGAGAGGTCTGTATCAAATATAACACCTAAGTTTTTTTTTTTTTACTTCTGCCCAAAAATCTATCCATCAAATAAAGCTTCAAATAAATGTGTATTTTTATGTTGTTTCTGAGGTCCCAGTATAATCACTACTGTTTTGTCTAAATTTAACATTAAAAAGTTAGCAGCAGATACATAGTCCTGTTTGAGGGACAAGTAAAGCTGAGTATCATCAAGCATAACAATGGAAACTAACTCCAAGTGTGTGTTTTATGCTGAAGAGTAAAACATAACATCCTGGCATTCAAAGCCGTAAGTATTCTGCATTTCATTTTTTTTTATTATGAGTCAGTAGTCTCAAAACAGAACTAAAATACAGTACAGAGGTGCTAATCTGGATGCAGGTTAATTGATTTCCCGTCGTGACAGAGCCACGCATTTCATCAAGGGAAGTGGAGGCTGGGGAGGGAGAAGATGAACTGCAACTGGGATTGCGTCAGCACAACCAGGTGAGTTTCCATGAGGTTTAAATACATCAGGGAGGTGAGATAGGAGAAGAGATACCCCATGACCCCTCCTCTGAATCTCAGTCAAGCCTTATAATTAAATACAGTGGGCCATGCTTTTCCACAGTCATATGTCATACATTTACGAATGTGGTGGGCAATCACTTCCCTGCAATTACCCCACACTGGAAAATGTAGGCCAATGTTTTCAGAACAAAATTAAGATATATTGATAGGTCTACTTTGTAAAGGACTGCATGATAAGAGTTTGTTCTGAGTGTTGTACAAAAGGAAGTGAAATTCAGGATGTCTTTCCCATCGTGTATAATAAATGCTGTATTCATAAAGCATCAACGTGCCAATACAGCAGATGCCTTACAGAGCCTATGTATTTAATGACACGCTAATGCTTTATAATACTGTATGTGTCCCAGCACTGACTGTTCTACAGTATAAAGCTTTAAAGGCTTTGTCACAGAGGTTATTTAAGCACTTCCCCCCACCCCAACTAAACAAGGCTGCTGCCACAACAAGGTGATTATTGAGACGCTTTCATAAGGCATAATAACTTTTGATCCAGGACCCAAAATCGAAGTTAACCTAGAAAGTCACATGACAAAGAGAATGAAGCCAATGTGTCAAAAGGTTAAGGTCACATGTCACCAATAGGGCTGCCATTATAGGTCACATGTCAGAGTCAAGGGTAGTATTAGATTTTGCCAGACATTGTTTCCGTAACACTGAAAGCATGAAGAAGCTGTATCTGTAATGGTTTATAATAAGATATTATCAGTTGATATGACAGCGGTAGCCTCACAGGGATGCTTCATAAAAACTCATGAACACAGGCTTGCTACTTTTTGATTGTAATCGGTAAAGCTTGTAAATGCTGAATTCCCCAAAAATATGAGTTTGACTGAAATAAATTTATATAGGATAAACGTTGGTAAAACCACTCGCTATTTTTTTTTTCTTACCAAAAATAATAATTTAAGAAATCATCTAATCTGTGTAGTTTTTATACTTGCTGTCTGTCCCGTCTACGTTCCGCTCTGAATGGCTAGGGGTTGCTGTCAGTCAAATAAGTGGTTCCTTAATAGGCTAGTGTAGTTTCACTGTCAGTCATTTCATCCTGTCCTGACAGATCTCGTTGGCTGAAGCAGCGCTAGAATGCTCTCATTCGTTTAAATGACTGCCAATCATCAGACCGACTGTGCACTTTCATTTGCCAGCTATAGCCTCTCATTCAAAGCGCCTACTTTGAAATTAGCGGGTTAAGGTATAGGTAAGTGCTTGCTATTTTATGGATATATACGGTGACAGTTACTAGTTTGATTTGAAAATGGGGCGCAAAAGGAAAACAATGAATATTGTGCACAATACCCTGATCGACGGCTGAAGTCTCCGCGCCAGGACGAAGCAGGCAAGTCTGCCTTGCCTCCAGTGAGTCCAGCTGTGCTTAAGGAGAGGGGCGGAGCTCGGAATAAGTGCAAGTTAGTTCTGTTCAACTCTCTAATGTTTTGTTCTGTCTGTGCATATTGTTTTTACTTGTAAATGTATGCTATAAAAGTCTGTGTAATACACTTTATATGCTGCGTTTTCTATGGTTTATTTGAGACATTTGTTTAATTTGTGTAGGATCTATGTTTACAAGGTATAGCTTTGCTGTGACCAAACGTTATTTCAATTAGAATGTTGGTAACCATGGTTTTGTTGCATGTTGAATATGATAAAGGGGTTTCTCTCAATGACACGTTTCTCAATGGCACAAAAAGTCTGTTTTTTTTTGTTTTTTTTAAAACATAAAGGCCGATTTCACCCATGCTCTGCTTGAATTGAAAAATAAAGATCGAAAAAATAACTGTAAATTCTTTCAAAAATAAATGTTGATATTAATTGTTGATCTGAGAACATTCTGAGAACATTCTGGTCCTACAGCCTGGCTCAGATTTGCAACATTGGCTTCTGGTAATGATTAAGAACTCTTTATGTCAGGGTACGTTTTGCATATGAACAGAGAAAAAGATACTCATAAAAAAGAATGTACAGCTTGGTCCCTAAACTTTAAACCCAGTCGATAAAGAAGTGCCCCTGGTTTTCATTATGAATTCCGGTCTGCAGTGTGTTTTATACCACAGATTAAAAATAAAAAAAAGCCATACAACCCTTTTAGGGTTTGCTGGTTTGCTTTTTTTACATCTTGGCATATGAATTACAGTGATATAGTGACACGTGGATGCCCCCCTATCAGAATCCACATTGTCTCTAATGCTAATTCTAATGGTGGGTTTGAATTAGTTCAACTGTAAACTGTTCACCTTCATTTAAGAACTCCTATGTATGTTATTTATTGTATTTGCTGCAGTATATTCCACTTGAACATTTATTTTAATTTTTATTAGTATAATAGGCAAACACTTTTGAGGGTGAAGGGTATAATTTCAGCTGCTTTTTATCATCCAAATTACGCAGCCCTGCATTTCACAGAGCTCGCACTACCCTTTGAAACAGATCACTAGGAAATAGGATTTAACTTCCAAAGAAACATGAAAGTGTTTTATACAGAATAGGCGGCCAACACAACCTAGCCAAACCTCAAAGAAATTCCTATAAACCACGGTACTGTACTAAACTGCTATGATTTACAGCAGCACTCCAAAGTTACTAACACATTGGGAACGAAGGCCTTTCATAAGACTGAAATGTCAGGAGCTTCTAAACTTATTGTTTTCAGTGACTTAATGTACTGAATGTGTGCTATACTCTTTTACCATGAGGAATAATAGTCTGCTAAATAAACAAATAATAATAATAATAATAACATGCAGGCACATCATGAAGCTCTGAGAGTTGTTCATATATTTCCTGCGTCGGATCGTCACGTCTTTCCCATGAGCCCTGCTTCAGGTATCAAGTGGGATGTATTGACTGGGCACTTTAAATTATAATTTTGTTGTTGTTGTTATTGTTGGTAAGTCACCTCAGTCGGCTTGGCCACATCCTCAGGATTGGACAAGGACGGCGTTCCGTGCAGGTATGTTCTATCAGGATTGGACAAGGACGACGTTCCGTGCAGGTATGCTCTATCAGCATTGGACAAGGACGGCGTTCCGTGCAGGTATGCTCTATCAGGATTGGACAAGGACGGCGTTCCGTGCAGGTATGCTCTATCAGGATTGGACAAGGACGGCCTTCCGTGCAGGTATGCTCTATCAGGATTGGACAAGGACGGCGTTCCGTGCAGGTATGCTCTATCAGGATTGGACAAGGACGGCGTTCCGTGCAGGTATGCTCTATCAGGATTGGACAAGGACGGCGTTCCGTGCAGGTATGCTCTATCAGGATTGGACAAGGACGGCGTTCCGTGCAGGTATGCTCTATCAGGATTGGACAAGGACTGCGTTCCGTGCAGGTATGCTCTATCAGGATTGGACAAGGACAGCGTTCCATGCAGGTATGCTCTATCAGGATTGGACAAGGACAGCGTTCCGTGCAGGTATGCTCAATACTGCCCTCGACAAGGCAAGCAGAAGAGGGGTAGGCCACATCTCCTCTTTCTCAAGTACAGTACATACAGCTAAGGCCAAAAGTTTTGCATCACCCTATAGAATTAACTAATTTTGCTGCATAAATTCAAATGAAACCTGCTGAATAATGCTACTTTAACCTATTGAATTACATACCGCTTTGTAGTTTTCCATATACTGACAAAAATTGAAAAATGTGACATTTTAAAATCTAACACAAAATACTGTACTACTATTGTGGCTTCCAGTAGACTTTTGCAATTTCATTTTGTAGTTTATTTGATTACATGATGCTAAATAAGAGATCATTGCAGACTGTTCATTTTACATTGGGAGTATCAGAAATCAGGGAAAAGGGATATCTCAGATATCATATCCTGAAAATAATGCACAAATTACACAGAAGCAATATTGAATAAAAAGAAAATCAGCATGAAACAGAGAGAAAAAACTGGACTCTCAGATACTGGCTCCCTTGTATAGGGCCACACGTTATGATGCAACACAGCTTAAGAATTGAGTTGAGAAAAAAAAAGTAATGTGTTTTTTAAATGAATGGCTCATTGCTGCCAGGCCACCTGCACAGATTCTTCTCCTCCAAATGAATCACTTGCTGGGTTTATTATCATTGGGAGATATAAGCAGAGCAAAATTCCATTTGTATTGGAGACGAAAATCAATCTACCATACCTCTGGAAAACTACCAAATACCTCCAAAGACTGAGCCATACTGAAGTTCTCAGTCCACAGCATTCTCCACACACAATGTGGAACAGGCTGTCCTGGGTTATCCACAGCATCTGCTGCTTCTAACACTTCCTCACAGTACGTTGAGCCAGGCTTAAGCATGTTAATGCACAAATGCCTGTCTCTTTCAAAGAGAAATATCATCTGTTAATATACAAAGAATAAGAGAAGTACCTCTGTGCAGGAACTAAAACATTACATTTTGGGTCTCTACCCAGATGTTAAAGCATATGTTGTGATCACACATACAACTGAAAGCAAGCATGTATATGTGTATATATATATATATATATATATATATATATATATATATATATAGAGAGAGAGAGAGAGAGAGATCGCTTATTGAATGATTGTTCGTGGTATACACTTTTATTCTCCACATGAGGATGTCCTAGTAAACCACAAGCCCTGTCAGAGGTTTATGTAAGGACATCCTCTTAACGTGAATAAACAACGTATACCATGAACCCTGTTTATGGCCTCTTTGCAAACATCTTTTTAGATAGAACCTTGATCTCAGTCTCTCTCTCTCTATGCCTATTAACAGAAAGTTTCTGTGGAGCCGTTATTAGGCATCAGTTTTACCTTTTGTGCTAATTTTACAAGAAAAGGTAATCATCGCCTAGATTAAAACTAAATCCCTAGCTCAAGTCACCTTGAATATTTGGTGAAAGACAAGATGAGAAAGAACAAAGTGACTGCAAACAATTCCATCACTGTGTCTGCTCTGTGCTTCTCAATGCACAGCTTCTCCAGGCTCACAGACAGAGCTCCTTGCCAGACGGTTTGCTACTGGATATTTGGAACAGGTTTTCTAAATTAACCCTGGCTTGCATCCTGCTTTGTATTCCCAAGCCACTTGAAAGTCAGTAGCTGGGCTATCAACAAAAACTTAAAAATTCAAAAATACAGAAAAACACAAATGCTTTGTGTTACAAAGGCTGGCAAAAGAACACACTGTCTGCCAGTCCTCCACAGGTGATCCCATTAAACACAGCCATATTTATGACAACCATATTTATGACAACCATGAAACCAACAAGACAAGGTGCACATACAAGCGCTTTAGAGAGTGGTATTAACAGTAAGCTCAATTTATTCTTTCAAACCTGGTTCTATTCGGTAAGCCACCACTAATTGAAACTACAATGTTTAAAGCAGTCAAACATGACAGGCTTTATCAACAATATTTATACCAGTTCATATTGTAAACTCAGTAATTGATTATAATTGTTGTTGGGTTTTGTCAGTAATTATTGTTGGGTATGTCACTTCCCTAGTTTGAGAAAAAAAGAGGAGGAAGAGACCTGGACATTGTTTTGTTTATTTATTTTTAGAACGGGGTTTTCCCCCTCCGCCCCCGTGTTATTTTGTATAATATTATTATTATTATTATTATTATTATTATTATTATTATTATTTATGACGGTGAAGCGCCGCGTATTTTGTTTATGTATTTAGGACGGCGTAGCCGATTGGTTTGTTTTTGTTTTATGAAACCTTGTGGTAATGTGTGGCTGTCGGCTAGTGCGTTGTTAATCTAGCCGGCAGTCACACATAATTAATAAACCCGTGCAGATTGTGGCCGAGGGGTAATAGGGTGATTACTAACTAGTTAAACCCCTCGGCCATGATATAAAAAGCCTGCAGCTCTCCAGCTCGGGGGTGATTTGGTACGAGAGTGGAGAGAAGGCAAGCGGAACTACGCGAAACTGAAGCAAAAGAATAGCAATCCAGGAACAGTGAAGGCAGTTGCTCAGCCTGACCTGGGTTTTATTTGGTATTTTGTGTTCGAGATTTGTTTTGTTTTTGTTAAAATATTTGATTTATTTTTGTATTAAAAATAAAACGGCGGCCACCCGATTCTTTCTTTTTAACTGCAGTACTTACCTGGTGTCAGTTTATTTACGTTCCTGCTTCTGTCTGACGTCACCGCCCAGTCACCCTGTCACAGACGCCATTATGGAAAATGTTAATGTTGTGAGGGATAAGGCGTCCTTTGTTTAGCCTACAGTATTTGCTCTGTTTAAGCTGTAATGTTCTCAGAAATTGAGAATATAATTGTGCCTTTGACCGAACAAGCTGCCTCCGAGTTTTATGTACTTTACGAGGGGAGAAGTAAAGAAAATGGAGAATCAAAGACAAGGGAGAGAGAGAGTAGGACAAACATATAAGCAGCATGTAAATAAAAATATTATAATATCACTGGCTCGAGGGTGATTTGATTATTTTCTTCAGTGCAGCGTTATATTTCATTTTACAGTGCCTCATTTTACCATGCCTACTCATTTTTTTCTGATGTTCCAGAGATGCCACAAATATCATATCGCTTTTTTTGGTTTGTTCTATAAGCAGCAAGTTCTGACACAATGTAGAGGAACAAATGATGAGCTGAATTATTAAAGACGACATGACTGCCTGGAAGTAAAGCAAGAGGAAACTAAGATCAGCGGGGTTTGACGCGCCCACTCTTCTTCAACAAGTTCCCCTGGGGGATGCAACATGAGTCTCTGGTGGCAAAATGCCATGTGCAGGAGTACAGATCCCAAGACTTGTGTCAAATTCAACCATTTGATTTGATTTTTAACACAAATACACTAATAATATAGTACATACATGCCTACCCAACAGTCAAGATCAGCAGGCCAGTCCCGACCAAGAAATGTCTGGTGATCCCCTGGGTGCTAATATACAGAACCCAGGATAGGCGGGCATGACCTTTCTGTGAAACACCTCGTACTCCATCACATTCAGCAAAGGATCTAAATGGGTCTATTCTAATGATCTGAACAGCAGTGGGTCGAAATACCACCATCCCTTTCACTCTATTGGAATGACTTGGCTTTGGGCCCCTTACCGTGTGGCATTCTCCAGGGCCCGGGAGAACACATACCCCAAAGGCGATGGCGAATGTGCATCGAGCAGAACCAAGCCGCCGCGTCCTGGACAAACGAGCCACCGTTCTCTTCCCCCAGAGAGTTTGTTAAAGCCTCTTAGAAAGCTGTTTTGATGTTGGTTCTCAACAACAAATCCAGCTTGTAAATAGTAATTGCAAATGTAACTGTCTAGTTTAGCAGTCACAGGCCACCTGTACAAAGTGGCCTATTCATTAAAAAATAAAAGGGTGGTAACTAATAAACAAATATGAAAGCTGCAGTTCAGATGTGCCAGGTTTAATTCTTTTTTGCTGACATTAAGCCTCTCATACTTCCCAGGGCTGAAGTCAAAATGGTATGGCCTGGATCTGCCTCTGTGCTTGTTGATAGCATAACTCTAATGTGTACACGATCATTCCACTTGCTGAAACTCAATACAATTCAACAGGGAGAAATTACAGTTTGTGAACATTTCCTAATAAATGATACCAAAAAAAACAGAAGTGACATGACCTCTGGATCAACGCCTTCCACTGTTGGAAAATCTTCCCACTTTCTGAATCATACAATTTGAGCAGTTTCATGCATAAAATCCCATCAAAAATTATTCCAGGTCTACCAAATATATGAATCTCCTTACTGAAAGGAGACCCCTTTTTTGTGGGTGACAACTGTATTAACTCAGCACACTGAAAGGTATCTGTGTGCCATCTGACATACACACAGCACAACCTAAGCATTATCAAGCAATGCGGCCAGCAAACCGAAAACATAAGGCCGGTGATGGTTGGGCAAGTTATCATTTATTTTCACTGCTACTTGTGTATTGCTTAAACTGAGTTGTGAGCATTTTAATAACCAATGTAGTTGTAAATGAATGAGTTCTATTGCAATTCTTAAAACACACACACACACACACACACACACATTGAAAAAATAGCTGTGCATTTAGATTTAGAATGCATTTCATCATTTCTTATTTTTTCCAAATACCTGCAATTTCATTCACCATGAAAGATTTAATAGCCTGTTTATCCATCCTATCGGTGACATCTATGTTTTGTTATTCAAGTGCTGGTAATCCATGCTGGCCTCTACTCAAGGTATTTGGCTTCTATGTTGAGAAGATCCTGCTCTACAGCCACTGCATGTTTGTTTGGGCATCTGTTCACTGGAGCTTATTGGCCCTCTACTTTACTCATCTGTTATTATTTAAAATGAGATTAAAATACATTGGACAGACATTGAGGGCATCTAGAAACTGACCTCAAGTTAAAAACTGTCTGGCAACCATTTCACTCATTGTTGTAAAGCTAATTGTGAAATGTTTTTATGCTCTGTGTTTTTCACTCCGGACAAAAATACATATGTACTGCAAGTTATGTCATTATCTTTTATTTGGAGCTTCCAGTGGCTAGTGTTAAACATATACTTGCATGTATTCATACAGTTGGTAAGTAACTTAAAATATGAAGCCACAAGAATCGAAAGAAAAGCAAAATAGGAAATCTGGGCTTTTAAAGAGGGATTGGAACAGGTCAAAAAGTGACAGATGTTTTAAAGAGGGATTGGAACAGGTCAAAAAGTGACAGTTGTTTTAAAGAGGGATTGGAACAGGTCAAAAAGTGAAAGATGTTTTAAAGAGGGATTGGAACAGGTCAAAAAGTGAAAGATGTTTTAAAGAGGGATTGGAACAGGTCAAAAAGTGAAAGATGTTTTAAAGAGGGATTGGAACAGGTCAAAAAGTGAAAGATGTTTTAAAGGCAGTTGGAACAGGTCAAAAAGTGAAAGATGTTTTAAAGAGGAGTTGGAACAGGCCAAAAAGTGAAAGATGTTTTAAAGAGGATTGGAACAGGTCAAAAAGTGAAAGATGTTTTAAAGAGGATTGGAACAGGTCAAAAAGTGAAAGATGTTTTAAAGACGGATTGGAACAGGTCAAAAAGTGAAAGATGTTTTAAAGGCAGTTGGAACAGGTCAAAAAGTGAAAGATGTTTTAAAGACGGATTGGAACAGGTCAAAAAGTGAAAGGGTCAAAATGTTTTTCTGTAGTTTTTTCTGGTGTCAGCATAACCTTACTTGAGCTAAAGTAAATTAAGTTATCTGTGTTGGTGTGTGCATCCCTGAAACAAAAAACAAAAAAACAACAAATAAACAAACAGAAACTACAGCATCCTCACAGTTTCTTCCAAGTTAATCAGACAAGTATTCACCTCGACTGAAGCTCCCCATTTGCCCAAACTGGGTCTATTTCCTTTGCCAAAAAGGGACCAAAGTTCCAGGAAGAGATACTGGTCGTGTAGCTGAAAAACCATAATGATTAAATCCTTGGCCTTGGTTATGTGCCCTTAGAATTTAGATACTTAGGCTGCTTGTTCTCACTTCAGATAGTAGGACATCATATCGAAATGATGCTTGAGTTACACATGTAGGAAATAAGATAAAGCTCTGAAAATGTTAATATACTAAATTCCTCAGCACGTAAAAAGTTATTAGTAATTCTAATAATATAGAAATTGAAAACAGAAGACGTACCTTAATATGTTTTGACCTGCTGATCAGCCCATCGTCTGCTGAGGTGCCAACCATTAGGTCCACCTTGTGGAAGTGGGAGTTCAGGAAAGCGGAGTTCTGGAAAACGGAAGTGGGATGTTCCTGAACAGAAACTACATCCACCACCAGGCCCCAAGTCTGGAACGGGCCCCTGACTGCCAGCAGCTGCAAACAGACACATAGCATTTTAGTTAACATGCAGTCTTGAATGAAGAACTCAAGGGTCTAGCATCTCTCTTCAAGAAATACCCAATTAGCAGTAGATTCCTTACCCTTAACTACAGGAGTGGAAAGACATACAAAACAATAATAAACCAAACTGAACTTACAGAACACCAGGGCCTCAGCAGTTAAGAGTTAAATGAGTAGTTCAATCAAGCAATGAATTGACTGTGAAAGGCCCATGCCCTTTTTAAAGGGCCTCTTATAATATTTGTTTATAGATGCCCATTGGCTCTGTGCCTCCAGTCATGTTGAGAGTGGCTTGTCACAATATTATTGTAGTGTCAGGTTTAGGAGCAAAGGTCAAGTTCAATAGAACTATCCTGCAAATTCTAGGTCTAAATACTACAGAATCTAAATACCACAGAGTCTAAATACCATGGAGTCTAAATACCAATCTCGCTTCTTTTTTTTTGCTAGGTTTTCATTCCTCTTTTTTTTTTAAACTAGAGAAACAGAACTATAAGCACAGTGCAGTAACAGACATCTCCTCATACTGTAGAGCTGTAACCTGCATTTGCACTGCTGGCATGGCAGAAGGAACTGTCTGCAGGAAGTGCAATCCTAGCACAGCCAGGATGCGGTCAGTAAGTATTTTTATCTTCAGTTGTGTTCAAATTCCATCATACAGCTACTCTAGACCATAGCGAGCCCCCACCCCCCAACTCTAATTTTAAGTTACAATGGCCTACATTTTCCACTTCCACTTTCATTTAGGTAAATATATCCCAGTTCAGGTGATGCAGTCCTGTTCTATGAACACAGGAAGTCTGCGCTGCGTTGAGTTGCAGAGCTGGTACATCTCGCAGACAGGCAGGGACAGCAGAAGAACAGCTGACTTCACTTGCCAGGGAGGCTCCTAGTTCTTTGGCTCTTTTTTTGCTCATCGTGGCTGCTGGGGAGAACGACGATCCACCCTGAAAAACAGAAAAGGTTAAAAGAAGAATTAAAAAAACTATTCGGTTCAGAAACAGAATACTGTGTGGAAATAGAAAGTTTGCACGGCCTCATGTTTTGCTAGTCAGTTATAGTTTAAAATCCTGAGTAATCTTTTTTATTTTTTTAATTAAGGATTTTTATTTTATTTATTATAATAAATAAATAGATATGAGCAATTGAAGAAGCACCGGCAGTGACTTTACAAACACACACTTGCTTGCCTTACAGGGATGCCGAATTACTGAATAGCTGATGTACAGATTCAATGTTTCAATTGCAGTTGAGCTACTATACATTCAATGGGCTGTCATTGCAGTTTGACTACATTTGATCCCTTTGCAATCATAACCCAAAATAACGGGTCTCTAGGCAGTGGGACTAGATAACACATAACCATGTAATTTATTCTTACATTCAGTGATTAATAGTTTTACTCTATCAAATGCCTTTCCAGACAATGAACCCCCATCCATTAATCATCAGCATTAGTGCTTGTTCCAATGAGGATCTTTCCAGTTCTGATATGAGTAAGTCTATGATCATAAGTATTGTGAGCAAACAAACAGGCACAAGAAAACAAACTTGAAAATACTACAGCATGAAGAAAATAAATAAATAAATAACTTGTGAGTGGAGTTAAAGTTTACACAGGAGAGGAATATTACTGTAAATGAAGAGGAAAAAAGCTGCCAAAATGTCTAGACGTTACAGCAAAAGTAAAAACAACTAGGACAAGACTCACACCATTTTTCATCAAGACTTGGGTCTTTTCAGGTCAACTTTGTTATTGTTTTTTTTCTTTTTAACACAATTATTATTTTCACATCCATTGTGTTAGTGTAATGTACAATACAAGCACACTGGGCAAGCAAAAAATAAATCAATTCCAAGGATAAAATGAAGGGAGACACTGTGTAAGGTGGAAATCTAACAGCTACAGCTCTTCCTCTATATCGTTAACCCACTTCAAACACACTGAAATGCAGCATCCCACTGGCACAACCATGAACACGCAATGCAATGGGAGCCATACAGTATTATAAGGGTTTGCATTACAGCAGAGTTTGCACAGTATAATAAACCAGGCAGGGGAGGGTCATGTTTGATATATTGGAAATAGATTAAAATGAGTTTTGCACACCGGCTTCATGATGCAGCGTTGCATCATACTTAGGTGACACGTTAGTAACAGTAAAAGGTCATGCCATCTTCTTCAGGGTTTTCATAGCAAATTGCTGATAACAAAAAAATGGTAGCAGTTTCAATATATTGTAAATGAGCATACATAAAAAGGCTGACATTTTAGTAATAGCAATACAGTATTAATAACCACTGAAATGTACAGTAGAACATCTGCTGGAAAATCATGATAAACATCAGAAAGTAGAACACTACATAAGCAAAAAAGGAAGTTAAACGTCCCTATTTACCTGCCACATCAATCGAATGTGTCACATGGGTAAATGATATCATAGACTGCCCCGCAAGTTTCATTGCACACGGAAAACAAAACCACAAGCAATGATCTACAATCAACATGCCAGCCCTGCATCAGGACACACATAGCTAGACTCACAGTACTGTAGAGGGTTTTAAACAGTTCATCATTTCACAAGGTTGTAACTGTCCAACTGACATTGTTCTGTGGTCATATACGGTCACTTCAGCTGAATCTTTTTTTAACCAGAAGGACAAAAAGGACCTTCAATTGAGGACTAGAAGCTAATAAGAGAAACAAATAGATGTTTTGTAATCAAGTGCTGTATAACCTTCTCTTGTATAATTGTTATTGATAATGTATTGTACAATGCACAGTACACGTTCATGCAGAATCTTAGATCATTCTCAAACAAACAACTTACACAATGTATTTTATTTACAAATTATACAAAATGTTTCAGCATAGTGCCATATATATATATATATATATATATATATATATCATCATCATTTTCAGCCTTTATCAATCCACTGCTGGATGAAGGCCTCCTCAAGATTCTTCCACAAAAAGCCTGTCTGCTGCGTCCCTCATCCATGTTGATCCAGCGTGTTTCCTAATTTCATCTTGCCATCTTCCTGGAGGTCTTCTTCTTCTTGGTCGCTTTACATCTCTTGGGATCTAGTCTAGTATCTCCTTGGCAAAGCGATGGTCTTTTCTTCTTGCTACATGTCCAGCCTACTGTCATTTCAGTTTTTTCGCTCTTATAATAACATCGCATACTTTTTGCGCTCTTATCCATTCCTTCCTTTTCCTGTCTCTTCTTGTTATTCCCAGCATGCATCTTTCCATATTCCGTTGAGTCGTTTGTAATTTTTGAGTTATTTTTGCATTGAGGGTCCAGGTTTCGCATTCATAAATTAGCACTCGCAGCATGCATTGGTTGAGGACTTTCCTCTTGAGACATGAGGGTAGTTTCCCTTTCAGAACCATGCTTAATCTTCAAGCTTGATCCCATTCACTTCATTTGCCTGTGGAGTGGTATATTTATTGAACATGACTTGAGTCTTCTTCAGGTTCATTTTCAAAACCGCTTTGATGCTAGCCTTGTGTAGTTCTTGTATTCTTGTTTGTAATTCTTCTGGGGACGTTGTAAATATGAGGATGTCATCAGCAAATCGTAGATGATTCAAGTAGGGTCCATTGATCTTCAGCCCCTTATTTTCCCAATCCAGTGTTTTGAAATGTCTTCTAGGGTGGCCGTGAAGAGCTTTGGGGAAATTGTATCTCTTTGACAAACTCCTTTTTTAATCTTGATTTTGTTGCTGTTTTTGTGGAGTCTTAATGTGGATGTTGCATTCTTGTATATGGTGCTGATCAAGTCTCTGTATGTTTTCTCAATTCCTTGTTTTTTCAGAGAGCTTAATACAGATTTTGTGTAAACAGAGTTAAGGCTTTTTCAAAGTTGATGAATCCCAAGCAAAGTGGTAGTTCGTACTCATTGCTGGTTTGAATTTTGAATTTTGCTGGTTTGTACTTGCTGTACAACTTGAAGATGATCCATTGTGCTAAATCCACTCCTGAATCCTGCTTGCTCATTTGATTGTGCAGAGTCAAATTTATCTTGAAGTCTGTTGGTGAGTATCTTGGTAAAAATGTTGTAGATTATAGAAAGTAAGCTAATATGTCCGTAGTTCTTGAGCTCTTCTTTATCTCCTTTCTTATGTAAAAGTATCACTGATGCGTTGTTCCAGTCGTTTGGCACTTTCTTTTGCTTAATACAATCTGTAAAAATATGTGACAGTATTTTTGTCACTTCTTCACCACCTTCTTTCATGATGTCAGTCATTATGCCGTCTTCTCCAGGTGCCTTTCCTGTCTTCACTTCTTCCGGTAGAACATCTGGAACTTCTTCCTCAGGTTGTGTATTTTGCAACTCATCTTCGTCATCTGCTACGTTGCTCTTTTCATCTTGATATAATTTTCTGTAAAAGTCTTCGACTCTCTTCAAAATCAATTCACGGTTCTTGATGACAGTCCCGTCCTCTTGCTTGATTGCTAAAATCTGTTTTTTGCCCAACGATCAGTCTGCTTTGTTTTCAGAAATGCACTTTCTTACTGTCTTGTAGAGCTCAATGTATTCAATCTTTGACTTCAGAGCTGCTGTTTGTTTAATTTCCCTTCTTTTCTTCATGAAGTCTTTTGTCTCTTGCATGATCTACTTGTCACATTTTGTACTCTGTGTTCCAGAGATGTTTTTTTGTTGTTTCTGCAATTACTTGTGTCACTTCCTCATATATTTTGTTTACCTCAATTGCTTCATCTTTTTGCAGATCTTAAAGTGCTCTGAATCTATTCTTCAGTTCCAGTTGAAACACCAGGCTTTGCTTCTGTAGCATTTCTTCGGTGATTGTGTTGGATTTTGTCATCACTCTCGCCAGTGCTGTGTTCTTGTGGTAATGAGCATATCATGGCTGAATGTCACCAGTGTGTCAATGTGCGCCAGTCATTCAGATATAGTGGAGGTATATTCCGATTTGATACAAAGACAAATTAAGGCCCTTAAGATAAGAGCAAAGGATCCAATGAGATTTAGTAATAGAAGGGATAAACACAGTATATTTGGGGATATAGGGGGATTGTTTGGTTCAGGGAATTATATGTACAATGGGATGCAAATTACTGAGGTTAAAAGGTATTTGAACGTATTGAAAAATACTCTATTTGTTTAGTACTGAGACATCTTGTACGGTGTGCTTCTTGTTGGTGAGTAGGTAGTCAATTTCATTCTTCACTCCGTTGGGTCGTCTCCATGTCTATTTCCTGATGGGTTTCTTCTGGAAGAAGGAGTTCATGATGAATAAGTTCTTGTTCTCTGCAAATTCGACTAGTCTGTCGGCCCTCTCGTTCCTGTCAACATGTCCAAATTTGCCGACCGAATTCTCGTCTTCTTGCTGGGCTCCTATTTTGGCGTTGAAGTCACCGATGATGAACTTATAGTGGCTCTTCCCATTTTCGTGTAGTTCTTGTACTTCTTCATAAAAATCTTTGACTTCTTCATCCGAATAGCTTGTTGTTGGTGCATATACTTGGATGACCTGAAGTTCATACATCCTTGAAACTTGCAGACCTCTCTGTCAATCTCTACTATGTTATTCTTGATTCTCTTGTGGACAATGAATCCAATGCCTCCTGTTTGTCCATTTGTAGTGCCTCGGTAGAAGAGAAGATGTCCACCCTTGAGTTCTAGTAATCCTTTGTCTTTTTGCCGTACTTCGCTTAGTCCTACGATGTCCCATTTGACTCTTCCAAGTTCTTCTTCCACTCTTGAAGTCTTGCTTCACCTGAAAGAGATCTGCAGTTGTACGTGGCCAGGGTCAGTGTTCTCTGGCAGCCTAAAATCATAACCCAGTGATTTTTAGCACCCTCTGCCTTCATGCCTAACTGGCCACTACCTTGGTCGGTGGCAATCCAGCCTCTGTGGAATGAGGGCCATGTTTTTGTTTGCTCTTTCATCATGGTGGGGTTGGCCATAACTCACCCCACTGGCCATGTGGGTTGGTGAGTGCCCCTTCCACTTTGGCCGAGTATGTTACTCAAGCTTTCACAGCATGGTTGAACCTGCCAGAGTCAGGGGACCCCGCTGTACTTCATCTTGAGAACCTGTTGTCACCCTCTTGCCACTTTGAGGCAGTGGAAGTTGGAGTTAGGAGGGATATATATATATATATATTTGTTCAGAATAAACTCCTTGATATGTGTCGGGTCATACAGTAGTGTCATCTGCTATTGTGTGTGTTTAACTACTGTAATAACAGTTTCAATGTTAATACTTAAATTTCACAACTACTTTGAAAACAAATTTGTGTTCCTTAAGTGATGTTTTCAGTTACTTAAAATAACAGTTTGGAAAATCTGGAGACATTTCAGGTAATAATTAACAACATGAGATTTCTTTTAAATAATTCCAGACATGTAAAAATAAGATAAGCAAATCAGGTAGTAATCAGAGACATTCAAATAACTTATTTTTATATCCCAAGCATTCAAGGTTTCAGTTCTAGTTTTTGGGGAAATAAACAAACACGGTCAAAGTCATGCCCTACATTATTTCACAATAAAGGAAATGCACTTGAACCTTTCTGGAGACCTTGCATCTTTCAATGTGCCCATGATGAGTCATTTACTGGTGTTTGAGACCGGGGTCAATAAAAAAAAAAAAAAAAAAAACAGCAGACATTATTATTCTATTGACCTTGGACACAAAATAGGCATCTATAAATAGCCATGTATATTGTTTTCTGAGTTGGTTTATCTATAGAAATAGTTATTGTTAATCTCTGACCAGGATCCAAAAGCATTTCCTCTGTTGGTCATAACTGAGCTTATCCCAAAGTCTAAATGTTCCCTGAGAAACCAAACAAGACTATACACTGTGCGCACACTACCCAGCAATTACAGAATGGCAGTACATTATAACCATTCCAGAACCTTATGTTTATAGTGTTCTATAGTGTTCTTGGTTAAAAAAAAGAAAGAATGAAAAAGTGCTTAGATTGGAAAGTGCGGCAGGATGGTGCAGACATAATTACAATTCATGAACTTAAAAAAATAAACAGACTGCATATGTCTCAAAAATAGCAGCATTCACAGATTTAACCAAATGCTCTGTACTTTATGACTCACTGGTTCACATACTGTAGGGAAGGGCTCAGAACTCCAACTGGCACTTGCTTCAAAAGTGGCCAACCTATGCTACACAGAGGAGCAGAGCTATCGGCTTTAAACTTCCACAATAATCTGTAAATTACATGGTTCCTAATAGGTATGTCTATCTTTACAGCCAGCCATGCACATTTCAACAAAATATTGGTTAAAAATGTTTGGTATTGTAAGAAAAACACACACCACTAACATGTAGTAAAAAAGGTATAGTTTTTTTTTATAGTAATAGAATACAAACAGAGCTGTGAGCTCTGGTCTCAGTAGGATGGACACCTGAGCACCTGAACAAACTATCCCCTTGAGATCTGTAGTAAGCATTAGGTATCACATTTTACACTCCCTCAGATCTCTACCTCATTTCTCTCTATTACCTGTTGAACAGCCAACCCAAGCCTTTGCTAACTTATTTTCAGGGAGGAGGTGCCTCAGAAATCTTCCTCCCATCAGATTAGTCACAGCATCCTGCACCAGTGTGGTTATATGTGACCCTGCTACTGCAAATGACTCTCTATCAGACATGACCTCGGATGACGTCCATAGTAAGGGCCATTTGTGTATGCACCTGTTTAATCTGTAATAATTGTCCCTCTTTAAATAATTCTGCTTGGTATAACATCGTATTTTTCAATGTGTTCAAATACCTTTTAACCTCAGTAATTTGCATCCCATTGTACATAGAATTCCCTGAACCAAACAATCCCCCTATATCCCCAAATATACTGTGTTTATCCCTTCTATTACTAAATCTCATTGGATCCTTTGATCTTATCTTAAAGGGTAGCAGTGTGGAGTAGTGGTTAGGGCTCTGGACTCTTGACCGGAGAGTCGTGGGTTCAATCCCAGGTGGGGGACACTGCTGCTGTACCCTTGAGCAAGGTACTTTACCTAGATTGCTCCAGTAAAAACCCAATTGTATAAATGTGTAATTGTATGTAAAAAAAAATGTGTAAAAAAAATAATGTAATTGTATGTAAAAATAATGTGATATCTTGTAACAATTGTAAGTTGCCCTGGATAAGGGCGTCTACTAAGAAATAAATAATAATACTTAATTTGAATTGTATTTGCCAAGTTCATTATAGGAAAAGTAACACCAAAACGTTCTTTTTCAAACTGTAGTCCAATCAAGCGATGCAATGATCTGGATCAAATTCATGTAAAAAAAACAATAATATATTATATATTGTAACTGGAAAGACATACTGTTCTGTGTGATCGAAGAGCTTATACAGCATGTGCTGGTTGTGTCCTACAGGGACAGATCAGAAACGTGCATCATGATAAAGATAGTAAGAGCTTTGGTGCATTACAAACAGCTTTTTTCCATTTCTTTTTTCTGGTTTCATTCAGAATACCTGGCCTTATAGTGAAAGCAGCTGTTGCTGCTCAAGATCAGAGAAAATATAAAAAAGAGTGATGAACAATGGTATTAATTCAGACCTAGAAAAATTATTTTATGACTGATGAATTGTTCATTTAATCTATTTACACATATTTTATTATTACATGTTAGTTTTTTATGTGCGCAAAACTAATTTCCCCCAACATTTCCCTCCAGCTGAAGAAATGGGTGCTTTATAAAACTTAACAGCAGGCCTATTAGTAAAATAAACGACTGTTTACTGTTCAAGGCTACAGAAATACAGAAAGAGAAAGGGCAGGTCTGTACATAATTGTGATACTTTATAGTACTTGTTTTTTTTTGTACAAAAACAGGAACTTACTCTCCAAACTTGCACACATTTAAATGTTGCTCATTTCAACAGAGGAAGCATGTGGCCTGTTTAGTACCAGCGACTCATTTGAGTGCATCAGCTTCACAACACTCAACCCGGAAAAGCAGCTTTCATAAACCATATAAACCATGAAGCACCCATCTTCCTCAACACTGTCACTTTACACTGGGAATGCAACATCAATGAACTACCTGTGGATCGCTGGGTCTCACATTAACAACTCTACAAGCAGCAGAATGGGGACCTTTTAAACGTAAACGATTACAGTATATGTATGTATGTATGTATTATTATTATTATTATTATTATTATTATTATTATTATTATTATTAATAATAATCATTTGGAATCTATTATGTAAATTAGTAGCACTTGGCTGAAATATGTAGCATATATAGTGTTTTTTCAGTTTATGTCTTTACTTTTACTTTAAATGTATTTAAAGCGCAAACAATATTTTGGATTGTCTTTACATCTCTATGCTACAAGGGCAACTTTAAATACATATTAGTACACACACACATATATATATATATATATATATATATATATATATATATATATATATATATATATATATATATATATATATATATATATATATATGCTTAGTTGGAAATATTGGAAACAAAGACCCAAAAAGTGAAAAGTCCAAAGTGATTTCTGGGGCTTTTGCAATGTTTCAAATGAATTAATAGAGCAACACAAGGGCACACTGCTCAATATCTATAGAAGACCAATCAAATGCAATAGAGTTGAATAGAGCTAGTTAATATGTACAGTTTTATGAATACCTTTAAACTTGTATCTCTGTGTCTTAAATTCTACCCAATTTTGCAATTTCTGTTTAATCGCTAGATAGCTGATCATTGAGTTTTAATGTTTTCCTACATTGTGACATTTATTGACTGCTAAAAATTATGATCTGATATATATATATATATATATATATATATATATATATATATATATATATATATATATATATATATAATTAATTGCCGTGAAAATGGGGAAAACAATGTAAACACAATTTGCCATAATATTGTAAATTACAGTGAATTAATATACATGTACACTGAATAATATAGCTACTACAAAAAGCTCACATTTGATGATACTGGAAGATAATTCAGTATTCATATTCATCCCACAACTTCTATGTTCATCTATGCAAATAAAAATAAATAACATAATCATGAAAATAAATACATGATCAAAAGTGTCAGTAAAATAAAGTATCTTGCATAACAATCCATTTCGAAGGAGTGTGCACAGATATATTTTTTTACAATCACTAAGTAATAAACATACTTAGAATTAGTATAGTATGGTATAGTAAGCAAACTTGTTAAATTTGCAGACGACACAATAATAGGAGGAGTAGCAAACAATGTTGCAGCAGCAAAGGTAATTCAAAATGATCTAGACAGCATTCAGAACTGGGCAGACACATGGCAAATGACATTTAATAGAAAAAAGTGTAAGGTACTGCACACAGGCAATAAAAATGTGCATTATAAATATCATATGGGAGATACTGAAATTGAAGAAGGAATCTATGAAAAAGACCTAGGAGTTTATGTTGACTCAGAAATGTCTTCATCTAGCAATGTGGGGAAGCTATAAAAAAGGCCAACAAGATGCTCGGATATATTGTGAAAAGTGTTGAATTTAAATCAAGGGAAGTAATGTTAAAACTTTACAATGCATTAGTAAGACCTCACCTAGAATATTGTGTTCAGTTCTGGTCACCTCGTTACAAAAAGGATATTGCTGCTCTAGAAAGAGTGCAAAGAAGAGCTACCAGAATTATCCCTGGTTTAAAAGGCATGTCGTATGCAGACAGGCTAAAAGAATTGAATCTATTCAGTCTTGAACAAAGAAGACTACACGGCGATCTGATTCAAACATTCAAAATCCTAAAAGGTATAGACAATGTCGAGCCAAGGGACTTCTTTGACCTGAAAAAAGAAACAAGAACAAGGGGTCACAAATGGAGATTAGATAAAGGGGCATTCAGAACAGAAAATAGGAGGCACATTTTTTACACAGAGAATTGTGAGGGTCTGGAACCAACTCCCCAGTAATGTTGTTGAAGCTGACACCCAGGGATCCTTCAAGAAGCTGCTTGATGAGATTCTGGGATCAATAAGCTACTAACAACCAAACGAGGAAGATGGGCTGAATGGCCTCCTCTCGTTTGTAACCTTTCTGATGTTCTTATGTTCTAAAAAGCGGTGGTGTGATGTGTGCGCTGCTTTGCTCGATTCAAAAATAAGATACACGTCTTAATCACAAATTGATTTACGATGCTACTGTTTTTGTTTTTCTTTCTTTTTTATTTTCCATATATATTTGTTAATTTGAATATTTTTTGCTTAATATTGTCGGGCCACTTGGCTGTCCTTTGCGGGCCGCCAGTTGAAGAGCCGTGCTGCACTGTATGTTCCGCGTTTGCAGTTTATTCCAAGCTTTACCAAACAATTACAGGGTTTTTTTTAACTGGACTTCGTTTTTTATTGATTTATACCCGATTTTTTTCCTGGTACTATTTTCTAGGAAATACACAATATTTTGATTAAAATGCTGTTTTATTTTGTCTATGACATTGTAATAACAGACCTACACTGTATCCTCGGATACAGCAGACGTTTAGACGTCAGAGGATCAAATAACGTGCAAACGTGGTTCTCTGTCACTTCACAAACACATTATCACTGATTATTGTGACAATTGCTGGGCGTAGTAACTACTAGCTTGATCAAAAACTAAATTGAAATATTTGCACAAAAAATATAATATTTTTAGTGGATGAGGAATGGGGAGAAAACTTAACTCAGTTCATGAATATTCAAAAGAAAATGAATGTTTTGAAGTATACAAAAAGCAAAAATAGCAGAAGTGAGGCAGTGGATGCATAGCGCTGCAAGTACTGCTGCATTGAGGTACATGTTCACACTGACAATAAAAGAACAAACTGAAAAATAAGCTACATATTAAACTAAAGCAAGAAAGTGAACTGAGAGACAAGCAATCCATTTATGAAGCTTTTACACACGCTTTAATACAACAGAGCGCAGAATGACTGTGTTAATGAGTTAGTCAGAGCTCTGTGCTTTGCTGGAAAGCCACTGTGCAGAGAGGTATGTATTGGTGACTTTGTGCGACAGTACTGTCTGTCCATCGCTAAAACACTGCCTAACGCCAATATTAATCGTAAATATTTGACAGAAAATGGTGATGCTTTAGCTGGTAAACTTATATGGAATGCATTGATGGAAATGTCCAGTGTGGTTTTTTACGCGTCTCCCGATGGCTTGCACCACCCAGTTCTGTCAATTTTCTTTTCTTTTTATGATTTCAGAACTCTATACTGTAGTGTATGTGTAACTAACAGAAACAAACTCTATACCTGCACCTTTACATTCTTAAATTGGGCTTGAACATTTTTATTTTCAGATGACTTCTCTCTATTTAAATGTGCATGCACAGACTCCACAGCCCTTCATATTTACTTGCTTAACTTCCTATTTTCATAATTTGGGCTAATGGAAAATTATAGTCAACAACAGCTCTCTCCAACTTCCCCATTTTGCAGAAAGCTACCCTCCTGTGAACAATATAGCTCGCTGGAGGAACGTAGCCTGTGCACCATGAGACTAGTGAAAACACATAGACATAGAGCAACAGAATACTGGTGTGGTGCTTTGGACCATCTGCAAAGCCACACATTGTTTCGATAGGTGGAAATAATAACTGCCCTTTTGTTTTTGCACTAGGCTGCTTGTTTTTGATCCAAAGACTCACTAATAAGACATGGGGAATGTACTGAAACCAGCAACACCTGAGACTGAGAAAGCATGCCTAGAGTCAAAAAAGAAAGGTAAGCAATTGTGTGCAGTGTTCTTAAAGGAAATACACATCTTCACTGACCAGCAGTAAATAAGTGCGTTCACTGTGTAAGGTTTAATGGGAAATTATGAGCTTTTATATATATATATATATATATATATATATATATATATATATATATATATATATATATATATATATATATATATATATATATAATTTAAAATAATAATAAAATAATAATAATAATAATTCACTTTGTTTATTGGTTTTTACAAATTAAGTTAGACAATGACAATTCTTAATTAATTCTAATTTTAATTAATCAATTCCGTCTATATTAGACAGCATTGCTATTTGTACACAGGCTGACGGTTTCTTGTAAAGCAGTCACATAGAAAAGGCATTTATATTCTTGCAGCGAGCATCTATTGCACTTGTCTATTTAGGCTTTAATTATTTGATAATATGTTTAGAATGAATACAGAAGCCACATCCTTGCCTATGTACTGTTTGCAAGTGTGCTTTTGAAACAACTTCTTTATCTGTGAGATGGCAGTATGATGTATTGCAGTATTTGTTCTCTTTTATCCCTGGTTATGTTACTAAACAGTAAAAGAAAAGTTATCCTGGTTTTAAAGACCTAAAAATGCACCAGCGCTGTTTTGTAAGTTAGGTTCTGGCTCTTACAAAAAATGCATTCAAATATAATTATGATGCAATTTTATCAATAGATCTAATGTAACTGCATTTATATTTTCCATTCATTATGGCTTCCTGCGCTTAAGCTAAGAAGCTATCAGTGAATTTTAGCAACGACATTAGTGTGGCTAATGGTTTGGCTATTGACTTCCTGATTAAAAAGATTAAAGGAAAAAACAAAAATCTTTCCATGATTAAGAAACACAGTTCAAAGCAATTTCTACGAAACTTATTAGGCTTGTTTGTAATTCTAAAAAGTAAAGTTAAGAAAACTTACAGTGCCGTGATGTATATGATTGGCACAACAAGTATAGCGAAGGCTGCATTAACTACTGTAGTTACCAAACATGGGCTTGCTTTAGCTCACTTGTATTGGGACTTACTGGAAGATAAGAGCAGGTGACCTTTCAGTTCAGGTGACAGTTCAAGCAGGTTGTATTCTATAACCTACAAAGTAATACAGTAAATGTAATTCAGAAATTGCACACCCTTTACTGATGAATAGATACAGCTATGGCCAAAAGTTTTGCATCACCTAGAATTTTAGGATTGTGACATAATTAATACATATATATATATATATATGTATATACAGTATATCAATATGTTAACGTAAAATTATTCAACAGGTTTTATCGACTTTCTGAAGCAAAATGAGTTAATTAAATAGGGTGATGCAAAACTTTTGGTCATAGCTGTACATTCATACATAAAAATATATATAACTTTATAAAGTGATGACAGTGACATTCGTCACATACCATAAATATGCATGCTGTGCAAGAATATATTGTGAAATGTATTTTAGCCATATACTTATAATATTATACTTTACTATAAATGGTAAAAGCTGGGTGTGTTGTTTAGGGTTAGCTTTGGCTTGAAATTGATATATAGGTATGCATGCTCTTTAAGACTCTTTTGGTCGCTCTGTTTAGTTCAGTGACTGTCTCCACTGGAAATTGAAACACTAACACCTCTCCTGTGGGAAAGTGATGCATACTGTCTGTCACTGTACTGGAGCTATCAGAGGCCTTCTATGGAAGGTGCTTTTAGTGAAGGTCACTAGACATAACTGAGGGCTAATTCATTGGTGATGGCTGATACCCAGCGATATCAAGAAACAGTCAAGTACAGCCCAAAAGCAGGGATCCCCACAACTTGCATAAAACCTTGTCAGCAGAAATTGGAAGTAATAGCCCTATTTACAATAAAAAAATGATGAAAGGGAACTTCTTACATACAAAAATGAAAAGATATGCTTTATAAAAAAGATCGACTTTATAAAAAGACAGGTCTTTGCTCTCTCCCCACAGAAGCAGACAACACCACTCTGGCTGTGCTACATGATTACCCACCTCCTGATGTCAGTGAGCCTATATATAGGGTTGGAGAGAAGCTGCGAGTGCTTTCTGAGTGAGTTCCGAGGCTTGTTACAAACCCTACTGCACATGTTAACAGAAGAGTTCCCAGTTATTGGGGTTAAAGTTACACTTAGTGCTAGGACGCACACTCTAGTTAGCAACAGTCAGTACTTGATTGCAGTAAAATATATTGGATAATTGTTGCAATTCATTCCTACACGCGTTTAGTGAAATCCATCAGATTCTACAGTATAGTCTGATGACAAACACAGCGTAGCAAAACAACCTCTGCTGATCATCATGCAGTTCACATTGTGAAATAGCAAAACGTATTCTAACTCTGAGTTAGTATACTTTACATCATATCATTAAGAGTCATGTGCGATTAAGAAAACAAAAAACAGCTGTTCAGTTATGCCTTGATTATCCAGCCAAAAAAAATGCATAAGATTGTGTTATCCTGACAGGGCTTCCAGTTTAGCAAAATCAATGGCAATACATCTGAATAAATAAACAAATAAATAAATAAAAACGATTGAAGTAAATTATAGCAGTACATTTACAAAGAATTCAAAGGCAATGTTGTACTGAATACTGTAGATTCTGTTAATTACACAATGGAACTGAAAGCCTCAATTATTCAGTTTTGAATAAATGTAATAATAGCCTTGTAGTTTTACAGAAGTAGCAGTTCTTTGGCAGTGCTATATATAACTACAGATCTCACATCTACCACGTCTAGGAGGCTGATGTTCTCCACAAGATAGGGCTGAACTAATCAACTTGATCAAGCTACTTCCTTATCTAGCCATAGGAAGCGCAGAGGCTTGTGGATAATACAGTATGAGATGGCCCAATCTCTGCATCTTCAAATGTATTCACTCAATGCACAAAACATACATAACGCCTGGTGCGTCTTTCAAAATGAGAACCCAAAGCAAAAAAGAAAAACATTGCTGATGAGGCCTGGTGGTACAATAAGAAATGAAGTAATTCATGAAATGAAAACTCGCTATTTTAATAATTAGCTACAATGTTTAGACTTCTGCCTTTTTCAGATGAAAATGAAGTTTTTTTTTGGATGTACACAATAGAGAGATCCTTCAATGGAGATCCTAAATTATGCGTTAATATTATACTGCTTTAGTTTTTTTGAAAACAAATATTCTAATTGAGATTCTAAAAAGCTGAAAATGATACTTATGGCTTTGTTTTTTGCAATCATTTTGAATGAATAAATAAAAAAGTACATAAACAAATAATACATAAATACAGTACCAGTACTCAGTTTAATACTAGATTTTTTCATTCAATTATAGCATGCCATTTTTAAATAAATCTCTTTTATTTTCATGTATTCATCAGAGAAGGGAGTTGGTGGAAAGTTATTTCAATAGTTACAGGAAATGAAAACTACATTCCGAGTAACCACGTGGCAAAAGTCTACCATGGGTAAGTGGTGGTGTTTGTTAAATTGGTTTTCGGCATATTGCACTGGACGAAAAAGCATTTTCTTTAAATACAATTTAAAAATGCACAGGATACAGGTATTGGTTGTGGGGACTGGCTCTGACGTACACTTGTAGTTAGACCTTGGGAAATGTTTAGTAAGCACTCCTTGATGGATTAGGCTTTTGTTTTCTTTGTTTGTGCACATAAATATACAGGCACCGCCCTGTTTTAAACCTATCATCTGTGGTTTCAAGTACTTAATCTACACTTAAAGACAGTGTTAAAGATCCCGTCAAGTGGTAACAAGCCCCACTTTGCCACAAAAGAGACAACTTCACAAAGTTTAACATGCCTTTGTCAAGGTAAAGTGTGTTTGAAAACAAACAGTGGAGATGCTTATAGGTTTTTGATGCCACGTCAACTACACTCACATATTTCTATTTAAATCTATGGATGTGTTTGTCATGTCGTTACTACATAGTTAATGATGTACATATTCATATATATATATATATATATATATATATCTTTTTTATTTTTTATTTTAGCTGGCTCTTTGAGGGAGTAGTAAGACTCAAAGCAGAGGAATTGCTGCAACATCCCAACAACAGAATCGGATCTTTCATGATCAGAAACAGCCAGACTGACATAGGTACAGTATGTTTGAACAATTCAAAGGAAAGGTCTTGCAGCACCATCGTGAATAGTTTATTACAAGACTTTCACTGATAGCATCTATATATTTAGTTTGATATTTATTTAAGAATACGGTTTCTTATAGTAAACACCCTTATAAAAGTTTACCATAGCAAAGTGTAAAAAGCATGGTAAAGCATAGGTAAACATAGTCTTGACACTGTAAAGCCCAGAGAGATATGGTAAAGCATGTCATGGCTGATCTTCCTAACAGGCATTCTTAATCGTTGTAGGTCAGTACTCCCTGTCAGTCAAGCACAGAGCAGTGAAGCACTATCGAATCAGCCGCTTGCCCAACAACTGGTACTACATCTCTCCTCGTCTCACTTTCCAGTGCTTGGAAGACCTGGTCAGTCACTATTCTGGTAAGCCGATGCAACGGGATTGGACAGTAACATTTCCATGTTAAAGAAATTGAAGATTAAAGTTAGCTCTCAAGCAGTAAACAGTATGTGCCATTTAATAAGTACTTCAAATGTTATCAATAAAATAAAAAAAAACACCATTAAAAAAAAAGTGATACTGACTTAAAAGCATGTCAGTGAATAGGGGAAGCAGCTGATTGGTTATTGAGGAAAGAAGCCATTGAGAGGGTGGGGGTGATTTTACTGCCTAGTAAAAATGGTCAAGGAAGTGCATGACCCATGTTTGCTAGACCATGTGTTTCTTTCAAGACTGCACATTTGAGGCATGTATCAATGAATGGATGCACAGAATTATTTTTGGGAACCACCACAACAAAGTTTCATGTAAATTGTGTGGTTGACTAACAGCTGAGTCTGTATATGAATGAGGCTGCTTTTCCCCAGGGGACCATTCTTCCACTTTCAATATCAATCTCTTAGGTGTAACTGTTTCTGAACTTTCGACAGCATCAGTGCTGATCGACCATGGGTGTCAGAGCCTGAACACAATGATGTGTAAAGATTGTCGTGAAAGCAACAGTATATGTATAATACAGATAGTGCAGACAGCTGACTGTGCTTTTCAGTTACATTTTTATAACAATTTAAATCCAGCTTAAACTCACAGAAACATCTTTTTATAGGGTGTTGGATTATCAAAGAAAAATAACAAGAGTGAGCATGTGTTGTGTTTTCATTTTAAAACATGATTTGGTACTACACTAGGTCAAACAAAATTCTCTGTGTGCTTGCCCTCCCTTCCAGGAAGTATGTTACTGCTTTACTTCCTTGGTCATTTCACCCCAGCAGTGTCTTAAGGGTCATCTAACAGGCTGCAAAGCATGTCAGTCATTAGGAGAAGCATCTGGTTGGCTACTGACAGGAATGAAGGCCCTGAAGGGGTGGGAACAATTTCACACTCCAAGTGAAATGCCCAGGAGAGCCAAGACAATCAAAAAGCATGGCTTGCAATCGGAGATTTCTTTAACTTTGTATACTACCAAATATCAAAGTATATTTGCTAAAATACGGTTTTCTTTCAAAACTGCAACTTTGAGACCAATATAACGGATGGATGGATGTACTGTAATTTGTTAACTACAATCACTACAACATTTTATTCATCTATGACAATTGGACTTATTTTACTGCTTATTGTTTATCTCTAATTCAAAATATCAATACATTGCTTAAACTCAGCTTAGAAACTATGGTCAAAGTGTAATACATTCAATCCTCAAAGTTTGAATGCAACTGTGGAGTTTGTGCAGTCTTAAATCTTAAGCTTGTCAGAATTAGCAGACAAGCTGATTAAAAAAAAAAAAAAAAAACTTTCCAGGGGGAAAAAATGCAAACTATTCCACCACAAAAAAGAGGCAAGAGAATAACCAATTTGTCAAACAAATGTCTGACTATTCCCTGGGCTAAAAGAAGCACCCATGCTTATATAAACATAAGACTTGCTTGTATAAACATGTACCCTATACAGTAAGTACCAGGTTTCCTCAGATGTGCAATGTGGGATGAGGGGGGTTACAGATGTGCAGCCTGAGCCAATTCCAGTAAACTCTGTGGCTCTGTGGTGGGTTTTGATCTTTTGGGTTCAACGAAACAGCAGTGAACTGGAAATTGGACCCAATACAGAAGAGAGAACTGTTTATGGACACCATAAGATAATGGGCTCACTTAGTAAATAATATAACAGCTGATTGTATTTCACAATTAAATGAAGAGTATATACAGTACAGTATATAAATCCACTACCTCTTTTCTTTGTTTGTAAATGATCTGATTCCAAGCCTTTTCATTTACAGAAACTGCTGATGGCCTCTGCTGTGTCCTCACAAGCCCCTGCCTCACCCACAACAGCATCCGCAACCTGAACCTGACCAATCAGCCTCCACCTGTGCTCATGCGTCGGAGCCGATTCACTTGGGACAGTGTGGAAAGGTACAGTCCATTCCAGTTTTCAATAACACTACCTCGTTAACAACATCTATGTGTTGCTGTATCAGTAGTTACCATATATGCTTATAGGTTTAAAGAATGTCTAGGAAAACCTGAATGTTTAGTATTATCATCTATGTACTCCCCTGTACAAGACAACTAAATTACAAACCCCCATAGTTACAATATAGTGCAGCTAGTGAGAATTTGCTGCAGTATAGTGATAGAGCTGATGAGCCTGCAGTTACAGCACCTCCGTTTCTATTTGTACAGTCATTTACTGCACAGTTTACGGCACATTCACAACATGTATCTGCACTGCGGTGCCTGATCTGTACTGAATTTTATCTGGTATTTTTTGACCCCAAATAATGTATGCTTCTCTGTGCTACTCATCTGCGATCCTCTGTGGAACAGAGTGGTCATGCTCAATGAGGCTATGTAAATATGTCTGAATTAATAGGAAATACATGCAACTGGCAGAAGCAGTGCAAATAATCTACGTCCTAACCTCATCTGTTTGGAATGCAATGTTGAAATCATAGGATCTTCTTAACTGTAGGTTTTTGCATGTGCAATTGCTTACCAATGTGATGATTCTTACGTATTTCACCTACATAACATCCTGGTAAGTGTTTATTTTAATGTAGAAAAGTTTCCTTAAGAGGTAAGCTCCTAGTGCCAGTCTCTATGCACTTGTTTCCTGTGGTTAAAGATGGCAAGCCGTGATTGAGCATGACTACCCACAGGGAGGGGTCAGGAGAGCCACCAGGTGCACATTACAGAATAGCAGGGGATACTAATGCTGAATGCCATAATCCTTTCATAGATATTCAGATAATCAGCCGAAATAACTGGATTGCTGATATAACAGTGCAACCCTGCGCACCACAAGCAAGCATCTAAACCACAATGCAAAAGAGCCGGGCTCATCTGCAGTCGTAGTTTAAGAGCTTGTAACCTCTCTCATCTCACCGACGGGACAGAACCCGTAACGACAGTGTGTCAAACAACACTGGCTGTTACATTGGTTGCCCTTTAATTCTATATTGCAAATGTTGCTTGAACACCTGTTGAAATGCCAAGTGTGCTAAATATCTCTGTAAAGTTATAAGCTATTGCTTTTTCATTAACAGGTCAGAGCTGATGAAGGAGAACGCAGTAGGTAACTGGGAGAACGACGATTCTCTCCTAAGCTTTGGCCTACGGAACAGCATTGCATCCTATTTGTCCCTGTCAGGAGGTCAAGAAGATAACTCAAACAAAAGCAGCCGCAAGAAAAAGAGCAAATCCATGTATGGGGTCCCGAGGAGTGCGGAAAACAACATGATTCTTACTGAAGAGGGTTTCTCTGAAGAGCAAGCTGAACAAGCATGAAGACCTCCGAGAACGGACATACACGTTGTATTGACTCAGTGACTCCTGAAACGAAGGACTTCACATTTACAACATATCTTCTGCATACATTAGTGTTATTCTGACTGTGTTTTTGGGAAAATGCTGTGTATGGCAAACATTAATGGTTTCTACTTCTATATGGGAGATTAAGAGACTTTATTAAAAAAGAAGAAGAAACATCTTGCTGAACTGTCACATCCAAGCGGACTGTGATTTCTTTATTGTTTTTTAATGCTAACATGATGCTCAATTAATCATGTGCACCAGGTTGCAATGCACATATATGTTTTCATGTGTGTATGGATGCTTGTTTGTTTATTTCTATGAAAGTTTGTGACCCTTAAAACTCGTGAACGACCTGTTATAATGAAACATGCACAAACCTTATTGTTATAATAAAGTGTTCCTCCAAAACACAGAACAAACTAAAAGAATCAATGTGACTTCTGGATTGACAAAATATTTTACTGTAACTCATTCGTAGTGTATGTTTAATTTACTAGGGGCTTGTACAGTCCGTAGTCTATAATGTTCTCTTATCAGTTTTCATATTGTAATAGAATAAATAAATAAAATAATATACTAAAATGATTTTGAGTAATAATGATTTAAAGGGGGGTCCTAGAGTGGCTCATCCAGTTAAAGTGTGCAGGATGTCACACAGCTTGGGCGGCACCAGTTTACATCCGGGCTGTGCAAAGAGGCTGAACTTTGCTGGGGACCCCGAGGGGAGCGTCTCATTGGCTCTGACGCTGCCGGGGTGAGGGATGAGAAACCGGCAGTGTAAAAAACACAGTTTCCTCTTTTCTAACCCTAACCAACAACAACAAAAACTTGCACTCTTTGCATGTTCAAAAGTATGCTGTATGTGAGGAAAACGTTTCTAAACAAGAAATCTGATTGGAAACTTTTGTCTAACTGCAAAGCATCTTTTCAGGTACAGGACTTGTCAGGTGGTTGTTCCTTGACAAGTCTAAAATAACCTTTTATTTATTTCACTCAAAGTCAGCTGTTTACTTTCTCATGTTGGCATTTAAGCAGCACAGCAAGGAAGTGTAAGTTAAGAATTTGTGCACGAGACACCACCTCTTATCAGATTTATAAGTGCTGTTGCTACAGATAGGATCCAATGGGGGTGTGACCTATAATATAAGTCTATAACACCACAATTCAAACCGTAAAGCTCAGGTAAAGATGAATACGATTTATTTTTTCTTTAACAATCCATCGTAGAGTCAGTTTTCTGTTCATATAAACAATGAACACGGTGTGTGTTCATCCGTCATGAAAATCAATAGCATCTGCTGACAATGTTTTTTCTAATTCAAAGGCTTCCTGTTTTTATCAAGCAAATGCTTTCAAATGTGCATATCTCTGTATCATTTCAAATGCATTGCCTACGTGAAGAATATCGTTTATTGTGTTTGTTATTAAGTGGTAAATGTTACAATGTACATACAGTATATAATGTATTGATGACCACATGAATGTTCTTAATATTATTAAATTGTTGGTACAGCAAATAGCTGTATTTTACTTATTAAAAGTCTCTATAACAGAGGAGAGTGTAACCATTTAAAATGTAATCTTATGGGTTAGGTGTTACAAGTTTGCTTTACAGTAATATACATTTGTAACAGAAATCGATAATGTGATAATTCAGGCAATGAGACATTCAAGAAAGTATGCACAGAGTACTGAATGAAAAATATCCTCAATAACAGTAAATGTATTTAATGTATTTGCCCACTGACGATGGGAATGAGAATGTAGAGATGGGAGCCCAGCTAACAAGATTGAAGTTTTTGCAGGTAATAAGCTTTTAAAGACACCCACACCTGTGAGCAGAAACTGACTCACTGAGAGCAGAAACTGACCCAAGACTGTCACAGCTACTGGAAGCAGGCTGATCTTTCGGATACAAATGGAAAATTAGTGAAACTGCAACAAATATTGTAATGACTATAATGTGTTTTAAAGAATATACAACCATTAGAAAATATTATTAGCAGATCTGTGTAAGGCCTGTGAGGAGGAGTTAATTGCATTGAAGGTCCGACTGACCTGCTGAAAGTTCCAAACCTCCCTTATCAGGCAAAAGCATCTTTTTTAATTAGACTCAGAGTCTCAAAACATTCTGATCCAGCGAGAGCAGAATGGTAGAATCTATGGAGCACAGTTAATATGCCAGAAGCAATCAAACTAGGTTTGAATAAAGTAAGAAAAAACAAAAGTATTTAAATAAATAAGAAACCTAATATAATAACATCAAGTAAATGTATGAGCAGGTGTGATTTTCTTGAATATTAAAAAGTTGTCTGGACATATAGCATGCCCAGTGCACGAACAAAACCACTTCAGTAGTTTAAAACATCTCTGTCCTCCTTGAACGTCTCTCCTGAGTTTAAGAGTGTGCTCAGGGCATATATATATATATACACTACCATTCAAAAGTTTGGGGTCACTTAGAAATTTCCTTGTTTTCGAAAGAAAAGCAAATTTTTTGTCCATTAAAATAACATCAAATTGATCAGAAATACAGTGTAGACATTGTTAATGTTGTAAATGACTATTGTTGCTGGAAACGGCTGATTTGTAATGGAATATCTACATAGGCGTACAGAAGCCCATTATCAGCAACCATCAGCCCTGTGTTCCAATGGCACGTTGTGTTTGCTAATCCAAGTTTATCATTTTAAAAGGTTAATTGATCATTAGAAAACCCTTTTGCAATTATGTTAGCACAGCTGAAAACTGTTGTGCTGATTAAAGAAGCAATAAAACTGGCCTTCTTTAGACTAGTTGAATATCTGGAGCATCAGCAATTGTGGGTTCGATTACAGGCTCAAAATGGCCAGAAACAAAGAACTTTCTTCTGAAACTCATCAGTCTATTCTTGTTCTGAGAAATGAAGGCTATTCCATGCGAGAAATTGCCAAGAAACTGAAGATCTCGTACAACGCTGTGTTCTACTCCCTTCACAGAACAGCAAACTGGCTCTAACCAGAATAGAAAGAGGAGTGGGAGGCCCCGTACACAACTGAGCAAGAGGACAAATACATTAGAGTGTCTAGTTTGAGAAACAGACGCCGCACAGGTCCTCAACTGGCAGCTTCATTAAATAGTACCCCAAAACACCAGTCTCAACGTCAACAGTGAAGAGGCGACTCGGGATGCTGGCCTTCTAGGCAGAGTTGCAAAGAAAAAGCCATATCTCAGACTGGCCAATAAAAAGAAAAGATTAAGATGGGCAAAAGAACACAGACACTGGACAGAGGAAGATTGGAAAAAAGTGTTATGGACAGACGAATCTAAGTTTGAGGTGTTCGGATCACAAAGAAGAACATTCGTGAGACACAGACCAAATGAAAAGATGCTGGAGGAGTGCTTGACGCCATCTGTCAAGCATGGTGGAGGCAATGTGATGGTCTGGGGGTGCTTTGGTGGTGGTAAAGTGGGAGATTTGTACAGGGTAAAAGGGATCTTGAAGAAGGAAGGCTATCACTCCATTTTGCAACGCCATGCCATACCCTGTGGACGGCGCTTGATTGGAGCCAATTTCCTCCTACAACAGGACAATGACCCAAAGCACAGCTCCAGACTATGCAAGAACTATTTAGGGAAGAAGCAGTCAGCTGGTATTCTGTCTATAATGGAGTGGCCAGCACAGTCACTGGATCTCAACCCTATTGAGCTGTTGTGGGAGCAGCTTGACCGTATGGTACGTAAGAAGTGCCCATCAAGCCAATCCAACTTGTGGGAGGTGCTTCAGGAAGCATGGGGTGAAATCTTTTCAGATTACCTCAACAAATTGACAACTAGAATGCCAAAGGTCTGCAAGGCTGTAATTGCTGCAAATGGAGGATTCTTTGATGAAAGCAAAATTTGAAGGACATAATTATTATTTCAATTAAAAATCATTATTTCTAACCTTGTCAATGACTATATTTCCTATTCATTTTACTATATTTCCTATTCAAACTCATTTCATGTATGTTTTCATGGAAAACAAGGAAATTTCTAAGTGACCCCAAACTTTTGAACGGTAGTGTGTATATATATATATATATATATATATATATATATATATATATATATATATATATATATATATATATATATATATATATATATATATATATATATATATATATATATATATATATATATATATATATATATATATATATATATATATATATATATATATATATATATATATATATATATATATATATATATATATATATATATATATATATATATATATATATATATATATACAGTACTGTGCAAAAGTTTTAGGCAGGTGTGAAAAAATGCTGTAAAGTAAGAATGCTTTCAAAAATAGACATGTTAATAGATTATATTTATCAATTAACTAAATGCAAAGTGAGTGAACAGAAGAAAAATCTAAATCAAATCCATATTTGGTGTGACCACCCTTTGCCTTCAAAACAGCATCAAGCATCAATTCTTCTACGTACACTTGCACACAGTTTTGAAGGAACTCGGCAGGTAGGTTGGCCCAAACATCTTGGAGAACTAACCACAGTTCTTCTGTGGATTTAGGCAGCCTCAGTTGCTTCTCTCTCTTCATGTAATCCCAGACAGACTCGATGATGTTGAGATCAGGGCTCTGTGGGGCCATACCATCACTTCCAGGACTCCTTGTTCTTCTTTACGCTGAAGATAGTTCTTAATGACTTTCGCTGTATGTTTGGGGTCATTGTCATGCTGCAGAATAAATTTGGGGCCATTCAGATGCCTCCCTGATGGTATTGCATGATGGATAAGTATCTGCCTGTACTTCTCAGCATTGAGGAGACCATTAATTCTGACCAAATCCCAACTCCATT
The DNA here is from genome assembly GCA_030684275.1 of Acipenser oxyrinchus oxyrinchus. NCBI lineage: Eukaryota > Metazoa > Chordata > Actinopteri > Acipenseriformes > Acipenseridae > Acipenser > Acipenser oxyrinchus. The sequence continues at coordinate 3,936,909 of CM060249.1, forward strand.
TGCAGAAATGCAGCCCCAAACTTGCAAGGAACCTCCACCATGCTTCACTGTTGCCTGCAGACACTCATTCGTGTATGCTCTCCAGCCCTTCGGCGAACAAACTGCCTTCTGCTACAGCCAAATACTTCAAATTTTGACTCATCAGTCCAGAGCACCTGCTGCCATTTTTCTGCACCCCAGTTCCTGTGTTTTCGTGCATAGTTGAGTCGCTTGGCCTTGCTTCCACGCCGGAGGTATGGCTTTTGGCCGCAAGTCTTCCATGAAGGCCACTTCTGACCAGACTTCTCCGACAGTAGATGGGTGTACCAGGGTCCCACTGTTTTCTGCCAGTTCTGAGCTGATGGCACTGCTGGACATCTTCCGATTGGCGTAAGGGAAGTAAGCATGATGTGTCTTTCATCTGCTGCAGTAAGTTTCCTTGGCCGACCACCGCGCCCACGGTCCTCAATGTTGCCCGTTTCTTTGTGCTTCTTCAAAAGAGCTTGGACAGCACATCTGGAAACCCCTGTCTGCCTTGAAATTTCTGCCTGGGAGAGACCTTTGCTGATGCAGTATAACTACCTTGTGTCTTGTTGCTGTGCTCAGTCTTGCCATGGTGTATGACTTTTGACAGTAAACTGTCTTCAGCAACCTCACCTTGTTAGCTGAGTTTGGCTGTTCCTCACCCAGTTTTATTCCTCCTACACAGCTGTTTCTGTTTCAGTTAATGATTGTGTTTCAACCTACATATTGAATTGATGATCATTAGCACCTGTTTGGTATAATTGTTTAATCATACACCTGACTATATGCCTACAAAATCCCTGACTTTGTGCAAGTGTACCTAGAAGAATTGATGCTGTTTTGAAGGCAAAGGGTTGTCACACCAAATATGGATTTGATTTAGATTTTTCTTCTGTTCACTCCCTTTGCATTTATTTAATTGATAAATATAATCTATTAACATGTCTATTTTTGAAAGCATTCTTACCTTACAGCATTTTTCACACCTGCCTAAAACTTTTGCACAGTACTGTATATATATATATATATATATATATATATATATATATATATATATATATATATAGATAAAAAGAGTACATGCGAAAATTCTGACAGTGTGAATCAGCATTCAAGATCTATGCGAGTACAAGCCATCATAATTCATACACCCTCGCCCTGTATAATTCATACACCCTCGCCCTGTATAATTCATACACCCTCATTCATACACCCTCGCCCTGTATGAAACCCTCCTGAGCACAGGATTCACCTGCTGGGTCTTGGAGAAGGAAATAATTACTTATTTGACATGTACTGTATTTATTTATTTATTTATTTGGTTTTCATTAATTTATTTATGTAGGTATTAAAACTGAAAAAAAATATTATTCATGCAAAAGTACTAATGCTTTAGATAATGCTACATGTTCACCACAGTCAGCAATGGTGACGTCAGGTGTAAAAAGCCTGTGTGCTATTTTTATTCTCAGTGGTAAAGAACATCCTTTCCCTGCAGCCCGCACGGAGCAGCAGAGGAACAAACACAAGGGTAGCTGTAACTATTTTATTTTTAGTGCAGAAGTCGAACTGAAATGATTCACCATTCTTAGATGTGTGAGTGTGGGAGCAGCAGTTCGAAAGCAAGTTAAAGTTAAAAAGGAACAGAACCTGAGAACAGCACATTGTTATTACAGTCCAAACAGGGCAGCTCCTTTCCTCTTACAGTTAATGAACTCTGAGAATACATTTCATGATGGGGGTGCACTGGTGAAGTTTCGTGGCAAAGCAGACTTAGCGGCCATCTGCACTGTTTTGATAATTGTGATTGGGTTGAGGATTCAGAATGCTACAGATAAATAACCTTAAACACTATATGGTCCAGTAGGTTAAAGAAAAGGGCTTGAAATCAGGAGGTCCCTGGTTCAAATCCCATCTCAGCCACTGACTCATTGTGTGACCCTGAGCAAGTCACTTAACCTCCTTGTGATCCGTCTTTTGGGTGAGACGTAGTTGTAAGTGACTCTGCAGCTGATGCATTGTTCACACACCCTAGTTTCTGTAAGTCGCTAAATAAACAAATAATAATAATAATAAAAATAACTCTAGATAAAAGTACTTAAAGCAACCATATTGTGGGTTTTGTTAAGGTAAGCAAACTGTCTCGCTCTATAACTACCACATACACATCTGCAGTTGTTAACTGAAGTATCACTTTAAACCCCAGCACCTCCAATGGCTGTTTAATCATGTCTGGTTGGCTGAAGAAAGTGTGTGTTTTCCTACTTTGTTGGACCTACAATGACTTCACTGTACTTTTACTTTGCTTTGCTACGCTATACTTTACTATCGATGCAGCTCTGTGCCCTTCCCTGGTTGCCATTTTTTTTTTTTTTAAACCGAGTTTCATTGGCCCTTGTGTTTTTTGTTCTGAAATTGTGCGACAAGTGGTTGAGCCATCTTTCCTATTTTGAAATATTTTTAGGGATGCTTAATGTTGTATTGAGATACAGTCAGACATGTTTTTATTGTAGGTCTTTACTGTATGAGTTGAAGTTTATTATTTTAAAATAACTGTGTGCATGCATGTGGGGCACTGTAACATAATCATTGTGGATTTTAAATGCTCCTCAAAGGGCAAGGTGACAATGGCATCAACCACTATCTGGTAATCAGTACCATATGTTTCAGTTCAATCCCCAAATGCAACTCCTGAATCCATATAAATAACCATATAAATCAGTGAAAGAAAGATTAACTGGACCAAGTTTGAAGCTCTGAGTCACTTTTTTCCACATAATAAATTGGATTCTGTTAAAAACTTAATTCTGCCAAAAAGAACCTGGATGGAAATTTGACCTAAGAAAATGGTCTTCCTATATTTTTCCAAGACTCAACATGGGGACAGTTTTGCTACAGTGTCGGATGTGCCAGTGGAGAACCACGCGTACCTGTACTGTACCGAGCCCTCACGGGTCAGATGTGCCAGTGGAGAACCTCCCGTACCGTACCGAGCCCTCGCGGGTCGAATGTGCCAGTGGAGAAGCACCCGTACCCGTACCATACCGAGCCCTCGCGGGTCGGATGTGCCAGTGGAGAACCTCCCGTACCGTACCGTACCGAGCCCTCGCGGGTCGGATGTGCCACTGGAGAAGCACCCGTACCCATACCGTACCGTGCCCTCATGGGTCGGATGTGCCAGTGGAGAAAGGGAATTATAGATGGTCCTTGGACTGTATATACTTATTTTAGTTAAAGGTTTAGGTTGGAATTAATATAACAATTATCATTATGTTGTGATCTACTTATTTGGGGCTGGGTTAGTTTATAGGAAGGGTTATATTCAATGATTTTAACATTGATACGTAGATAGAGAATAAACAATATATGAGATGTGTTGTGTCTATGGGTGTGGGCGTGAGAGAGTAGGTCTTCCAACAAAAGTTATCTATATCATTCTGAGGACTCCTTCAGACATGTCTGTCTGTATGTACAAACGTAAACCAAATGGTGTTTGTGGGATATTAAAAAGTCATAGTTGTGCACAAATAGCCAGAGACAATGCACTCATTACCCAACAGGAAGTCGTGTCAGAAGAAACAGGAACTAGGCTTACGCAGCTCAGGGTAACCAGTGTAAATGTCACCAGTTCTACGTGAATAAGGCAAACCACATCTTTGACGCCATACTTGCATGCAAGGCTTTAGAAAAGTCAGCAAGGCGATATCTCAACAGCTTGAAGAAAACCTCAGAAAATTGAACTGATAAAATGCATTAACCTGATGAATAATCTGTCCACCTGCTTGTATCTTTTTATTCCTTTCAAACCTGCTTCACGGAAACCTTGAACATTTTAGTCATAGAAAACATACAGCAATTCCCACCCATGAGTTTAGAACATTGGGCATTAAATGACTCTTGACTGGAGGGTCATGGGTTCAGTCCCAGATGGGGGACACTGCTGCTGTACCCTTGAGCAAGGTACTTTACCTAGATTGTTCCAGTAAAAACCCAGCTGTATAAATGGGTAATTGTATGTAAAAAATAATGTGTACAAAATAATGTAATTGTATGTAAAAATAATGTGATATCTTGTATCAATTGTAAGTCGCCCTGGATAAGGGCGTCTGCTAAAAAATAATAATAAAATGGAAGCCTCACTGTGTAACTGGCATGCCCACATTATCAAAATCTACAGCTAGTGACAAATAACAACCCATTTGTCCTGCAGTCAAGACTATTGAGGGGTCTCTGAAGTAGCAACAAGAGACAGCTTCTGTGATATCTCTACTGGAATGGAACAGAAAACACCTGTTATTTCTTTATGAAGTTTCTATGGAGGAAAGGAATACAACTTTAGGGAAAAAAAACCCTGTGTGTAAAGTATAGTAATTCAGTTTTACTATCCACGCATAGCACTTAACTGAATCTGTTTGGTCTTCCGGCCACAGTCTAGCTAAATACAGACAACTACTGTATCTGTGTTGCTTTCTGAAATCATAACTTCAATGTAAAACTACCAATTTGCTTTCTCAACAGCACAGTTTAAGTATATTCATATTTAGATCACATATACCATGATACCATTAACCAAGATACAGCTTAAAAAATATATTTGAAAAAAACAACAACAAAAAATCATTTTTGAAACATGACTTTGGACCGAATGGGTATGTTGCTTTCCCTGTCGTGTTATACGTAGTGAATCTACCTACTGTACATTATGTCACTCACCTGCAACTTGAAACTGTTTCGTTCAGAATACAACGATAACCTGGAAATGGATGTAATGCATTCACTGTATTGGGTTGGCAGTAACAGGTTCAATGAAAACACAGCCTTTTAGTCCAATGGAGCTCATTTCACTTGTACGGGTACTGTAAATGTACAGCAAATCCAGTAGCATTTGTATTGTTATAGTTTCACAATGATAACACCTGGCAAGCTTCCAGCTTTATGCAACAACCCTATATAGACTTAGTTATTCCAGATACGAAAATAATGTCATGAGGTACCTAGTTTAAACATGACAGTCACAGATATTTATCCCATCAGGAGGAAATGAAACCGAAAAACTAAAAAAAGTTACATGCTAAAATGTAGCCTTGTTTATTCTAGTTCCTTGCCCATTTTCTTCAGAGCTGGAGAATGCTGTGACATTTTAAACACTTTAAACTCTACATGTGGCATAAACTTGTTGAATGCTTATTTTTATTTAGACATCAGTACTATTGCATAAATACAATAGCATGCTACTGAGAACCTTTAAAACAAAGACTTGCAAACACAGCTACTGTATATATAGGAGTGCAGTACAGTTCAGAGAGATGTTTTCCACATTGTAACAGTAGTTCAGAGAAAGTATTTCTCTTTGTAGGAGCTAATAAGAATAAGAATAATGAAACAAATGGCTTATGGTTCTTTGATGCAGGAGGAAGATGGAAAGGAGCACACATACCGGGGTTTTGATTCCACTGGTTTACTAAATATAAAATAATGATTTAATTATTCAGTCATAATAGGGACATCAAGGTAAATTAAAACAGGGCAACATTTAAGCAACAGTGTATAGGACAGTTTTTATCTGGTTCATTAAAAAAAAAAAAATCAAATAGTACAATAACAAGGGGATTCTAACATACACTAAGACCACATTTATCAACACAAATTGCTATTTTTTTTTCTTTCTGTTCACGTAAAATAAAACATATTTTTCACAATAAGTAACAAACAACTCCTAAGGTTAATGACTCAAATGTAGAACTGTTTTGTTACTTATTAATGAAATTCCACAAATAAAATAAATTAAAGAATTTTACAAATTTTACATGCCTCAGGAGTGGTACTCTCCATGTTAAATATAGCGTAAACTCCCAAATATGTTACATATTTTCAAATAAAAATGAATAGCTTGTATTCATGCACTCAAAGTTTCCAAATACAGTAAATTAATTGGCTGTGTAATATTTGAAATATGCGTTGCTCCCCTCTTGTTTACCCTTTTACAGACATGTTGTAACGTGTTTGTCTTGTGATCTACTGTATAGTGCAACGTCTGACCCCAAAGCAAAGGGGAAAAGATTGCTTCCCCCCCTTAACTGATTTTACGAACACTGGTCCTTAGATATCTGCTGTATCTCACTTCAGCCCACATTTGTTAGCAAATAAAAACCAAAAAAAAATGTGTGTTTCATAATAAAAAATGTTCTAGCCCAAATGAAAAACAGTGTGAGAGGAATGTTTGAGAATTTAAACAACCACAAAGCAAACTGAAGGAAACGGGCAGTATTAGTAATCTGAATAAACAGGACCATGTTATTCGTTCTTTTAAGAAAAGGTCAGCGCCTGGAAGAGAAACACAGCTGCAGGTTTTCATGAGCACGTACTCTACAGTCGACTCTCACTTCAAAATACATTTACACAGGACACAAATACCAACAATTTACATCTTCATGCACGCACAGTTCTACAAAGAGCACTTACATATGTCAGCCAAGACATCCAGAATGCTTTGCTAACTCGTTGCAAATATGACCTTTGCTGATTTGTTAGACTATGTATTACTGTGGCTAGGTTTCCTGTATATTTGATTAAACTGTAATTAAATAAATATTTCTATTATTATTATTATTAGTTACCAATATCACTTCATTCTTCATTAAGTGACAGCAGCCATTTCAAAGTCATGGGACAGTCCCAAACACAATCTGAGTCATACTAGTGTCCCGCAAGAGTAAGTATATCAGGTAGAAAGGGTACAGGCATTATTAATGTCCACGTACTCCTAAAATGACCCCAGAGATTTATTTACAAGCCCATCAACAGCTGTACTGTACTAAGCACAGCACTATTGTATTTTACCCCTGTACAATTGGTATTTTAAATACTCTATCCTGATTGGTCAAAACAGGTCACATGGGGGTGTTGCTATTACAACATATCACCAAGGGTCGGCATTTCTTTTCGAAAAGGGTCAAATCACTGATATATATCAATACGCCAGTAGCATTTTGAAGAAAAAAAATATCGCAATAAACATGTCTGGCAAGATTTATGTAGATGTTGACTTTTTTGGAAACCGAAGTGTACATGAGATATTGATGAGTCTGACTCGGACACAATAATTAATTAAAGTAGTGAAAAAAGGCAAAAGCATTCAAATCAATTGAAAACTCTCCATTCTGATCCGCTCTGTTCCTTGGTTGCATCTCCTGCCTGTCTGCTGCTACATGTCACACTCCTTGCGCAGCTGTGTGATCTGATGCAGAATAAATGCATCTCGACAATTCCTGCCGTACCTTTCTTTCCACATACATTTGTCAAGGTACGGTGGTATTTCTTCTGCTGTACCCTGCATTGTTTTAAATTGTTTCTAACACTGGCCCAGTAGTTCTCCACGTTGTCCAGCCGTAAACTGCAAAGTCAGTTTGATAAGTAGCCTGGTATTCCATGTAAATAACGTCTTTCTCGCCACTGGGAAGCGGTAGCACAAATCTGGTATGGATACCTCCTGTCACTACCTCCTGTCACTACCCCGATAACAAAGGACGATTTATATATACAAAATAAAGTCATCTGATACTGTTGCAGGTCTTGTTTGGAAGGGTCTGTGTGATTTAAGGCAGACTCTTTTGTGCTGTATCGTGATGAAGTGGACAGCAATGTTTTACTTTAAAATATAATAAACCAAGAATTACAACGTATAACGAATTAAATACAGAAAAAACTGCACTTTCAATGGCAATGTTCAATTCAACATCTATAAATCGTTTTTTTTAAATTTAATGCATCTTTGGTTTTTAAAGTTATATGGAACTATGTTTTGTTAAGGATATTTAATTAAAATGACTATTTTGTTAATTAAAAAAACGTTTTTACTTTTTTTGTTTCAATTTAGTTAGTTAACCAATTTTTATAAGTACAATACGCCACTTCAGGGTGTGTGATATACTCAAATATCACCATGACCTGGGGCGAAGTGCCTTATTGCTTACGTATGCTGCTGGTGATATATACTGTACTGTAAAGACATACTTGGCTTCTGATACCAGCCAAACGGGTAGACTTCAGTCCCTGACCTGCCAGCTGGTCTTTCCCTTCTCACTGCAGGTCTGAACTCCCACGTTATTCAAAGTTTTTTTTTGCTATTACTGAAAGAAGTTTCATGATCCCAGGGTAAATGTTATTTTCTTTTTTTTCCAGAAGGAATTCCTAACAGTTAGCAAGCAACTTTTAACCAGACAACCGGAGTCCTTTTCGGTTGAGGATCCCTGTTGACACAGTAATACACCTTTATACACTGCTGTGTAGTAAACCAAACCGTACGTTTTTTTTCCCTCCATATCAAAGACTTCTGATTTTGCCAGGTAGCAGACATAATTGCAACTCTGACAAACTTCTAATACACTTATAACATTTATTCTTCTTTTATGAAAAGCCATGTTAATGTTAGAAAATTGGTAGGTAATAAGAGGCATTGGATAATATTACTTAACTGGTTTGTTCTTGTTTTGTAAAATGACCATGATATATTCCCCTTTTCCAAAATAGGAGGCACAGTAATTACAGGCTGGGGTAGCTGCCGCTGCAGTAAGTCTTTGTGTCTCTCTGTACAGCACTGTGTTTTTTTTGTTGGAGCAGCAGGGAAAGGGTTAAAAACAATGATGAGCAGCTTCCAACCCAATCTGAAGACTCAGCTGCTTCTAGGAGCTAACCTGAACTGAACTGAACTCTGAAGGCAACTTTCCATGGCAGTTTCATTTACACCAGACATCCTAAACCTGCTAATCATCAATTAAACAAAGAAAAAAAAAATCCACTGATACTTCTCATCCTTTTGCCCTTCCAGTCCGCCTTTTGAAATAATTACAAACAGCTCTTTGACTCAGTTAAAGCACGTATCCAGCTGTTTTTGTATTGAGCATTTACAATGAAACAGCACATTAAACCTGTACCATAGTTTTTTTTCCAACGTGTGTTATTCCAGTTATAATAACTGTTAATTTGTTTGTTCTGTACCCTTTGTTGCTAAGTTAAATATGAGATTTCTAGTGTTGAAGTCAAATAACCTGAATTGAGCTCCAGTTTTATAACATCTTCACCTGGGTATGAATTTGATACTGTAGCACTGCACTCCACAAACACCAGAGTATAATTACATAGCTACAACATACTGGGGAGTTCAATTGTGTTTATAGTGCAAACAATGGGCATGGTAACGTGAAGCATTGCCTCACAAGAGTAAACCCATGTAACTTGGTACAGTATTCCCTGCTTCTTTAATTGCAGTTGTGTTTCATGTGGTTTACCAGATATTATTTCTGTTTTCTTGTCTTCTTGTTTATTTGGGATGGGATGAGTCAATGGAGAGCATTATAAATCTAGAAGCTATTTAATAAAGATCTATTGTGAAGATGTACTGTATTTCAAACAAGGTCGTCTGCTGGTTACCAACTGTGGAAAGGGTTTCTGTCTAGGGCTCCCTTTTTGTTCATGGTGTTTGGTTTTCCACCTGGGCATATTTTAGCCTTTTAAACACGATTAACCCTCCTGTACCAAATAAATTTAAAATGTTTTGTTTGTTTGTTTGTTTTGTTATATAAATGCTTGTACAGTATATGTTCCTAAAGTTTTTTTTTTTCTTTTGGTGTATTTTAACTATAACAAGAACATAAGAACATAAGAAAGTTTACAAACGAGAGGAGGCCATTCGGTCCATCTTGCTCGTTTGGTTGTTAGCAGCTTATTGATCCCAGAATCTCATCAAGCAGCTTCTTGAAGGATCCCAGGGTGTCAGCTTCAACAACATTACTGGGGAGTTGGTTCCAGACCCTCACAATTCTTTGTGTAAAAATGTGCCTCCTATTTTCTGTTCTGAATGCCCCTTTATCTAATCTCCATTTGTGACCCCTGGTCCTTGTTTCTTTTTTCAGGTCAAAGAAGTCCCCTGGGTTGACATTGTCTATACCTTTTAGGATTTTGAATGTTTGAATCAGATCACCGCGCAGTCTTCTTTGTTCAAGACTGAATAGATTCAATTCTTTTAGCCTGTCTGCATACGACATGCCTTTTAAACCCGGGATAATTCTGGTTGCTCTTCTTTGCACTCTTTCTAGTGCAGCAATATCCTTTTTGTAACGAGGTTACCAGAACTGAACACAATATTCTAGGTGAGGTCTTACTAATGCATTGTAGAGTTTTAACATTACTTCCCTTGATTTAAATTCAACACTTCTCACAATATATCCAAGCATCTTGTTAGCCTTTTTTATAGCTTCCCCACATTGTCTAAATGAAGACATTTCTGAGTCAACATAAACTCCTAGGTTTTTTTCATAGTTCCCTTCTTCAATTTCACTATCTTCCATGTGATATTTATAATGCACATTTTTATTACCCGCATGCAATACTTTACACTTTTCTCTATTAAATGTCATTTGCCATGTGTCTGTCCAATTCTGAATGCAGTCTAGATCATTTTGAATGACCTTTGCTGCTGCAACAGTGTTTGCCACTCCTCCTATTTTTGCGTCGTCTGCAAATTTAACAAGTTTGCTTACTATACCAGAATCTAAATCATTAATGTAGATTAGGAATAGCAGAGGACCTAATACTGATCCCTGTGATACACCACTGGTTACCTCACTCCATTTTGAGGTTTCTCCTTGTCACAAAGACTGCAGCAGTGAGTGACGTCAGACCAGAGACCGGGAGCAACACAGAGCAGACAGACAGTGAGGTTTTGATGAAGCTGAGCGCGTGATCGCGCTCAGCATTTAATAATTAAACAGAACAGAAAATAAAAGGTTTGAACACAAAACACAGGATACGGCACTTACGCCAAAATAAACAGACAAACAAAACGAACTAACACTTAACAAACGGTGCACGGAGACAAACAAACACGGTGAGTAAAAAAACACTTATTCTTCTTCTTCTTCTTATTATATTTTATTTTAACCTCCTCTCCACACCCGTTCTCCACTCTCGAACACCCAACAACCCCGAGTGAGTGAAAACATGCAGCTTTTATGCAGCTGTACCAAGACTCGATTGCTAATCAGTCATTCAATTGGAGTCTCGGTACAACTGCACGTGAATTAATAAAGTGCAACCTCGTGCTCACATATTACATATTTTATCTTTACGTGAAGTTATGTGCAATCCTCGTGCCTAACTACAATTATACATTTTTAAACACACATGAAACACAGACCCGCTTATATCCCGTGTACCAATGCCTATACACCAACATTTACACACAACACGAAACATACAACACAAACTACGCACAAGGGCGTGGCCACATTGCCACACTCCTCTAATCAGTACTTTCTGTTTTCTACCTGTTAACCACTCCCTAATCCATGTGCATGCATTTCCTTGAATCCCTACTGCGTTCAGTTTGAGAATTAATCTTTTATGCGGGACTTTGTCAAAAGCTTTCAGGAAATCTAAATAAACCATGTCGTATGCTTTGCAGTTATCCATTTTCAATGTTGCATCCTCAAAAAAGTCAAGCAGGTTAGTTAGACACGATCTCCCTTTCCTAAAACCATGCTGGCTGTCTCCCAGGATATTGTTACCATATAGGTAATTTTCCATTTTGGATCTTATTATAGTTTCCATAAGTTTACATATAATAGAAGTCAGGCTTATTGGTCTGTAGTTACCTGGTTCGGTTTTGTCTCCCTTTTGTGGATCGGTATTACGTTTGCTATTTTCCAGTCTGTCGGTACAACCCTGTGTCAAGAGACTGTTGCATGATCTTGGTTAGCAGTTTGTAAATAGCTTCTTTCATTTCTTTGAGTACTATTGGGAGGATCTCATCCGGCCCAGGGATTTGTTTATTTTAAGAGCTCCTAGTCCCTTTAACACTTCTGCCTCTGTTATGCTAAAGTTATTTAAAATTGATAGGAACAGGTCGACATGTGGGGCATGTTGTCCGTGTCCTCCTTTGTAAAAACCTGTGAAAAGTAATCATTTAATATATTTGCTATTTTTTTCTTCATCTATGATTTTGCCATTTGTGTCTCTTAGACATTTGACCTCCTCTTTGAATGTTCTCTTGCTGTTATAATATTGGAAAAATATTTTGGAATTGGTTTTAGCCCCTTAGCAATATTGATTTCTATCTCTCTTGACCTTTCTAAGTTCCTTTTGACTTGTGTTTGCAGTTCCAAGTACTCTTTCTGTGTACTTTGTTTTTGGTCCCTTTTAAACGCTCTGTAAAGTGCCTTTTTTCGCTGAATATTTTTTTTAATTGATCTATTGAACCATTTTGGCCATTTTGTTTTAGATTTAGATTTGTCTACTTTTGGGATGTAATCGTTTTGTACCTCTAGTACTACATTTTTAAAAAACAGCCATCCTTTTTCTGTGTTTTACTCCAATCTACTTCTGTTAGTCTCTGTTTCATACCTTCATAGTTTGCTTTTCTAAAATTGTAAACCTTAGCTTTAGTCATTACTTTTGGGGTTTTAAAAAAATATTTCAAATGAGACCATGTTGTGGTCTGAGTTTGCCAATGGCTCTCTGACCTCTGTTTTAGTTATTCTGTCTTCATTATTTGAAAAGATTAAATCAAGGTATGCCTCCCCACTAGTCGAAAAACAGAGAATTATTATTATTGAATAAAACATGTAAGGACATTGCTCAACTTTTTAATTTAGATTGTCATCTTCTATCACAGCTTCAGGTTGTCGGGTTTGAAAAACGTGATGGTGCTGTACTGTACGTGCAGTAGCTGATGCTGCTGTCTGCAGACCACATGGAACCACCGTTGTACACCTCATTTCAAGGACTCCACAGTCACGATACATGAAGTATATCCTACTTATCCTGTGATGTGATTTACACCTGCGAACTTTCATCGTGGGGGGAAGTGTTGCTGATGTATTACTTGGCTTAACGTGGTACTAAATCCGTACAAGGCTTTAATATACTGTATATTTTATGTTTTAGGTGGTTAATTGGAAAGTAGAAAAACAAGTTTGAATAAATCCATATTGGAAGAGAATTACAGTTCATTTAAATTCAGGGGTCATGAAAAAATCAAAGTCATGTTGTCAGTGCAGAGCAGAAACCATACACATGGTCACAGTGTAAAGTCAATACACTTCTCCTCAATCCTCACATGACCACAGGCTATACCATCCAGAACTTTATACATTCAATCATGAACTCTGAGGTAAAATCTATAAGAGAAATATTGTCAAAACATGTGTCTTCACTTGAGCTCTTTCCTTATGGATTACCTCAGACTACTGGTGTCTCCATGCTCTTCCAAACTTAATGAAAACTAAAAACATACAGTGAGCCGTTCCGCAATGCACACCTCATTTCACTAAGAAAACAAGCACTTTTTCATCCATGAACAAAGTCCAGAGGTGACAGACCTCATATGTTATCAATACTTCACTTGACAACCCTGCCCATTATTGGATAGGTATTCTTTTTTAAATAAACTGTTAGATTTTAAATTATACACAATGGCTTGTTTTTCTTGTCATATCAATGAATAATTATCACAGCTGTCTAAACTTGTGTCCAGTTGCTAGGAGCCACAGACAGAAAACAAATGTGTTCTGTAATGTGGGCTTCTGTGCTATCATTAATCGCCATAATGCTTAACGAAAGTGCCTGACTACAGCTGAATAAAGCTCTCTGCCAATGACATGTCATTATGTACTGCATTATCATTGGGGTTTCCAATGGAATTGGCTTCCTCTTTTTGTTTTACAGTAAATGCCTCTTAACATCATAATCAGATTTTCACTATTAACATAGCTTTTCAAATGGGTTTCAATTTGGAGAGGATGTAAATACACAGTTACACTCTTCACACATTAACCCTTTTCAGTCCTAGCGGAACCTCAGTGTCCCGCCTTATCTTAGCACTGTATGTTAACATATGCAGTCGGAAATCATGTTAGAACCTCACGGAACTCCTAGGTGGCAGGAGGCAGTGTGGTCCAGTGGTTAAAAAAAGGGCTTGTAACCAGGAGGTCCCCGGTTCAAATCCCACCTCAGCCACTGACTCATTGTGTGACCCTGAGCAAGTCACTTAACCTCCTTGTGCTCCGTCTTTCGGGTGAGACGTAATTGTAAGTGACTCTGCAGCTGATGCATAGTTCACACACCCTAGTCTCTGTAAGTCACCTTGGATAAAGGAGTCTGCTAAATAAACAAATAATAGGTTCCAGTCTGAGGTACTGTATAAATATAAGCAAAAAATATATTTTGTCCTGTTTGCATGTAAACTCAATAAAGGAGTTTATTCTTCAGCTTGTCAAAAATAATTAAATACTGAAAGGGTTAAACAGCTTTTCAACTTAACATTGGATATCCTACTATTTTATGACGCGTAAGGGTTTAGAAACTCGATAACCATGAGAAATGTATGATATTAAATTAGCTTTTTTTGTTTTTAAACTGTACCTACAGGATCTTTAGTCTTTACACAGCTATTAGAAGATGAACAGTTGTACATTTGTTGCCTGGCTACCACTAAGTGACATGAAGAACTGTCAGGAGGAAGGAAAAATCCTTGCACTGAAACAGTGTGTCTTTGGAATCGAACATCAGGTACAGTAATTTCTGAAGACTCACTTTACTTTCTGTGGACAGTCTGCGGAGCTAGAGGCAGCACCAGGCTGTCGGGCTGTCTTATCGTATGCACCACAGGCCTGGGTGTCTGGATACAACGTGCAGGTGAAATGCAGAGTGGCGTTGTCCTGCAAATCTGTGACCTTACAGAACTCTTCTTCACAACCTGAATACACAGAACCAAAGAAAGAAAAAGAAAACTGTGGATATGAAACACATACACGCCCACAAATTAACATAGATATTTAAACCTGTTTCGCAGGGTGTTGTTATGGATTACTTATCAACGACATACTTTCTGCAGTTCTTGCAAAGATCCTGAGCTGGAATAAAAGATACAGTATGAGGTATGCCTGTTGCCTAAAGAGACGAGTAGGAATGCAGAATCTTACGTTTGAGGCCCCACGTCTGCGCCTGTTCAGCTGAATACTTGCTCTTGAAGATCCAGTAGTGCTCAGAACAGCTTGTGATGGGTCCACTCGAATAGTGCTGCTGTCCACTAAGGTGAAGACTTCCTTTATAGCCTAATTTACAAGGTGACATACTGTTAATGCCTTTCAGAAACTGGGACCACAAATACCATGTGACTGGAAAAAAGGCATTCCGTTTTCTAGCTCCATGGTCTTGGAATAAACTTCAGGAAGAACTGAAACCTACTGTCTTTAAAGGAGTTCAGACAAAAAAAAATGGCACCTATGAAGCCGAGACATGTTTTTGTTTTGGCTGGTGCTCCTAAATTATTTCTTTTAAATGTGATTAACTTGTTTGGATTGGTTGTTCTGATTTGGTTCTCTCGTCTTGAAGCACAATACTGGAACGCTCCAGGGCTGATTTAGGGCGAACATGCATGTTGGAGTCTGGAACACAAATCAGTGACAACATCAGTATTTCTTCAGCTTTAGTTTTTAATATTCATTTCTCAATATGTCATGTGATAGAAATGGGTAACCATGTGAGATTAGTTTGCTATAAATCAGATACCATTACCAACAGAGGAAGCTTAACTTACTGTAATGACATGACAAAAGACTGGCACCAAAAAATAATTGTATAATGATGTACTGTATTGCAATGTATTTAGGATTTCCCTGAGTCCTGCAGCAGTGTAGTAAAAGGGGCAATACAGACTTGGTAGAGGATTGGCTGTATGAGGCTGTGGATGGACCTACCCTTATAACACTTACCACAGTATACCATGGTAAAAGCATAGGCAAGCATGGGAGCATCAATTAATTTGAACATGAAGGTGGGAGGGTTATTATTTATGTCACTGAAAGGGGCGGAGCAGTAGGGAAGGTGAAATTGGACGCAGGCACATTTTAGGACGGAGATAATTATTAGCTGTGTGGCCTTTAGTAGAACAATGTGGAGAATTTCACTGTACAGCTCATGGTATGTTCCTTTACTGTGAGAGTACAAGGATCTTTATTGCAACTAAATCAACACCGTTCACAACTACTACATTATTCATAAACAAGTTATCTGAATAAAAATAGTGAAAAAAGACAAAAGAACAAAACCCTTCCACTGATAAACGTGTTGAAAGCTGATAAAAATGTGCATTATAAATATCATATGGGACATACTGAAATTGAAGAAGAAATCTATGAAAAAGACCTAGGAGTTTATGTTGACTCAGAAATGTCTTCATCTAGACAATGTGGGGAAGCTATAAAAAAGGCCAACAAGATGCTCGGATATATAGGGAAAAGTGTTTAATTTAAATCAAGGGAAGTAATGTTACAACTTTACAATGCATTAGTAAGACCTCATCTAGAATATTGTGTTCAGTTCTGGTCACCTCGCTACAAAAAGGATATTGCTGCTCTAGAAAGAGTGCAAAGAAGACCAACCAAAATTATCCAGGGTTTAAAAGGCATGTCATATGCAGACAGGCTTAAAGAATTGAATTGAATGTTGTTGAAGCTGACACCCTGGGATCCTTTAAGAAGCTGCTTGATGAGATTCTGGGATCAATAAGCTACTAACAACCAAACGAGCAAGATGGGCCGAATGGCCTCCTGTCGTTTGTAAACTTTCTTATGTTCTTATGTTCTTAAGGGATGCCTGGTAATCTGAATTGGTCTTGCTAGATGTCGATAGGTTTGCATCAGCTGTGTGAAAGAAAGTCATTATTAACAATTAAAATGAAGACGTCAAATTTAGTATTCATTACTGCGGAGTAAATATATTTTTTGTCGGAAGCTAAGCAGATGCAGAGCTTGATCATTTTCCAAACTCATCTGTTTAATTTAGGTTTAAACATGAATAAACTGATGAATCATGTAAAAGCAGGTGAAGTCAGAATGTCCACTTTGCTTCACTATGATAAAATAAAGAATATTATTGTACATTCTTACTAATAGTGAAGTTCTGCCCTCCTAGGATACATGTAAATGGTTTCTGCTGAATTTGTGACCTTAGGTAGAAAGAGGAAAGATATATTATCAGAGCTCAGCCAAGGAACACAGATGAGTCCAAAAATACCCAACTGACTGCCAGAGCCATGGAATGCTCCCCATTCTGTGCAATGAGGTTTAGGCATCATTTAGTAGTTGCCAATTATTTTTTATCATTTTCTCCCAATTTGGAATATCCAATTATTATTTAAGCTTGGCTCACCGCTACCACCCCTGCACTGACTCGGAAGCAGCAAAGACAAACACCGCAGTCCTCCGAAGCGTGTGTCGTCAGCCCATTGCTTCTTTTCACACTGCAGACTTACCATGCAGCCACCTTGGAGCTACAGAGTCGGAGGACAGCGCAGCTCCAGGCAGCTTACAGGCAAGCCTGCAGGTGCCTGGCCAGACTATAGAGGTCACTGGTGCGCGGTGAGCCGAGCCCCCTGGGTGGTGCTCGCCACCAGCGCCGCCTCCTGGGAACTCCCGTCCAAGGTTGGCATAGACTCAAACCGGCGACATCCAGGCTATAGGATGCATCCTGCACTCCACGCACAGTGCCTTTACCCGATGCGCCACTCGGGAGCCCCCATATTTCATCCACTGTTTTGAATATAAACATTCCCCCTCAGCAGACGTTTCCTTGGACTTTCTGATGAGAAATCTCATTGAAACTACTTTTTAAAGAAATAAACTCTCGATCAGTGACTGGAAGGAGGATGATTGCCATCAGTTGGGTTATAAATTAAACAATACAGATTATTTTAATATAAGATGAGATGAGGTTAAAAGCTCTAAAACCACGAATGCAAACGAGCCTGGCTCGTTTGCACTGCGGTTAAGACGTTCGCTTGCGGTGCACCGGTTCGCACTCCCAGCCTCCACCTTGTTACAGATACATGTACAGTACATGAAAGATCCCACATGAAAGAAATTGGAATATTAATGCATAGAACGGATTTGCAAATTAGCAAGCCCATATGCATTGAAGTGGAAGTGCAGTTAATTGGTACAAGCAGCAATAGTGTAGAGAGATTTAATTACGCTGCAGCTACAGTTTTAACAACACTCCCTGCATTATAACAGCTACTGTACAGCGCTGGGAATCACTAAAACAATATTAAGCAACTGTGAAGTTTTAATGAACAAGTTTACTTTTCTGCCTAGGGCATCCTTCAGGTTTGATGATTTTCTAAAGGACCTTTATTTTCCTATAACAACTGCGTTTCCTGTTAGCCACATAGTCAAAGGCAAGCTATTAAAATTGAACTTCAAACGTTTCTGTTTTTTAACAAGGAGCTGGAACACAGATGGAACGACTGTGTGAAGCTCCTCTTGTGCTGAACTGGACAGGCTATTAGGTATTACTATTAATTATTTAAAAGGACCTTTATTGTGAGTTCATATCCATTTTTACAGGAAAACTCCTGGGTTTAAAACACAAATCTGGTCTAATGAAGCGTATTGAAGTACTGTACTGATTTATACCAAGAAAAAACATGACTTTACAGTGAATATTTATGTAAATGGTAAATTAGTTTTAGTTATATTTTTACATTGAGGCTATGTGTACAGTAGGTAATGAAGATACACAAATGTATGCGCTTGTGTGTCAAACTTACCCCTGATATTTACCCAGAATACTGGGAGATAAATGGGGTTTTCTCTGACTTTTTTAAATGAACACTGATACATGTACATACTCAATAAGATACAGTAATAAAGCAGACAGTAAAGGAGTAATCACTACGCAATTCATCTAGTATTGAGGATACATTGTATAATAAACAGCAACAAATAATACAAATTACAATCAAGAACATACCCAGATGCAATTAGCCAAAAGTGTGAGTAAAGTTTATATGTTAGCATGTAAGAAACTAATACACTGACACCAAAACTGCCTGTTCCAATTACTTCATTACTCCAGGTATTTATCATCTGAGGTGAGTGCTTTGTCCACATTATGTAAATGAACCAAAGCCTTTTTCAGTGCCATTGTTTAATTGCTGAAATGATGGTTTCCTCTACTTTACTCTATAAAGCAAATCTGTACTGCTGTTTAGCTGGTTTGTGGCCTGCATTGCACCATGAATGAGACCGTTCAAGGAGAGAATGGCGCAAGGCTCAGCCCCTCCGATGTGTACTTTAATAAGAGAGTTCTCCGGTGTAAAGGGCAGTTCTCTAATGTTAAATGGTTAGTTATCTACTCACCTTTCTTTCTGTACCCTGCAGGGCCTGGCCCACTATTACCTTGCACTTTCACAGAACAGGCGAGGCTCCCAAAGCTTTCTGCCTCAGAGTTGCCAAGAAAACCTTTGGACTGGAAATGAGAGTAGTGCACTGCTTATAATATTTTGGGTCACAAATATTTACTGTTCGGATACTGCTATAAAAGGACTGGACTCCCGAGCTTGCAACAGTTTGATTTTCTGGGTTCTGTTGCATTCTGTGATTTGAATAGAATGGGGATGTCTGCTCAGTCCCGGCGATTAGAATTCTCCAGACAAAGCTCAAAGCAGCTCGAAGACAGGTGAAGATCCCCCAGAAGCTCAAAGCAGCTCAAAGCAGGTAAAGATTCTCCAGACAAGCTCAAAACAGCTGAAAGACAGGTAAAGATTCTCCAGCAAGCTCAAAGCAGCTCAAAGACAGGTAAAGATTCTCCAGCAAGCTCAAAGCAGCTCAAAGACAGGTAAAGGCACCAAAAGAATATGTAATAAAGCAACTAATTCATTTGCAGTCATTTGCAGTGTAGCAAATATCAAAAAATAGTAATGGAAATGTCAAAATAAACACATAAATATTCCATGAGGAATAAGATCGTTTTAAAATATACCAAACTGCTCCTATGATGTTTCTTGCTAGATTTACAGACATCA
The DNA here is from genome assembly GCA_030684275.1 of Acipenser oxyrinchus oxyrinchus. Taxonomy (NCBI): domain Eukaryota; kingdom Metazoa; phylum Chordata; class Actinopteri; order Acipenseriformes; family Acipenseridae; genus Acipenser; species Acipenser oxyrinchus. The sequence goes on from CM060249.1 coordinate 3,956,776, forward strand.
CATTTTGCCTGTGCACTTGCTTCAAAATAGGGCCCAGATTGTACAGTATAAAAAGCTTTTGTTCACAATTACCAGGTTTCATAAAACAAAAATTAAACCAAAAAGAAATGTAAAGTTTTCATTACCTCTCCAGAGGTTGTGCATGGGACGTTTGTATCAGCTGAACTATACATGTCGCAATGATCCACAGCTTCTTCACTGAATACAGTCAGATAATCACAAGTCAAAATATCCGTGCAGTCTCTAAAGCAAAAACAAACATGTTCGATATTTTGGACATTTACATTTTCGAAAGTAATCTTTTTCTTTTCCAGAGAACCCAATTAACATTCAATGTATTTTTCTTAATAAATGACTAATTACCCACCTGAGATACACTGCACTAGCAGGTTTTGCAGATCCGAATCTGATGTTTCTGATCCAATGTTTACAGCATCAGCAGCATCTAGCATCCACTGAGATTGAGGAACATCTTCACATTTCTGTAATACTGTATAAAATGTATATCAGTAACATTCTTCCCTGTGTAGACTGGGCTTTAGGTATTTTATTCCACGAACGGAAAATTCGTCTAGACAGATCTGGAAACTCTCTGTAAATAAGTGTCTCCTACCCTCCCCTCATGATAACCTCAGCAGCCTCTGTTCTGTAAGACATTTAGACAAAGGAGAGGGCACTTAAAGAAATGACTGCTGCAGAAGGTATTAAAATGCTATTATAAACCAAAAAATATTTTGGAATGCATCGCCTAGGCTGCTTGAAATATATGTCTCTGTCTGAAGCAAGTTTCATGAGAATATGTCACTTTGAATATGTTTATACTTTTGAGTCAGCTTTTATTGATCTTTACAGGAAGCCCTGTAACACCTCTCTGTAGTACAAGAGTCTGATTGCCTATGCTTTCTTCTTTTATTGGAGTGGTTTCTTGTTAACAGTTGCTGAGGGACTTGTGGGTGAGGGGTAGCCGCTGTGTAGACTATTGATCTTCTCTACTTTTATTTTATTTTGTTTGCCTTCCTATGTAAGACTAACTGCAAGAGCCCAGTCCTGTCTGGTAGCCTGCTGTAATGTGTGCAGTGCTCTTCATAGAAACATTGAACCTATAGTACAATACTGTGCACCATAGACTCCAAGGAACCAGCACTCCCTGCTCTCAATCAGATCTCAATCTCCAGGGTATTATATAAGCACTGATGCTAACCAAGTGCACCAGCACTCAGCACCAGCTCACCGCAGGGGCTCATCACCAAAGGGGCAGCAGTCCACACAAGGACAGGTCAACGTGGACCGGCTGCAAAATCTTGCATACATTTCTTTATTTTCCTTTTATTAATGAATGCTCTCGCTCTTCCTGTACCTGTCTGTTTTTGCCTCCCTCTCAGCACCACCCTCTCCCACAGCCATTTCTACTTCCTTTCTTCTACTGCTCCCTACCATGGCTAATTTTAATATCCCTGTAATCCTCTCCTCTCGTTCCTGTCCTCCGTCTCCTCCCTGCCACCGCAAATCTAACTCCTCTAACCTCATATCCCTGCCTTTCCCTGTTTCCTCTGCTCACCCCCCACGCACTCTCTCTGGCGCCCTCTGCAAATGTTGCTCAGCTTCCAACAAAGCTGACTTTATCTATGCCTTTGCCTCTCATCTCTCTCTTGACTTCCTAGCTCTCACTGAAACCTGGATCTCCCCTGATACTACTACTCCGGCACCCTTTCCTCTCTGTGTGTCCTCTCCCACTCTCCTCACCCCTCTGGACTGGGTGGGGGAGCAGGATTTCTGCTCTCTCCCTCCCTGCTCTTTCCTGTCCCCCCTGCTCTCTCCTCTCTCTCTGTTAGCACCTTTGAGTTTCACGCTGTTGAAATCACCTCCCCTTGTCGCCTCCTCCTCATTGTTCTCTACTATCCTCCTGGACCCCTTACTCACTTTCTTGATGAGCTTGACTTCCTCCTCTCTTCCCTCCCCTCCCCCTCCACCACTGTTGTTCTATTAGGTGACTTCAACATCCACCTCTCCAACCCTTACCACTCTGCTGGATTTCTTCCCCTTCTTCACTCCTTCGCTTTCTGTCTCTCCTGGGTCCCCCCGCCCCCCCCCCACTCACACAGAGGGCCATCAACTGGACCTCGTCTTCACTCAGGAACTGCCTCCCCCGCCCTCGGCCACTCCTCTTGATCAGTTATCTCCTTCCCTCTGTCGCTCCCATCCCTTCCTACTCCACGACCCCCTCTGTCACCTTCCGTCGAAACCTCTGTTCTCTCTCACCCTCTGTCTTCTCCTCTACTGCTCTCTCGCACCTCCCCTCTATCGACTCCTCCTCCCAACTCTCTGTAGACTCGGCTACCTCCACCCTATTCTTCTCCCTCACCTCCTGCCTCGACTCCCTTTTCCCTCTCCCCCTCAACCTGCCTTAGCGTGTGGCTTTGAAAGCTCTTCTGGAGACAGTAGTTCTGCCTGCAGGACACTCGATACAGGAACCACTTCCTTCCTGGTCCTGATAGGAACCATGTGGGCATGGGGAGCTCACATCGCTGCTGGCAGAGGTGCCTGCTGCACAGATTGCTGCAAGCAGAACAAATACATGGCATGCACATGCATGATAAGAAACATGCTGTCAGTTTTGAACTCACTAGCATAATCAGAGATAAAAAAAAAAAATACTTTATAAAAATATGACACTAAACAAACACTACCCATGCAGTCCAGAGGCTGAAAACTGGTCACATTGGATATGAATTGGAATCAATTGTAAATACGTACATAAAAATGATCAAATTAAAAATAATCAGAAACAACTTTTATTCTTAAATAACAGCTGTTCCGATTCAGATCTAAAAACCTAATTCAGTGAGTTCATTGCAATGTCTAAAACGGGTGTCACTCTAATCAGTATTATGGTATCAGTCTATTACAGGGACACGCAGCCCACGGCCCGTTTATCGCCTGACTGCTGCCTAGTGTATCAATTCCATTTCACTTATGAATATATCGTAAATATTTCTCTTAAATTTGTTGACTTGCTTCTAGTTTTTCGCACAAAAAGCAGCACGCCATTTTAATTGCATCATGGAGGGTAATTGTTTCTCATCAGCTTGTCCAACTAATTTCATGAGCCTTCCTCTACTTTCTTAAATGCACAAACCCGCTGCATTGAAAGAACCCACAGGAGTCAGGCTTGTTGCTAGGGAAGTGACGTCACTGCCCTGTGACACTTGCTACATTGCTGCCTGCTACAACTGAACAACTCGTCTGCTAAAATAAAAACCGTTTCAGCAAGTAAATATTTAATTTGCTTTGTATTATTGTGCATTGCGTGTGTATATGGTATAACAGTACAATATGAATGCTTTGTTTTTAATTGTTTTGTATATTTGTGTGTCGTGCAGTATGAAATAAAATTAACAGTAATCCTCAGGGAAATTGCCTATATATATATATATATATATATATATATATATATATATATATATATTTATCATCAACAATGTGACTAAATAAGCAATGAGCAACCCACCAGATCAAGAATAAGAAAAGAGCAACCCACCACATCAAGAATAAGAAAAGAGCAACACACCACATCAAGAATAAGAAAAGAGCAACACCGCACATCAAGAATAAGAAAAGAGCAACACACCACATCAAGAATAAGAAAAGAGCAACACACCACATCAAGAATAAGAAAAGAGCAACACACCACATCAAGAATAAGAAAAGAGCAACACACCACATCAAGAATAAGAAAAGAGCAACACACCACATCAAGAATAAGAAAAGAGCAACACACCACATCAAGAATAAGAAAAGAGCAACACACCACATCAAGAATAAGAAAAGAGCAACACACCACATCAAGAATAAGAAAAGAGCAACACACCACATCAAGAATAAGAAAAGAGCAACACACCACATCAAGAATAAGAAAAGAGCAACACACCACATCAAGAATAAGAAAAGAGCAACACACCACATCAAGAATAAGAAAAGAGCAACACACCACATCAAGAATAAGAAAAGAGCAACACACCACATCAAGAATAAGAAAAGAGCAACACACCACATCAAGAATAAGAAAAGAGCAACACACCACATCAAGAATAAGAAAAGAGCAACACACCACATCAAGAATAAGAAAAGAGCAACACACCACATCAAGAATAAGAAAAGAGCAACACACCACATCAAGAATAAGAAAAGAGCAACACACCACATCAAGAATAAGAAAAGAGCAACACACCACATCAAGAATAAGAAAAGAGCAACACACCACATCAAGAATAAGAAAAGAGCAACACACCACATCAAGAATAAGAAAAGAGCAACACACCACATCAAGAATAAGAAAAGAGCAACACACCACATCAAGAATAAGAAAAGAGCAACACACCACATCAAGAATAAGAAAAGAGCAACACACCACATCAAGAATAAGAAAAGAGCAACACACCACATCAAGAATAAGAAAAGAGCAACACACCACATCAAGAATAAGAAAAGAGCAACACACCACATCAAGAATAAGAAAAGAGCAACACACCACATCAAGAATAAGAAAAGAGCAACACACCACATCAAGAATAAGAAAAGAGCAACACACCACATCAAGAATAAGAAAAGAGCAACACACCACATCAAGAATAAGAAAAGAGCAACACACCACATCAAGAATAAGAAAAGAGCAACACACCACATCAAGAATAAGAAAAGAGCAACACACCACATCAAGAATAAGAAAAGAGCAACACACCACATCAAGAATAAGAAAAGAGCAACACACCACATCAAGAATAAGAAAAGAGCAACACACCACATCAAGAATAAGAAAAGAGCAACACACCACATCAAGAATAAGAAAAGAGCAACACACCACATCAAGAATAAGAAAAGAGCAACACACCACATCAAGAATAAGAAAAGAGCAACACACCACATCAAGAATAAGAAAAGAGCAACACACCACATCAAGAATAAGAAAAGAGCAACACACCACATCAAGAATAAGAAAAGAGCAACACACCACATCAAGAATAAGAAAAGAGCAACACACCACATCAAGAATAAGAAAAGAGCAACACACCACATCAAGAATAAGAAAAGAGCAACACACCACATCAAGAATAAGAAAAGAGCAACACACCACATCAAGAATAAGAAAAGAGCAACACACCACATCAAGAATAAGAAAAGAGCAACACACCACATCAAGAATAAGAAAAGAGCAACACACCACATCAAGAATAAGAAAAGAGCAACACACCACATCAAGAATAAGAAAAGAGCAACACACCACATCAAGAATAAGAAAAGAGCAACACACCACATCAAGAATAAGAAAAGAGCAACACACCACATCAAGAATAAGAAAAGAGCAACACACCACATCAAGAATAAGAAAAGAGCAACACACCACATCAAGAATAAGAAAAGAGCAACACACCACATCAAGAATAAGAAAAGAGCAACACACCACATCAAGAATAAGAAAAGAGCAACACACCACATCAAGAATAAGAAAAGAGCAACACACCACATCAAGAATAAGAAAAGAGCAACACACCACATCAAGAATAAGAAAAGAGCAACACACCACATCAAGAATAAGAAAAGAGCAACACACCACATCAAGAATAAGAAAAGAGCAACACACCACATCAAGAATAAGAAAAGAGCAACACACCACATCAAGAATAAGAAAAGAGCAACACACCACATCAAGAATAAGAAAAGAGCAACACACCACATCAAGAATAAGAAAAGAGCAACACACCACATCAAGAATAAGAAAAGAGCAACACACCACATCAAGAATAAGAAAAGAGCAACACACCACATCAAGAATAAGAAAAGAGCAACACACCACATCAAGAATAAGAAAAGAGCAACACACCACATCAAGAATAAGAAAAGAGCAACACACCACATCAAGAATAAGAAAAGAGCAACACACCACATCAAGAATAAGAAAAGAGCAACACACCACATCAAGAATAAGAAAAGAGCAACACACCACATCAAGAATAAGAAAAGAGCAACACACCACATCAAGAATAAGAAAAGAGCAACACACCACATCAAGAATAAGAAAAGAGCAACACACCACATCAAGAATAAGAAAAGAGCAACACACCACATCAAGAATAAGAAAAGAGCAACACACCACATCAAGAATAAGAAAAGAGCAACACACCACATCAAGAATAAGAAAAGAGCAACACACCACATCAAGAATAAGAAAAGAGCAACACACCACATCAAGAATAAGAAAAGAGCAACACACCACATCAAGAATAAGAAAAGAGCAACACACCACATCAAGAATAAGAAAAGAGCAACACACCACATCAAGAATAAGAAAAGAGCAACACACCACATCAAGAATAAGAAAAGAGCAACACACCACATCAAGAATAAGAAAAGAGCAACACACCACATCAAGAATAAGAAAAGAGCAACACACCACATCAAGAATAAGAAAAGAGCAACACACCACATCAAGAATAAGAAAAGAGCAACACACCACATCAAGAATAAGAAAAGAGCAACACACCACATCAAGAATAAGAAAAGAGCAACACACCACATCAAGAATAAGAAAAGAGCAACACACCACATCAAGAATAAGAAAAGAGCAACACACCACATCAAGAATAAGAAAAGAGCAACACACCACATCAAGAATAAGAAAAGAGCAACACACCACATCAAGAATAAGAAAAGAGCAACACACCACATCAAGAATAAGAAAAGAGCAACACACCACATCAAGAATAAGAAAAGAGCAACACACCACATCAAGAATAAGAAAAGAGCAACACACCACATCAAGAATAAGAAAAGAGCAACACACCACATCAAGAATAAGAAAAGAGCAACACACCACATCAAGAATAAGAAAAGAGCAACACACCACATCAAGAATAAGAAAAGAGCAACACACCACATCAAGAATAAGAAAAGAGCAACACACCACATCAAGAATAAGAAAAGAGCAACACACCACATCAAGAATAAGAAAAGAGCAACACACCACATCAAGAATAAGAAAAGAGCAACACACCACATCAAGAATAAGAAAAGAGCAACACACCACATCAAGAATAAGAAAAGAGCAACACACCACATCAAGAATAAGAAAAGAGCAACACACCACATCAAGAATAAGAAAAGAGCAACACACCACATCAAGAATAAGAAAAGAGCAACACACCACATCAAGAATAAGAAAAGAGCAACACACCACATCAAGAATAAGAAAAGAGCAACACACCACATCAAGAATAAGAAAAGAGCAACACACCACATCAAGAATAAGAAAAGAGCAACACACCACATCAAGAATAAGAAAAGAGCAACACACCACATCAAGAATAAGAAAAGAGCAACACACCACATCAAGAATAAGAAAAGAGCAACACACCACATCAAGAATAAGAAAAGAGCAACACACCACATCAAGAATAAGAAAAGAGCAACACACCACATCAAGAATAAGAAAAGAGCAACACACCACATCAAGAATAAGAAAAGAGCAACACACCACATCAAGAATAAGAAAAGAGCAACACACCACATCAAGAATAAGAAAAGAGCAACACACCACATCAAGAATAAGAAAAGAGCAACACACCACATCAAGAATAAGAAAAGAGCAACACACCACATCAAGAATAAGAAAAGAGCAACACACCACATCAAGAATAAGAAAAGAGCAACACACCACATCAAGAATAAGAAAAGAGCAACACACCACATCAAGAATAAGAAAAGAGCAACACACCACATCAAGAATAAGAAAAGAGCAACACACCACATCAAGAATAAGAAAAGAGCAACACACCACATCAAGAATAAGAAAAGAGCAACACACCACATCAAGAATAAGAAAAGAGCAACACACCACATCAAGAATAAGAAAAGAGCAACACACCACATCAAGAATAAGAAAAGAGCAACACACCACATCAAGAATAAGAAAAGAGCAACACACCACATCAAGAATAAGAAAAGAGCAACACACCACATCAAGAATAAGAAAAGAGCAACACACCACATCAAGAATAAGAAAAGAGCAACACACCACATCAAGAATAAGAAAAGAGCAACACACCACATCAAGAATAAGAAAAGAGCAACACACCACATCAAGAATAAGAAAAGAGCAACACACCACATCAAGAATAAGAAAAGAGCAACACACCACATCAAGAATAAGAAAAGAGCAACACACCACATCAAGAATAAGAAAAGAGCAACACACCACATCAAGAATAAGAAAAGAGCAACACACCACATCAAGAATAAGAAAAGAGCAACACACCACATCAAGAATAAGAAAAGAGCAACACACCACATCAAGAATAAGAAAAGAGCAACACACCACATCAAGAATAAGAAAAGAGCAACACACCACATCAAGAATAAGAAAAGAGCAACACACCACATCAAGAATAAGAAAAGAGCAACACACCACATCAAGAATAAGAAAAGAGCAACACACCACATCAAGAATAAGAAAAGAGCAACACACCACATCAAGAATAAGAAAAGAGCAACACACCACATCAAGAATAAGAAAAGAGCAACACACCACATCAAGAATAAGAAAAGAGCAACACACCACATCAAGAATAAGAAAAGAGCAACACACCACATCAAGAATAAGAAAAGAGCAACACACCACATCAAGAATAAGAAAAGAGCAACACACCACATCAAGAATAAGAAAAGAGCAACACACCACATCAAGAATAAGAAAAGAGCAACACACCACATCAAGAATAAGAAAAGAGCAACACACCACATCAAGAATAAGAAAAGAGCAACACACCACATCAAGAATAAGAAAAGAGCAACACACCACATCAAGAATAAGAAAAGAGCAACACACCACATCAAGAATAAGAAAAGAGCAACACACCACATCAAGAATAAGAAAAGAGCAACACACCACATCAAGAATAAGAAAAGAGCAACACACCACATCAAGAATAAGAAAAGAGCAACACACCACATCAAGAATAAGAAAAGAGCAACACACCACATCAAGAATAAGAAAAGAGCAACACACCACATCAAGAATAAGAAAAGAGCAACACACCACATCAAGAATAAGAAAAGAGCAACACACCACATCAAGAATAAGAAAAGAGCAACACACCACATCAAGAATAAGAAAAGAGCAACACACCACATCAAGAATAAGAAAAGAGCAACACACCACATCAAGAATAAGAAAAGAGCAACACACCACATCAAGAATAAGAAAAGAGCAACACACCACATCAAGAATAAGAAAAGAGCAACACACCACATCAAGAATAAGAAAAGAGCAACACACCACATCAAGAATAAGAAAAGAGCAACACACCACATCAAGAATAAGAAAAGAGCAACACACCACATCAAGAATAAGAAAAGAGCAACACACCACATCAAGAATAAGAAAAGAGCAACACACCACATCAAGAATAAGAAAAGAGCAACACACCACATCAAGAATAAGAAAAGAGCAACACACCACATCAAGAATAAGAAAAGAGCAACACACCACATCAAGAATAAGAAAAGAGCAACACACCACATCAAGAATAAGAAAAGAGCAACACACCACATCAAGAATAAGAAAAGAGCAACACACCACATCAAGAATAAGAAAAGAGCAACACACCACATCAAGAATAAGAAAAGAGCAACACACCACATCAAGAATAAGAAAAGAGCAACACACCACATCAAGAATAAGAAAAGAGCAACACACCACATCAAGAATAAGAAAAGAGCAACACACCACATCAAGAATAAGAAAAGAGCAACACACCACATCAAGAATAAGAAAAGAGCAACACACCACATCAAGAATAAGAAAAGAGCAACACACCACATCAAGAATAAGAAAAGAGCAACACACCACATCAAGAATAAGAAAAGAGCAACACACCACATCAAGAATAAGAAAAGAGCAACACACCACATCAAGAATAAGAAAAGAGCAACACACCACATCAAGAATAAGAAAAGAGCAACACACCACATCAAGAATAAGAAAAGAGCAACACACCACATCAAGAATAAGAAAAGAGCAACACACCACATCAAGAATAAGAAAAGAGCAACACACCACATCAAGAATAAGAAAAGAGCAACACACCACATCAAGAATAAGAAAAGAGCAACACACCACATCAAGAATAAGAAAAGAGCAACACACCACATCAAGAATAAGAAAAGAGCAACACACCACATCAAGAATAAGAAAAGAGCAACACACCACATCAAGAATAAGAAAAGAGCAACACACCACATCAAGAATAAGAAAAGAGCAACACACCACATCAAGAATAAGAAAAGAGCAACACACCACATCAAGAATAAGAAAAGAGCAACACACCACATCAAGAATAAGAAAAGAGCAACACACCACATCAAGAATAAGAAAAGAGCAACACACCACATCAAGAATAAGAAAAGAGCAACACACCACATCAAGAATAAGAAAAGAGCAACACACCACATCAAGAATAAGAAAAGAGCAACACACCACATCAAGAATAAGAAAAGAGCAACACACCACATCAAGAATAAGAAAAGAGCAACACACCACATCAAGAATAAGAAAAGAGCAACACACCACATCAAGAATAAGAAAAGAGCAACACACCACATCAAGAATAAGAAAAGAGCAACACACCACATCAAGAATAAGAAAAGAGCAACACACCACATCAAGAATAAGAAAAGAGCAACACACCACATCAAGAATAAGAAAAGAGCAACACACCACATCAAGAATAAGAAAAGAGCAACACACCACATCAAGAATAAGAAAAGAGCAACACACCACATCAAGAATAAGAAAAGAGCAACACACCACATCAAGAATAAGAAAAGAGCAACACACCACATCAAGAATAAGAAAAGAGCAACACACCACATCAAGAATAAGAAAAGAGCAACACACCACATCAAGAATAAGAAAAGAGCAACACACCACATCAAGAATAAGAAAAGAGCAACACACCACATCAAGAATAAGAAAAGAGCAACACACCACATCAAGAATAAGAAAAGAGCAACACACCACATCAAGAATAAGAAAAGAGCAACACACCACATCAAGAATAAGAAAAGAGCAACACACCACATCAAGAATAAGAAAAGAGCAACACACCACATCAAGAATAAGAAAAGAGCAACACACCACATCAAGAATAAGAAAAGAGCAACACACCACATCAAGAATAAGAAAAGAGCAACACACCACATCAAGAATAAGAAAAGAGCAACACACCACATCAAGAATAAGAAAAGAGCAACACACCACATCAAGAATAAGAAAAGAGCAACACACCACATCAAGAATAAGAAAAGAGCAACACACCACATCAAGAATAAGAAAAGAGCAACACACCACATCAAGAATAAGAAAAGAGCAACACACCACATCAAGAATAAGAAAAGAGCAACACACCACATCAAGAATAAGAAAAGAGCAACACACCACATCAAGAATAAGAAAAGAGCAACACACCACATCAAGAATAAGAAAAGAGCAACACACCACATCAAGAATAAGAAAAGAGCAACACACCACATCAAGAATAAGAAAAGAGCAACACACCACATCAAGAATAAGAAAAGAGCAACACACCACATCAAGAATAAGAAAAGAGCAACACACCACATCAAGAATAAGAAAAGAGCAACACACCACATCAAGAATAAGAAAAGAGCAACACACCACATCAAGAATAAGAAAAGAGCAACACACCACATCAAGAATAAGAAAAGAGCAACACACCACATCAAGAATAAGAAAAGAGCAACACACCACATCAAGAATAAGAAAAGAGCAACACACCACATCAAGAATAAGAAAAGAGCAACACACCACATCAAGAATAAGAAAAGAGCAACACACCACATCAAGAATAAGAAAAGAGCAACACACCACATCAAGAATAAGAAAAGAGCAACACACCACATCAAGAATAAGAAAAGAGCAACACACCACATCAAGAATAAGA